>VZRN01001256.1:1467416-1495635 GCA_013397935.1 Dasyornis broadbenti
AGAGCGTGGTCCCTGGCTCACACATGATCTCTGGCACTCACGTGGTCCCTGGCACACACGTGGTCCCTGGCACACACATGATCTCTGGCACACATGTGGTCCCTGGCACACACGTGGTCCCTGGCACACACATGATCTCTGGCACACACGTGGTCCCTGGCTCACACATGATCTCTGGCACACACGTGGTCCCTGGCACACACATGATCTCTGGCACACACGTGGTCCCTGGCACACACATGATCTCTGGCACACATGTGGTCCCTGGCACACACATGGTCCCTGGCACACACATGATCTCTGGCACACACATGGTCCCTGGCACACACACCATACCAGGAGATCAGCATCTTGATTGTGCCATTGTGCAGATGCAGAACCAGATGCAAATGGGAGAACAGCTGATGTTCGGCGACAAGGAGCTTTGGGTGTGGAAATCAGACAAACAGGCTGCTTTGGCTGCTACTTGAGACAGAAATGGGCTTTCTCCGAGAGCCACTGTGGTTTTCTGCTCCATTACATTACATTGGTTAAATTATGCAAGTCATCAGAGCAAGGGTAATTCAAACTGCTCAGAAATATTTTCTAAGTTTATTACATCAAATGCTGTTTTATATTGGAATGCTATTTCTGTAAGAGTCTTCAAAGGTCTAAAGCGAGCTCCCTGACTTATGGAGACCTTGATTTATGACCACTGAAAAATGAGAAGAGCAAAGAACAAGTAAGCACATGTTCTATCCAGACCATTCGCTTGTTTGTGCAGTTCTGCACTCCATGTACCCTTACAGGTTCGTGCACACACAAACCCAAGGAAGAAGACTAAGTGCATAGTGCAGTTCTACATCTCACTCTATACAGTTGCAAATGAAAGCCAGAAAGTTAAATGCACAAGTGGGCAAATATCACAGAAGTCCATGCATTTAATGGCATGGTTCTGCATTTCTTTGTGTTCATTTTCAATTCAGGTCTTTATAAGAAAGATCTAAATGATCAGTTGACTGTTTCATCACAAGCAATGACAGTGACATCTAATAAGAGTAAGGCATTGACTTGAGGGGAAGTTTACAAATGAAGAATTAGAAAGTGGAGAAATTCCTATAAAAGATGTCTTCTTCTTTCACTTTCTGCTAATGACTTCTCTTGTTATTTGCCTGCCAGCCTAAGCATGCAAGCTCATGAGTTATAACCTAGTATCTGTAATTATAGTGTCAAAGGAGGTTTTCTCTATGAGTTGATTTACTTTATCAAGTCAATTAAAATAATGCCCATCTCCTGAGGCATAATGGTTCATTATTGTGTCTCGAATCTACAGATAGGAAATATTTTTGCCCTAGACAGCATATATTACAGAAATTTGCCTTGCCTTGCCTTGCCTGGGCCCTTCACCCCAGATCCCCTCAGCCACAACCCTCATGTGCTTTATGCCAAGGCACTGACTGGGGCAGGTTAAAATGATCCCCTCTGGAAAGCAGGGACCCCCAGCCCAGTCTCCCGTGGCCGCTCAGCGCTGCAGCGCAGTCTCTGCCCGCTCAGCACCAGCTCCCAAAAGCTACTGGGGCCATCAGCCGTGGATTTCATTTTCCACCAACACCATAAAACATTTCCAGGCTTTGTACAGATCAATGAAATGCAGGAGCTTTTTCACTCCTCCTTCTCCAGCCCACTCTCAGGTACCTCTTCTCTCTGGCTCTGCCGGCAATAACCTCACCAGCTCTTCTTTCCCACCTGAATGCATTTTCCTTTGATTCGTCTTACTTAGATTGAACTAGGAAGCTTTTTGTTTCTTCAGTGCACGCCATCCTCTAAACCACCTACAAACCCACCATATCTGTTTTTTGAACACCCAGAGCATTGTCTGCCTCACACCAAGCTGGGAGACAGCCAACAATCCCAAAGGTTAATCAAACACAACCATCTGGCGAGGGAGTGCACACACGCAAGGCAGGGCACTGAGTCCCAGCGATTCCCCCGAGCACTGCTGGGGCTCATCCAGCCCTTTCACATCACCCTTCAGGGCAGAAGGATCCCAGAAAAGCAGCCCTGGGCACTGAGCTGTGTTACTTTAAATTCTTTCTTTAATAAACCCAGTGGCGTTTTTCCAGAGTTTAACTCGGCGTGCAGAGCTGGAAGTTGGGCTGAAAGTGCAGCACAGCCCTCACTCTGAGGGATGTCACTGCCCTCTCCAGGGACCTTTCTACTTCCATCTAACACCATATTGTGTCACCAAAACCAAAGAGGTTGTTAGGCATTTCAGCACAGATAAACATGAGGAAAGGGTCAGCTTTTCAATATATTTTGATCATTTCAGATGAGACAGTAATAATATAAATAATTTACACGGGATTTATAAAATATGGATTAGATTCTTCCAGACTGCCTTTTTCTACTTACTTTCCTTCCTTCCTACTTTCAAGTAAGGAAATTGGGCTACTAAGAGATGCAACATCATTATTATTCAGCAAGCAAGAGCATTTAGAGGTAACTTTGCCCCAGAGTATCATTTTCAACCATCCAGGCAGAAGCTGAGACTAATGTGTCACAGCAGTGAAACTCTGTGGTTTCTGGTTGGAAACACAAGTACTGAGCATTAACCTGAGTTTTGAAAAATAAAAGCAAATATGTGCAACATTGCATTGAGTTTAATTCTTATATAATTAAACAATTAACTCTCATTGCTAATTTATTTTTTTAGATTTTATCTTTTTTACCTGTATCTATAGAGCTACATATATTTCTTTATATAGCTGTTTGTTTTATGGATATCTATCTATAGATATATAAAAGATATATATCTAAATCTATAGAAAATAGTTTTAGATTTAAAAAACCCCATAAAAATAGTTTTAAAAACCCATAAAAATAGTTTACACTTTGCTATACCCACTAGCTTTTTTCTAATGTCGGCAGAACTGTGGTTAGTAATAATTGAAGCTAAAATTAATTGGTCTATGTGCAAATACAAAAATTACATAATGTAAAATGCTGTTTTCATGCCTTGATGATAATTAGTCTTAAAATGAACCACACAGTGATGCAGCTTTTAGCACTGTCCTGAACAGTGGAGAGGCAAGCACCTGGAGACAGTGAGAGGAAGATTAATCCAGGCATGAGGAAGTGTAAATTAATACCCATAAGACTTGAAAACAGCTAATAATATACAAAGTATTTGACCACTTTCCGAAGGTCTAATTGACCAGAACAATCCATAGTTTTCTCTATTTATTTGTTTTTTACATCAGCGATTTTGGTTTCCAGTAACATTTTCTAGCAAACAAATATTTCTGAGGCATTTCAGTGTGGAGAAGAAAGGCTGCATGGAAAAAGCAGACCACCAGCTGTTCCCCTGGGAATCCAGCAAAAAGGAACAGTTGATTTCTTATTAATGTAAGTGAGCTCGTTATCTGGGTTGTCTTCAGACTGAGTTCAGCAGTTCAGAGCCTCTATTCCAGGAAATACAGAATTTATGTAACAGAAATGAAGAGAAAGTGAAGGAAGGATTTTGTAAGTGCCTGTTTCCCAGCTAAATGCTTTTGCTGTTCTGGTGTCAGGGTGGACGGGTGGAAGCTGAGATGGGATACGCTGGGCCATACCTTGAGCTGCAGGAAGATTTTACAGACACTGCGGTACTTAAAGAGGATTTCCAGGACACCAAGCACCCTACACGGTGTTGCAGTTTTCTTAATATATGCCTGCATAAGGAATAGTTTGTGCAACTGATATAAGTTCCAGAATAAACTCACCAAACAGCTTTTCTTGGACTTTTTTGTAGAGAACAGAAAGCTTTAAGGATGTGCAGTCCTTTCCACCAGGGCTGCTTCTGTGAGTTTCTACATGATGGTTTTAACATAACAGGGAGGCCTGGGAATGCCTAAGCTCTGGTCCTGTATTTGACTCTGACCCTTTGTTCCTGAGCACCCCTCAGAAAATACTTATCTGTTTCATAAGAATGATTTATTAACATTAGTTAATGAGATCTGAGACCTATATTGTGTATTCAGCAAGATATTTAAGAGTATAGGATGAGGTAGAAATAGAATTTAATGGGAAAAAAATGCTCAGTGAGAAAGAATGAGCAAAAATACATTAATTTTCCCATCTCTCTCGTTATTCAGGAAGTATTTTTCAGATTTTATTCCACAGCCCCTTTGTCAGGGAAAAAAATCAGAAATCTCTCACTCTTTCTTGCTCAGTCCATCTTCCTCGCACTGCTCCCAGAACATGTAACCCTTTCCTTGCCCTCCTATGAACAGTTCATCTCAGCACCCCCCGTGCAGTTCACCTGCAAAGCAGCACCTGTACCTGCGGCAGAGCTGTGGGAGGGGAGACTCCTCTGACTGCAGCAGGGCAAGGTGAAACCTCCTCCCACTGGGCCAGGGCTGGGCAAGGCACAGCAGGGGCAGTGCAAGAACAGCACAGCAAAGCACGGATCGGGGCTTTCTGGACTTCAGGGCTTGTATTTGCAAGCTAAATGATACCCAGCTGCACAGGTGAGCAGGAGCGCAGTGTTGTTTTCTGCCCCTCTGGACACAGAGCTGCCTATGAACCCTGTTCGGAGCAGTTCCCCTCCCACAGCCACTGTCCCAGCTGGATTTGAGTCCAGCATCCCCTAAGCACTTGCTGAAGGCATGAAATGTGCTGTCTTTGGCCTTTTCACAGTCCCTGGACTCCAACACCCAGTGCTTGGCCCCTCCCAGGGAGGAGTGTTTCCCAGGCCGCCCCATCCACGTGCATGGCAAAAAGTTGCAAACTCTGTCTCACAGATGAGGGATTTTACAGCAGCTGAGGCCGAGAGGTGCCACTGCCCGAGTCTCGCTCATGGAATGCTCTGTGCTTCTGCAAATTAACTTCTGAATGGCCAAAACAGGGTGTGAGTGACACCCCGCCACCGCTCCCCCAAGACTGATGCCAAGGTGCTTATGCTAGGAGGGGCTGGGGATATTTCCATGGATGGGATTACAGAATTCCAAATCCCAGGCTGCTGTTTTAACTATTAAACATTCTTCCAGGAGGGGGAAGCTAAAAACCTCTATTGGAATACTGAGCCCACACACTGGACAGATTAAGTCCATCTGTCCTATTGTGTATCTCCCCCATTCACTCTCCCTTCAGAGAAGAATCTCCCAGAAGCTTTACAAAAGCTTTTTAAAATATCAGTCTCTGCCTGAAACAAGAATTTTCTCCACCATGGGTGACAAAGCCTGGTATCTTCTCTTTTCCTGGCTGTTACTTAAGGTATAAGATCCATATCCCCAACACAAACCATGCTGGGACTTCTAATTGGGTTTTCCTCCCACTGTAACTCCCTCTACCATCTGTTTCTCTTTTTCTCTCAGATGACACATCCCGCAGTCACTGAGCAGTGCCATGGCAAGCCAACCCAACCCTGGAGACTCCCAGAGCAGCACCTTCCCTCTTCCCTCTTCCCTGTGCCCCAGTCTCAGCTCTGGGTAGGAGGTGGGACTTCAAACCAGCACCTGCCCCCTGGGACAGGGAGGGGATCACATGTTGGTGGATCACTGCATTCCAGTCCACATTCCTGGCTTGGTTTTACCTCCAGATTGGCCACAGGGTTTCTTTGAAAAGGAGGCAGAAACCCCAGTGCCTCTGAAGTCCAGAGCAAACCTGTTTTTAAGCAGCAGTACAGTTATTTAACCTCTGACACAACCAATTTTTCTGCTTAGTTGAAATCGCGCATCCCCAGCACTAATGAAGGGCTCTGGAGCCTCTCTGCTGAGATAATTGGTAGCCCCAGGCTTCAATAGGATCCAGGAACTGCTTTCCACTGCTTCATCTGAGGAGACAGTAATCTATTGGAAACATGGCCACTTCTTCTGGCCTCTTTCCAGGCCCCCAGTCATGTTAGAGTTGAGCTACAGCAAATGAAACTACATTCAAATTTTAAAACAGTACATAAGTGATCCTTGCTCATTGGGAAACTTGAAGCTAATGTTGCCTGCAGCTATTACTAGTGTTTTCAGAAATAATTCATTAGCTGCAAAAATCCTATTTCTCAGGAAATGAAACAAAAAAATAGCTGTTTTACTTTCTATGTTAATTCCTTCCTTTCCACCTTCTTCAGCACTCCCCAGGCTGCAAAGTTGAGACATGAGGTCTTAGAGACTATGGAGACACATTTCAGCTGAACTCTTGGCCAGGCACCATAAGATGGTGCCTTTCACCAGTTCTAATATTTCACTCACAGTTTTCTGGGCAGGATTTCCTGACCTGCCTGGCCCCACCTGGCAGAGGAGCACTAGGATGTGTCAGTGGTGGCCTCTGGCTGCCAGAGCATGATCACCAGAGCTCAGTGGTGAAGCACAAAGGACTGGTTGGATCAGCCAGTCTCTGCCAGCAGAGATACACAGTCAGCACCAAGCCAGGGGGGACCGAGGAAGAGGGACTGCTTTCACCCCCAGTAACTCTTAACAGCTCCGTTTTTCATGTAGTGAGGAAGACCCGGGAAGATTTTTTTTCTCTGCACTTCATCTCTTTTGGTTTTGGTCCCAGAAGAAAAGCAATGCATGCAACTGCACGAGAGAGCGAGAGAGGAGAGTTCTGTAAATTTTCCCTCAAAGAAAATACACCAGGGGTTGAAGTCAAGCTTCATGTGCCAAATATTTTGGTCAACCTCACAATGTCTGAGAAATGCAAAACTAAATTTCTTGTAATTTCAAGGCTCTGAAGCATTGACGGCCTGAAAAGCACCAAAGCCTTGAAGAGCACCAAAAGCTCTGAACTAACTGCACCTACCCTGGCTGCTCACTGCAACCCTGGATGAACTTCCCTCGTTCTGCACAGGAGGGGCCCAGCTGTCCAAGCCACCCCTGTCTGAGGAGAGAGGGAAGAGTCACACTGACAGTGTGAGAGTGGGAGCTTCCACCCAGCTGCCTCCCTCATATACATCGCAACTTTGCTGACAAATTGAAGGAACACTCTTTTTCCCAGGACATGGAATGAAAACTTCAACATCTAGGCAAAACATGAAAAATATGTGAATGATTTGCTTGTTGTCCTGGAGAACATTTGGCTGAAGTGCTCATCTGCGGCAAAGTTAATGCTCCTCAATGCCATCTGCAGACGGCAGGGCCAGGGGAGCACCCCCGGCAGAGACAGCAGCCTCTGCTCTTGCTTGGTGGGTGCCCACCCTCAGGGGCTCCTGCACTCAGGCGCTCAGGCTGCCTGTGCCCCCCACCCCATGCTCCCATTCCCTCCACACATGGAAGGGACATCTGGAAGGGAAATCATTTTTGCTCCTTAGTGGTTCGACACAGCAATTAGATTGGGTTCAATTGCTGGGACTTTACCACCTGTGCTATTAGCCAAAATAGCTTTCAAAGATAGACTGCAATGTTTTGAATTTGGAGAGAGATTTCTATCCCTTTTAATTACATTTTCTGTCTCCAGTGAGACAATTATAAGCATTTCAATAGCTTCCAGTGACCAGCTTTCCACTGTAGGAAAGCACAGGAGAAAAAGGTATCCTCACCTTCCCCTTCTCTTTCCCACCCTCTAACTTCGTTGAGCAATTCACAAGTGTGTCATGTATATTCAGCTCCATCCTGGCAAAGATCCTAGTAGAAACTTAGACTGCCCGAAGCGTCCTCCTGGAGCCATTGCATTATCCCAGCTGTTGCACCTGAGGACCAAACTCCCAGTTCAGTGACCTTCATAGGGCAGCACATGGATAAAGAACAGCTGCACACCCCCATTCACTCCTCTTTCTCAGCTCAGGTCACAAATGCTGAAATCAAAGATATTATTCATAGTGTAGAGAGGATATTGTCTCAGAAGTAGGAAGAGCACAGGAGGTACCCACTGGACCACAACCAGGCTGTCACTCCAGTGATCTTCCCACAAAGGTCAGTGAACTTCAGCACTAAAATCTTCCCTGGAAAAAGAACTGGAAGCTCAGGTTCCTGCTATGTGGTACCTGAGCACTGAAGGGCTGGTTCTTTCTACCTAGAAGTCCTTTCTGCTCTTGAAACTGGAGCCCTCTAATCTTAAGCAGCATCAAATATTGTTACTGTAAGATTGCTAGCTCTGTGGATAAATACTGCATTTAGCATTCCTGTGTAATGAAGTAAAACGCTCTGGTCAAGAATGGAAGTTGATTTAAGGCAATATAAAAATATTGCCATTAATCCAGGATTCTTTGTGATTACACACCAGGATGCTGCAGAGCAGACATTGTAAGCAGGATAGATTTAAAGGCCTCCCCATGTGCAGGCTGTCATGATGCGTCTTGGTGGAGTCACAGAGCATCTTACACAAACAGTAATGATACATAGATACATATACATATACTGTGGTATCTACAGCCCCATGGACTGATGCCAGCAGAACCCAGAGCAGGAAAAGCAGGAGGAAGGGTGAGAACTTGACTGAGATTAAGCTTGGGAGTAGGAGCAAACAGTGAGTCAGAAGCTTGCAGGATGCTTGCCCAACCCTGTGCTCCTCTTGCCCCACACACCACAGGGAAGATGCATATTCCTGTAGCTGCAAACATCACTCACACTTGGGATTTCTCCACTGAGATTCCTTCAGGATTGGCATACCTGGTTTGTGATGCCAAGAGACCAGGGAACAAAGAGCTGGGATTCTTGGAAACAATGAATTTCCAGCCAAACTGGGAATGTCAACTGAATTTCAAACCAAAATAATTTCCTTATGTTTCTTTTTTTTCTTAACAGCTTCTAGAAAATCAGTCTGAAAAGCTTTGATAAGGTTCAGAGTTGTTCAGCTGCAGCCCTGACACAGACACAAACCTTGTGTTAAACAGTTTCCATCATAACCCCCAAGCAGTGGTGCCCAGTCACGCAAACTCCTACCAATACCTTGTCCTTGGGGAAGCTTTCCCAGGAGCCAGCAGGATCTAGGGTTTACCTTCACCTAGTTAAACATGAATCACTGTTGTCTGATTAGAGATGATCTTCCCAGTACTCTTCTGACTAAATGGTGCTGTTTTGACACACTAGTTCAAGCGCTGTCACTTTAATTATAAGAATGAGTGGTGATGCAGAAAACCAGCAGTAGCAGCAACAACAGCAAAAAAATTACAAATCCCCAACTGCTAAAACCAGAGCTTTAATGAGATCAGTGGAGAGGCTAGAGGTGCTGCTCACTCTACACGCAGGAGGGGAGGAGCATCCAGAATATCTCACTGAGGCATCCTGAGCCCCTCACAGAAACGGTGAAGTTTACGCTCTCCCTTTGACAGCTGAGAAGATGAAACAGAGAAGAGAAGAGAAGAGCTGCAGTCCTGGGGCTTTGTAAGAGGCCAGGAGCTGAACATGGCAGCAGGGTCCCAGTCTTGCCACCCCGCTGCAGCTGGCACCACTTGTGAGACATCAAAGTGCTAAGCCCAATATCAAATTATTGACATTTGCAGATAAGGCAGCAGGCAGCAATAATGAACATTTGCTACTCAAATCTTTTGGGGGATGAGTTGCTCTTTTCAAAAGAAATGGCTTCTTACTAGAAACAAACTTTCAACCTCTGTTTATCCTTCGAATTTCCTTCAAGTTGTTCACGTTTTTATCTAAGAAAGTCTTTGCAGACACCAAAACTGCCCAGTTTGTGTATCACCTTCCAAGCTGACCCAAGATTGTGCATTCATGTTCTGGAAAAAAGAGAAAAACAAACAACACAAAAAAGCCTTGGTTTTGAGACTTGCATTTAACAGGAAACTAAAAACATTCATTCTCACCAACCTTCCTCACTTAGAAAAATCTCCTCCATTACTTCAATCCTACTTCCTAAAGAAGGAGGTGAGAAAAGAACTCCTCTGTCCCTGCAGCAAAGCTCTGGGTTTTCCCAGCTCTCCTCTCAGCAGCCCCCACGACCCACCACTTGTTTTCCCACTGCATGATTCCTCCCGGCACAGCCCCCGACCACAGCAGTGACCCCAGTTCTCTCCAGTTAAACCTGCTACCTACATGAGTGAGCTGAGGAAAACCAACAGGAACCCTCCCAGCAATGAGTTTGTGACTCCAGAGCTCAGCGAGAGGGGTTTGAAACCCTCCCTAACTTTGGGATAAATTCCTAGACAATATACAATCCAGAGCTCATATTCTCCAATCATATTTACTAAAACAGTCAGAACTTGCACTTCCCATGGCACCCTGGGCATATTATTATACTATGCAATTTCCTTCTGCAAAAAGCCAATTAACTGTACATGTCTGCACCTATTCTGCTAACGATATCATTTTATAATTTCAGAACAGCAGTGCAAACTGTCAGGGACTTATCAGCAAGAACTGTTCTGCAATAATTAATAGATGCAAAGATTAAGAAAATGAGCAAAATAGGCACACAAATTAACAGTCAATTATAACACAGTGACCTACGGGGCCAGGATCTTGGGTAAAACAAATTTCTGCATTAAGCTTTACCATCTCCTCACTATGACAGAAGCCAAGGAGCAGACTAAACACAAGCTGATTGGAGAATTGGTTTTGATTTCCCTCTGTGCTCCAATCCAGCCTGGATTTTTTGCTTGACTTTTAATCATTAAAAATTGAGATCCTCAGCTGGAGAGCAGAGGGAAGTGTAGGAACATCAGCTGAGCTTAATTTGGCTTTTACATAAATCCGACTCACTGGTGTTTTGGCTTTATTTGCTCTTCCTTTCATGTGGAGCCAGGCAGGTGCCTGGAAGGTGGAGCTGCCTGTGCACAACTGGCAGTGCCACATGATGGGAGCCCAACAGGATGATTTATGGGAGATGAGGACTCAGATCCTGGCTTTGTGCATTTGCTGTGGGAGATGCTCTGCTGTTGATAACCAGTGGTGAAAGGTTTTTAGCGTTGTCATGGAAACAGCCGTCATCTTTGGAGCAGCCTCTCCTCCATGCAAGGCTGTCTTGCTTGTTTACAGTACAAAGCCATTTCCTAGGAGTATTTCGTCTTGGATTTCACAGAGTTCCACTTCCTCCAAAACTCAGATAGTAGAAATTACGGAGATTATCATATGAATGGTGATAAAACTCCTAAAGGGGAACAGTCAGGACGCAGTATGTGTCAACACAATCAGCTGATTTTCATTTGCAGAGAAAGTGATCTGACAGTTTCATTACCTTCTTCTACTCAAAAGGCTCACTGTTGCTCTTCTCACACTCATTTCCCCCAGGAATTTACCGACGCAATTTGTTTGTACAGTCCCACAAGGTGTGGAGGTGAAGCCAGCACACTGCACAGTCCTTTTTTAGGATGTGCTGATGCAGACACATTTGCAATGTCTTGTGTCATCAAGTAACAGCCTGTGCAGAAACACAGCTGCTACGAGGGTCCCTCAGGGGCTAAATCTTTCATACTCCTGCATGCCCAGGCTACAGTGATAGAAGAAAAAGCCTAGCAGTCCTACCATGCCACCACTAGTAGCTCTTGATAAGACCTTGTTATCAGCTCTCAGGGATGAGGCAGCAGCAAAGAAAACCCTTTGGAAGACTTTCGGTTTTAAGGCACTACTGCACAAAAATTGCATCCTTTATAGCTTCAGTACTCAATTATGAAAGAATGTGGTAAAAGCAGGGTTTCACATGATCAATAGCTTGGGTTGATTTTGAAAATGAAAAACTTTTCCAAAAGCTGACTCCATTCTGCTCCTGAAATGACCACCTGCCGCTTTAGGATCCAGTGGTTCAACAAGGGGCTTCTGCAGTACCAAAACCATCCAGTGATAAAATGCTACTTTGACTACAGACCACCAAGAAATGAAACTGGCTTTCAGCTTGACAGAGATTCTCACTGCAAAAACTGAAATTACAAGCTCCAGTGATTAATTCCCAAACCATATCTGGGGATCACACCCTTCTGCTCACACACCAGCAAGTGTTCCTGAGCAGGCCACAAGTTAGTAACAGGTTATGTTACACAGTGAAGTACAAGACTTTTTGGTTTTTTCCTTAAAATCTTCCTACTCTGGGATGGTATCAGCCCCTGTGAGTCTTTAATTCACAGATAGCTTCTAACACGCAATGAGAAGCAGAGCCTTGCTCTCAGATCTTTACTGCACTGGCCAAAGACATCAGGTACTTCCAGAGCTCTCATGGACCACCACACACCTCAGCACCTGCAGCACGAATCCACAGTGCCCCTTGATGTCTCAGTGTGAGACCGTCAGCTTGGTCAGTAGAGGGGTTTGAGATCCAATTCCAGACCAGAGTTGGAGTTGAGCATTAAAACTCTCTGCTGGAGCCAGCCCCAGTCACTCACCTGGGTGTAACAAATGGAATGATCTCGATCTCACCCTGCACTGAGTTCCTATCTGGAACAAATCAGACAGCTTCAGAAGCCAAAAAGATGACACCACACAGATTAATCAAATAGACAGACATTAGGAGAATGTCTCCAGTCTCCTCTATTTTAATTTCTAGAAAAGTGTGAATATCAATCAGCAGAATATAAGGAAAATATTTCAAGGATTTCCCACTCAAAAACACAAGGCTATAGCCAGCCCTCCTGGCACAGCAGAGTGACTTCCTGTTCAGAGTCCCAGGACTCCACGGCATTTTGGGCCAACTCAGAGATGTTCCTTGAACCTGATGTCCAAGAGCCAGTTTGTCCCTGTTATCTTCTATTCTCACAGATTTGAGCAAGCTCATTTCTAAGTTCTGTCATTTCCTCAGCAGCACTAGACCAACCCTCTGTAAGACTGAGGGTCAATATGAAATGATGAGACCAGAGAGGGTGAAAATAGAAGGAACAGATACACAAGCACAAGCAGCAAGTATCCACAAAGTGCTGTTGTCAGAAAAAGAAGGTACTTCAGTTAATTTACTTTGTATTGTTGATTCTTCATTGAGACTTTACAAAAAGAATAATTAAACCTAGGTTCTTAAGGCCTTTTTTGTCCGATTTGTTATTTGGTAAATTCTCACTCCTTTCAAGAAAGGAGGAATTTGCAAGAAGTCATCAAGGTCAGACAAGCTTCTCTCAGGGAAAAAACAGATCAGCACTTCCCAGCAAGCCTGATTTCTCTGAAAACCGAGGAGCACACACAGACAGAGAGGATTCCAGGTGCCCCTGTACAGCCAGTGACCTCTGGAAAGGCAGTGAAAGCAAAACCTCTGACATGGAAAAGTCATTGCTTTGGCTAGGGCTCCTCTGCTGCTGCACACTGGGGCTTGCTGGGGCTGTCAGGAGAAGTCAGATGAACAAGAAGCTGTGGACAGAAGGGCAGGAACAAGTATCCAGCTGGCGAATTCTCCTCCAGGTTCCCTTGCATCGATGGTTCCCCACCGCCTGCCAGTGCAAAAGCTGATTCCTGAAACACAGCCATTACAGGGAGAAGGTGAGAGAAAACGAGCTGCAACCCTGCTGCAGGGCAGTCATAACGACGTACAACAGGGCTTAAACCACCCAGTAAATCCCATTCAGTCTGATAACATCCATTTTCACTCCATGGGCCCGATTCTGCCTCTCTACCACTGTAAAGCAGCAGCAGCCACACTGAGACCCACAGGTTGTACCAGCCTGAAGTAAAACCTAATGGTGACAGGAACAGACATTTTCCTGTAGCGCTGTGCCCCTTCCCAGATTTTACCATTCAGTGGTTTAAGGGAATTCCTCACATCAGTATCTCCCAGCCCTGACCTCTGGAGAAGCACAACTACCACAACTGGATCAGGTCATTTCCTAGGAAGAGAGCTGCCCACAGATAGCCCAAAGACCCCCTCAGTTTATAGTTCTGTGGAAATTGGAATTATTGCTCTGGCTCCAGATATGCCTGCCCTTGGCTTAATGAGGTGTCATGCTTGAGAGCTGGGACTTATGCATCACACTAGGTTGGAAAAGGCTCACTGTACTTTCCTCTTGGCTTGTGTCCCCTTTTTTGTGGACTTCCATTCCACATACAGTGCTGTTCAGCAGATCAGGTGGACGACAATGCCCCCCTCTTTTTGCAGTCCAGTGAGGAAATTAATCCCTGAATATATTTTTTACTTCACTTAATCTGATGCTCCTAGCTGGCTCCAGAGTTTTATTAAAATAACATTACTGTAAGCTTTTATAATAATTTACATGTTGAACGCAGGTAAGAGTTAGTCCTGGCTACAGCAGTTAAGATTTTTTCCTTACTTATCTGAAAGCTTATATAACAAGCTGAGGAGGAAAGGAAAAACTCTAATATGACTTTCTCTTCCTGAAAGACTGAGAAAAATCCTGCCCACAAAGGCTTTTACTGGCAGTCTTGATAGTGCAACGCTGTGTGCTTGAGGCCTAACAGTCCTACTTTAGAATTTCTAGTTCAACAAATGTGCTTATTTCAACCTTTACATAAATTTTAAATATATTCCTACCCAGCACTGATGGGCAATGATTTTCTCAGGCAAGGCTGCTAACCAGTTTCAGAGGATGCCTTTAGTAAACCAACAAGGGGATTAGGAGGTACCAGGATCAAGGCAGTGCAGAACTGTGCCTCCAGTGACCACCACAGAGGTTTGGGAGCCAGGACTTCTCTGTTGCTGGCTCTGCCTCAGATGTGTTTCCCAGCTTCAAGCCATCCTTCATCCTTGCTGGAGGCTACCCAATTTGTATAACCTGAATGGTCCCCATCTATCACCTCAAACCTTCCTCAGTTCTCTGGGGAAAGGGTGCTGAATGTGCAGAGACTTAACGATACCTCCATCCCACCTCAGGTGCCAGCACATGCCCCAAGTTCCTAAGCCAGCTACCACTCACCAGAAGTACTCATAGAGGGTCACCTGTAGAAATAAAATCCCCAGTACTAAAAAATCAGAAACAGAATTGGCCTTATTTGACATCTGACAGGACTGTTAACCTTAGAAACATGGCTGGAGTGTCTTTACACTCCACAAGTGTGCCCCTCTAAAGTCAGTGAGATTTAGCAGACCAAATGCAGGTACTTCCATATGCAGTCCTGGCTCTGCCCCTTGTTTATTACGACCTTCACCATATCATTTCAACTCTGCAAGAAACTCATGGTAAGCAGCAAGGAGAAGTTAATATACATAGAATGCTCCACAGAGCTGCATGCAGTGCATTGCGACCCTGAAACAAGTGGATCAAGGGAGAAGAAAGAAAAATTCAACATGAAAACAAGAGCTAAAACTCTTACTTCTGGCTGCCGGTGCCATCACCATAGCAATGCTGACTTGTGGAGTGCAGAGCCGGGTGCTGACACTCCACGCAGACAGCGTGGCCCTCCCTGAGGTAGCGCATCCAGCGGGTGTACGAGTGGTGGCTGTGCAGGCAATGTGGTGTGATGGCCATGAGCTGGAACTCCACACAGTACCTGCAACCGAACAACTGCACAGGGCAGCTCAAAAACCAGGGGAGACCCTGCACGGGGCTGCCAGAGCCACACTCACCTGTGAGACCACAGATCACTAATGAAGAAAAACCAAACCAAACCAAACCAAACAATCCCCACATCCAAGGTCATTAAAAGCGGAACATGCGGTGTACCCACATTTTGACAAGGTTAAATACGGAATAAAACTACTCTGCTGATGCTTGCAGCTAATATATCAAAAATATCAGGTATAACTGGCATCTGTTTTTACCAGTAGAGACACAGATTGGTCAAGCATTGGACTGATCTAATTCCAAGTCTGGTATCCACTTGCTGAGCCACACTTCCTCTATCATCTTCTCTCAGTTACTTAGAATGGGTTTTGTAAAGCAGCTTGTGACAGGAGCTAAGATTTGGTCTGTAAAGGTTTTCCTTGCAATGATCTCCTCCTGCAACCAAAGAGACTCTGCGGGTGTATGGCTGAGTCCCTGGGCTGAGCCTCAAACTTACCCTGTCCTTTCATTGCCATCAGCTGCAGCTCTTTTCTTCCTCGCTCTTCCAAACCCTCGTGTAGTTATTAATGCCAGGACTGTGTATACCAAAGAGAAAGGGTACAGAGCATCAGTGGCAATGCTGCTCTAAGGCTCTTTGTGTCTGCAAAACAGCAAAGATATGCTTTTAATGTCATAGGGTTTTCATCTTCAGCAGGAGACAGAAACAGTTCTAACTTTGTATTTTCATATTATTTCATATTCATGACTGTCAACCATTTCACTGAGAGTATGTACAGCTGCCAGATTTTTGCCTGAGCAGAGTAAGCCTACTTATAGGCATACCCAAAGAGAGGGAGGCAATATTCACTTAATACCAACTCTCAACAGGTTTGAAGAAGTCAGCTGCAGCTGACATACAGACTGGACAGATTTGGATCCCAAAATACCAACCAAAATGACAAGCAATTTTTCTAAATGAATCAGTAAAGGCATTCTATGAAAATGTAATTTGAACAAACAAAACCCAGGCTTTTTCTCCAGAAACTGTGTGGAGGTCTCCACTGCTTGCACTCTGCCCAGTGCAGAGAAGTCCTATCTCAGCCCTGAGAGGTATTGCTCCTTCGTGACTTTTTGCAGATAACTCATTAAATATATATATATAAATATATAAATGAAAAAAGGTGTTCAACACTCACTTACAGAAGTTTTAAACAGATGCGAATCTGCCAATCTTACCAAAATTTCCAGAGATTTACCCTTGTGTAAGTGAGAGCACAGCAGACCTGTAACATCTCACTTTTGAGACACAGCAGATCTCAGCAAATGGTAGGCACCACTTCCAACTCTGTCCTGGGAAGGACGTGTCTACACCCATGTGTGAAGAGCTCAGTTCTCAATTAGCCCACTCAGGCACAGGGCAAACATACTGGTGTCTAAAAACAATTCTTCAAATAGAGTAAAAAGCAGCTCTGCTGACCCAAACCAGAGTCTTCCCCATGATTACCCAGACCCTTTTCAGTGGGCTTACTCAGGTACTGTTGGCACTCTGTTCCTTGCCGAGTCCAGTACTCCACACAGCCAGCCCTCTCCTCCAGAGCAGGACATGCTTCTCCCCCATTCCTAGGCTCCTGGATGATGTTCCTCATCCGGACACGATATGTTATCTTGCAAGGCTCTGTACAGCCACTCCAGGCACTCCACTGGGATACAACACAGGGGATAACTGGAGGAAGAGCAACAAATGGGGATGTGGAAGGTTACAGGAATGATGCCAGTGACATGCCTTCTCCAGAAAAAAAACACTTTTTCACATAGCTCAGTACAACTTTCCTTATTTCAGACCTATCCCGTAGTTGTCTTCGGCAGTTCTCAGTAGTTCTCCTCCAGGCTCCTCCACCTTGCCCACAAGCCCTGCTGAGCCCGGTGGTGCCTGGACACGTGGCCACAGCTCGACGGTGAGCAGAGGCCGGTCAGCTCGAGGGCAGTGGGGCTGGTGGGGCCGGGAGCGGCTGCGGCCCCAGTCCCTCACCTGGGCAGGCCTGGGCGTAGTCGTGGCAGCAGTCGAGGGTGCGGGCGCATGCCTGGTCGCAGTAGCAGGGCCCGGTGGAGCCGTCGGGCCGCCGGCCGGTGCTCAGGCAGGTGGGGTCGCGGCCGCGGCAGCACAGCCCATGGGCGGCGCATCCGGCGGCGCGGCGGGGCAGGGCCGGCGGCAGCAGCAGAAGCAGCAGCAGCGCCAGCGCCGGGAACCAGCGGCGACTGCCGGCCATGGCCTCGGGGCTCCGCCACCTGCGCTGCTGCCGCCCGCTCCGACTGTGGCGGGGCACTGGGGCGGAGGAGCCGGTCCGGCCCGGCCCCGCAGGAGGCGGCCACACCGGGCGGGGCCGGGGCGAGTCCTGTGGCGGCCGCTTGCCCGTGACCGCGATGTCAGCGTGTCCCCAGCCCGGGCAGAGCCCGCTGTGCCGGGCCGTGTCGGAGCTGTGGCCGGTGCCGAGCCGCAGCCCTGGGGCAGCAGGTGTTGCTCACACCAACAACCTCATCGCCTGCCGCACCCTCTGTGGCACCTCACACCGGCCGCGCACCCGACAGTCCTTCTGTGGACTCGTCAAACCAAAACCTCTTTAGCCCTGACTGTTGGCATTTACTCACCAACCTATCGAAAGATTATTATCTAAAACAGATGATGAAGGAGAGTTTTTTTTTTGCCAGATTTGACTCCTGCATACCTCAGGAGCCATTAACAAACAGCAAGTATTCATTGCCAGTACAGCAGCTCCTAAGGAGCACGATCCAGCTGGCTATGCTACCTCTCTACAGAATTACCGTGAATTTTCTTCATAATTCGAAATGCAAGAAGCTTAGAGAGATTACAACCACTCCTGTGAATTATTTAGCTATTCACTACAAAGCAAAAGGCTTTATTGTAACTTTTTAATCAAAGAGGCTTGCTCTAAAATATTGATCACAACAGATGTTTTACCTTGCTGAACACTGAACTGGGATTTATAAAACCCACCCACTGATTTTCTTTGCAAGTGATTAAGCTATTGTACTAAGACTGGGTATGGACAGAGTGTTCCCATTTCAGGGAAACTGCAGCAAAGATGCTTCTAGAATAAACAGAAAATAACATTAGAGGACAGGTTAACACCTTCAGGATGTATAATTCTGGAGGCATGGGCACAGAGGAGACATGGCACTGCATCAGCTTGGGCATAACATGGTAAGATGTTACAAAAAGATAAGAAATAAAAAGAACTTTAGCTTCTTTTTATATCATTAGATGTCTGCACCAAAGAACAGACATCTCATTTTCTTGGCAGTGGTCAGATATTGTCACCTTGGAAATTGCACGTGTGACAAATCCTTCAGTGGGCAAGAGGCAAAAAGGCTGGGAGAGGAAATTTGTGGCTATGGGGTCTAGGAAGAAGGAATTTAAAGATTCCAGGTGTTAAAGCCTGCCTCTGTCAATGAGTCACTTACTATGTGACCTCTGGTAAGTCATTTAACCAATGCATGTCTCGTTCTTGATCTAGAACAGGAAGGACATTCAAAAGGAGATTGCATTACTTAGCTAATTAGTCCACACAAAAGAGGCAGGTGCGGCTCTTGTGCAATTCCCTGAGGGGCAGTAACAGAGCACACTTTCCAGGTCCAGCACTCGTGCTGCCATGCTCCACCATCCCCCTGCCAACAACTGAGGTAGGAGGAACACCTTCACATTATTCTGAGATACACAGACTGAAAGAAAATTAGCTTCAGAAAGCTATGAGTCCACATAAAGACTGCAATTTTGACTGCCCCTGTGCTGTTAGGAAAATTGGATCTGGGTCTGGGCATCTCCGTAGGACTTATATTCAATCCCCCCAGCAAACTTTCTTATCTTACATTCCTCTAGACCACATTAGCAGAAAACCACAGGCACTGACCCGAGTGACATCTCTTGCCAGCACTGCACAATCCAGATGTGCACGGTCCAGATGTGCACAGTCCTTTGCAACATGGTCCAAAGGGGGCAAAACCAGTTTCTGCTTCTACAGGAAAAGTTAGGCTGTCAACTGCTCTGCTTTCAACAACTCACAGCTAACTGCAACAGCAAGTGGGATGAGTTACAGCTGCAGAAGATGAGAGCCCGGGCAGCATGTATACAGCTCTCACAGGACACGGGCACTGTTCCTACTCTTCCAGTTCCTGAGGTCTTTGCCCCCACTGTGAGGGAAAAGAAGATGAATAACTGCTGCAATGGACACTGCTACAACTCTCTCTACCAGCTTCACCATCTCTCAGGGACCCTCTATAGTTTTAACAACCGGGCAAACCTACAGGAAAGCACAACTCACCCGTGGCTGAACCCAGTGCTGCATTCCTGAAGGCCTCAGCGATCCTGTCTTCTGTTAGCCTTGCAGACCTCCCAGGAAGCTTTATATCTTTCCCTTCCCAGCTCTTGAGCCACAGCTGGGGAAACAGCAATGCTGTGACTGATGGACAGACTCCTGTCATTAGACAGAGGGAACATCTGACAACACCCAGATAACAGTGAATTTTCCTCTTCAGTGTGAGGGAAAATCATTAGATTCATCCGTGGATAAATGCCTTTGTCAGATACCCTGTCACAATTCAGAAAGGGAAAAGGCAGCTCAAAGGAGACAACAACCTTTACGTTTTGGTTAAAAAAAAAAAGTAAAAACAGCAAGGGGAGAGCCCACCAATACCCCTTCCAGCAGCCTGTAACAGAGTAGCAGAGGCACCCACTTGCCACTTGAAAAGAAGACTTCATCACATCTCTCAGGCAGCAGGCTGGGCCATCCTCTGTGCCTGTCACGTCCAGCCAAGCTGTGTGGACAGCTTGTTGACCCTGCACCCAGACACACAGCCCTGATTCTGCTCTCTTTCACTTAGGAAATCCTCTCCCTGCTCTGCACTATTGCTGCAAGTATTTTTCTCCAGGGCAGGAAAAGAACAGTATGGAGCAGATTTGCAACTGCTTTATAAACTAATAAGATGACTCAGCAGTTGTTTCCTCCTTACCAAACCTTCGACTTGCCAAAGGGCTATGGAACAGCAGGTCTGCCTGGTCAGCTCTGTTAGAACAAAAACCTGTCTGTATGCAAAAACATTCACCAAATCACTGTAACTCCTTTTGAGCAGTGAAACCTCTCCAGCATCCCTTTCACTCCTGCTGATATTGCTACTTGTCTTTACAGCCAGCAACCTCACTCAGGAGAACTTCAACAGCACTCTGGTACCTAGCATGTCACCTGGGACCAGAGGCGAGACTGGTGGGACTGTGGTCATAGTTTAGAGGAATGACAGAGAGGGTTTACAGAAGGAAAAAATGACCAGCAGCACAAAATACGTCACACATATGACACAGGAGCAGCCGCTGTGAAGCACGTGCTTGAGGTGCAGGTTTAGGTAAGCCAGGAACCACCAAGGGATGCACATTGCTGCTGGCATCTTTGGCAAACACCCTTTTCCCCAGGCATTTTTCCTAAATCCTAAGGCACTTCCACAGGAACATAAATTGCTGACTAACAAAAGTTCTCTGACACTTCCAGTCCTCCTCTGTAGATTTCCAAGAAAATTGCACCTATAAATATCCTGCTGTAAAAAAGTGATAGCAAATACTCAGAGGAAAGTCTGCTTTGAACTGCTGGTGTCCAGGGCCTGATCCACATCTGCTAAAAAATGGATTCACTCTCAAGACAGATCTTCCTCCATGAGGGCTATATCTCAGAGAAAAAATGTTTTTATATCCTCTTATTAGCCTAAATTCTTGTAAACATGGAGACCAAGCCAGTATAACAATTACAGAACTGCTCCTGTCAGGCTGCAGATGATCTGAAGCCATCTGCATGACACAGCAACCATCTCTCTTCATCAGCACGGCAGATTGGGAAATATTGGTGGGGGTAAGGCAATGTCCACCACTGCTGCAACTGTGCAGCACAAAGCAAGTACACATACTCCGAGCTGCTAAACAAGGACAGAGGTAGAGCTCAGTACTCCTTCTGAGAAATGGTACCCAGAAGGTAGCTGCTGCCCACAGGCCAGGCTCTTTCCCATTCCAAAGTCCAAATACTCCAGTGTGTGTGGGAGGATCAAAAGGAAAAGCCTGAGCTGTCTGTTAAAAGAGCAGCCCTGAACCAGAAGGCCATTGAAGACACTGCAGCCACCCACAGTGGAAGGAGCGAGTACGTGTGGAGCTGCTCTGGGCAGCCCCTGGGTGCAGACACACCTCCAGGGAGCGGCTTTTCTGAACAGGCTTCAGGGAGTCTGTCTGGGCAAGCAGCTTCTCATGAAGCTGCATTTACTGACTGACCACCCTTGTGCAGCAGCCAAGCCTCCCCAGCCCACAGGAAGGACACCTGCCACCCTCCCAGAGCTGGAAAATGTGCCCTGCTTGCCAGTCAGCCCTGAGACCGCATCTCCAAAGGTCTTGTTGGCCCTGGACATCCTCACTGAAGAATGTTACATGAACCTGAGGGAGTCTGCAAAGTAGAGAAATGAGGCCAGCCCCTGGATTTAGTATTTGCTTTAAGACTGAGGAAGTCAAGCTTATTCTGAGCACTAGAGGGAAGATTTTAAACTGATCCAGTCACAGCATTCAAAACTGAACACAGCAAGCGACAGGCATAGACAAGTGTAGACAATCCAGAGGACATTTCCCCAAACATAACACTAAAGAAATCAGGCAGGATTACACAGATAGAAGTGGTCCTGAACCTGTTTCCATTTCCAAGATACTTGGTTGCACTCCACCACTGCAAGGGATCTACCAAAAAGGGTGCAAGAGTCTATAGTCTAGAAATTATAGCTGCAGAATACCTCTTTAAAACACTGGATGCTGTAGGAGACAGAAATGCTGGACTTCGAAACAAAGTCTTCCCCTTACTGCCTGGAGCAGCCTGAGGAACTCAAAATCTGATCTTCCTCGGGTGCTCACAAACTCAAATTGAGGTTCACTGGCTGTCCATGGTAAAGTGCAGCCTGTCAACATAGCTGATGTGTCAGATAATCTTATCATTGAACAGAGATGGAAGCAGAGGAAATAATGCAGAAAGTAGAAGCAAAATTGAGTAATGGACTGTGCTTTGCTATAGGCTAATGCAGCAGCTGACATATGGGTCTAAAAAGAATATAATAATCACCATGCAGTCAAAATATGCCTGGGTCTTTGGGAATACAAATGTTAAACTTCTCTCTGTGTATAAAAATTTCTATTAAAAGCAACATCAGACAGAGAAACAATCAGTGCTATTTTCTTCTCAAATGCTCATGGCACCAAGAAACAGATCTGTTTGAGAAAAGTAAACATTTGCTTAAACACACCAGCCTAGTGAGTGACTCCAGGTATCAGTTTAGAAAGTTACACCAGTACCTAGAGCAAGGTCTGTTTCCGCTACAACTGATGGAACTGACAGTTCTGCCTGGCCACTGCCCTGCAGAGCCCCCCCACAGCACAGCACCGAGCACAGACAGGCCGTGGTTCTGCTTTGCAGGCTGCCAAGAGCTGCAAGGGAGCTCTCTTTGTAGAGGAAGAGCTGCAAGTCAACAAGCAGAAGTCAGGTTGCTTTAAATTCGGAGTTAAACCTCCCCATCCCCATCTCTTATAAATAGACTGTAGTAAGAGATTTTCAAATGGGCTTGTCTGCCCCCCATACCTGCTATACCCAAGCAGTGTGTGTGCTGCTTCCCGGTGCCCGGGGAGGCTCTGCGGGGTCCTGGGCACACCGCGGGCCGGCCGGGGCCCTGAGGGGCGGCAGCGGCCGCACAGCGCCCCCTGCGGGCCGGGCTGCAGCTCCGCCGGTGCCCAAACCCTCCGTCCAGCATCCAAGGGTTGCCTGCAGGCCATTAATAACCTACAAACACTTTCAAATTTCATCCTGATGCATATATGCAATAGCAGCAGAGCTTGAAACCCGCCCTGAGCAACTGTACTTGCAGAGGTAATAATACTTGCCAAGAACGTTTCAGCTGCATCTGTCCCTCCAACTCCCACTGGACAACAAGCACTTTCTCCTCCCTAGAGAACATTTGCTAGTAGGTCGGTTCATTACATTAATGAAAGTAATTATATTAGCAGCAGTTCTGGTCCCTCATCAATAAGTTGTTTCAAGAGATCATGCTGCTTATATTAACTGAATGAGAAAAATCTCTAAATTTAATTGAAGACTGCTTTGAATGCTGAATAGTACTTGATTTTTCATCATTGCTACTTTCTAATAAACGTATCAACTCAAACATCAAAATATCCTGTCCCAGAACCACTGAAACTTTTATTTGTTCTTTTAACTAGCACAAATACTCTCCAAACTTGCAGTCACTGTAAATAACTTCCAATTTATCAGAACACGAGGCTGCCAGGTGGCCACAAGGCTGCAGGAGCTGGGCTTTAAACCCCATCCCTGATTCACCAATCTGCCACACTGCTTCCCAGCAGCAGCACGTGGGGAACAGCTACTTCCATTGCTAGGCCTAGGGTCTGAACGTTACCCTGAGGCACTGCAAGTTCATCTCTATCCCAGCTCCTCACAGCAGCTTGGTCTGCGGCCATTCCCTGCACATACGCAGCCAGTAGGCATACAAATGCCACTGGACCAGGAGCTGCACAGCAACCCTGCCAAGGCCCCTTCACCTGTGCATCACAGACATGACCCTCGAGTGCTGGGCTTCAGGCCCCTGCAGCATTCACCCCCAGTGTGCCCCGGCAGCACAGCACAGCTGCTTTGACACACCTTTGCCACCTACTGAGGCAGAGGTGCAGTTAATCCACATGGAGCTCAGTAAGGAATGCATCCTAATCCTCCTGACTACCTCTGGGACTGAGAAACTTGGTATTGGTAACATCTTTTGCTCCCTCTTGCACAGCAGTTCCTACCTAAGAACATGTCCAGTCCATGTCTCATGCTCCTGCACTGCAAACCTGGCAGTTTGTCAGGTCAGTCAAAACCTGCGTTCTACATCAGCTGCCCTCCACATAGCAGCTCCAGGACTGGCTGAGCACAGACTGCACCTCTTCCCAGACCTAGCTACACCTCCTGCAGCACAGCAGCAGCCACAAGCCTCAGCCAAGCACTTCTACTCCAGGGTATGTGGAGCTCTATTGCCATGAGATCATGCCTCTTGGCTTCATGCAGCAGGCAGCGCCATCACTCACAGCAGCACACCTGCTGTGCTCTTTAACTCCCTAAACAACTGGGAGATCCAGGAATGAAGCAGATAAATGTGGGTCAAGAGAATTTCAGTCACCAGCCAAATTCATGCAGTACTCACATTTTATTAAACACAGGCTCTTAACAGTACAGAAACACACTGTGCTGCAGCATCCCAGACATCCCTTGCCGCTTCACAGGCTCCCAGGGATACACCACTAATACTTTCTGAATGGCAGGGGAGAACCAAGCCCTGACTCCTTTCCTTGCACACAAAGTCATGCCCCCATACCTGACAACTGCACCGAGGAGAGGCTTCCTTGCCTTAATGACCGTGGCAGGATAACATCAGGCAGGGAATGCAGCCCCTACACACAAAAGCATCCAACTGCATTAAACATGCAGCAAGTTCCAGAATCCATTCCAATTACATGCCTTGTACCCAGGGGACAAAAACCGTAACACCCTCCCATCTAAGTTGGTAGGACACAAATTCATCACTCCCCACAGCTGAGGAAAGGCCAGAGCTGTCACAGGGTGATGTGAATACTGTGGCTTGGATGAGGATCCCAGGCAGCAGCATGGGAGAAGCAGAACCATCCATCTTCTTCAGCAGAACACTGAAACCCCAGCAGGGCCCAGGACAACTTCTTACAAGTCTCAACCTGTCAAGAGAACATCCAACATTTTGTCTATTTACTCTACCACAAACAGCATATACACCTTTCAAATCCACCCAGCCCCCATACAAATCACCATTAGACAAGGGCTGCTCTGCAAAGAGCACAAGCTTCCTCCCTGCCAGGCACTCCAAACAGGATGAACTCAAACTGCACTGTGGGAGCTTTTAGAGCAAGATTTGCCATCTGCCTGGGAGATCTCATAGAGCAGAGAGTGCCAGAGAAACTTTCAGTCAGCTCAACCAGCTCTAGCATTTGATACTGAGCACTTGTGTTCTTTTGCATCCAGGAGCACAGAGAGAGGGCACAATCCTACTCCTTGGAGACTGCAGCCTCCCTGGAGACAGAGCAGCTGCACCTGAACAGCAACACAAGGCTGGAACTAGACGAACGAGTGGCAGCTACTCACCTGAAGTTCTGCTAATCACATTTGCTAAAGCATTAGTGAAATCCTAACCAGACAGACAGATTTGAAAATGTCACATAGTTGATTTCTAAGTAAGAAAAAGAATACCAAAAGCAATCCCTCTCTTGCAAACAGACACATTGCTGAAATCATGACTTTCATCCACTTCTCACAGCATTGAGAACCTCCCAGAGGGAAGAAAAAACCCAAAAATTATCCAGGATGAACCTCATTTTAACACTGCTTAAGTGGGGCAAGACAAAAACATTACATTTATGCCCTTGTAGTTGAATCAAAACCTTTCAGACCTCTCTGCCACTAATTTGATAGCTTCAAAAGAACTTAAACTAACAGGAACTTGCTAGTGCATCAGACATGATCTGGCCTGAACAGCAAAAAATCAACACTGTCGCTCTGATGGGGAAAAAAATTCAGTCATCACTTACACCAGCAAGTCCCTAGGAACTGTGGCTGCACACCCACGGCAGTTGTGCCACACCCCCACCGCCCCTGGCAGAGCCAGGTGCACTATGGGCAAATGGCAGAGCCATACCCACATTCGCAATCCCTTCACACTGCCCTAAACTGGCCAGTAACACCTCCCAAACGGCCACACTTCAGCCAGAATGATTCCTGTTCCTTAGTGGGGCAGTTGCTCAGGGCAGCCCATCGCCCATGTATCTCCATGCACAGTGCTGTTAGAATGAGCCCTCTGAACACAATGCAGCAGGCAAGCAAACAGGACAGAGCTGTAAGCCCCATCCCGTTCCACCTCAGCACAAAGAGGGGCAGCTTGCAGCTTCCTTACCCTGCTGGTTGCTATTCAGTAGCCACATCTGGCACTTTGGACATGATGGAACAGGAGGCCCAAAGGACCTCACTGCAACGTTCTGCAGGAGGAAAATCCCTGTACTCCTACAATACCTAGACTAACATTCGTCAGTCTAGTCTCCAGGGATAAACTGAAAGCAATTCCCTTGCAGAAACGTATTTCCTCTCCTCTTTTTATCCTCCCTTCTTTTTCAAATTTAATTTAAACACGTGATTCACATTTACCGCAAAGACTTACCATTATTTGCTAGAGCTTCAGGCATGATGGAGCAAACCAGACAACTGCCCTCATCACACACTTCTTCACTGTCACCTGCAGCCTTAACTTCAGGTCTGCCCAAGGTTCAACCCCCCACCTCTGCCTTCACAGTGCCCTGTGGGTAAAGCCAAAGGAAACCGTCAGCATCGTGTCCCTACTTCCAATATTTGGGACATTTAGTAATACCAGGATGTAGGACACAGCAGCACTTTCCTGCTAGTGCATCAGACGTGATCTGGCTTGAACAGCAAGAAATCAACACTGTCGCTCTGATGGGGAAAAAATTCAGTCATCACTTACACCAGCAAGTCTCTAGGAGCTATGGCTGCACACCCACAGCAGCTGTGCCACACCCTCACCTCCCCTGGCAGAACTATGGGCAATGAGGGAGCTCATGTAAATCCTTCCCCCAAAATAGGTGGTTGGTTGGCATGCTCTACATGCTCACAAGACAGGGAAATATTTTAAAAAAAATGAGAATACCAATGTATAGGGGTTCCAGAGGAGAATGCAAGACAGCCAAGACATTTAACAGAAAAGAGGCAACAGGCAGACTTTAACAGGTTATTGCCTTTTGCAGCCCCAGGTCTGGCGTCCACGCGAGGCTTCAGCTTCCCACAGGCAACTGCGGTGCTGCCCATGCAGCCGCAGGACCCCCGGACTGGCATCCCGGAGCCGCCACACACTGCCCGGCCCGGGCTGCAGCCCCCGCCCGCGGGGCCCCTGCGGGAGGGACCCACACGTGGCACCTCTCCAGTGACAACACCCTGGCAATGCAGGGCCCAAGTAATGCAGGAACTCCTTTGAAAGAGCAAATACGCATACGTGTGTTTTCAGATCAGTACGGAACAGTTATTTTACAGACTTACCGCTTGGCCCTGGCAGGGACTCAGGCCTGCAGGCGCACGCCAGGGAAGTGCTCCCATCGCCAGCCTGGCTCCGGGCACACGGCTCCCGCGGGCACCCTGAGCTCTGCCACGCCCTGCCGGGAAACAAAAGGCAGTGAGCACCGGGAGCAGTAGACAGAGAGCACCGGCCCGCGGCCGCTCCACTGGTGCATCAGACACGACCTGGCTTGTACAGCGATAGTCAACACGGTCGCTCTGACGGGGAAAGAGT
The DNA here is from genome assembly GCA_013397935.1 of Dasyornis broadbenti. NCBI lineage: Eukaryota > Metazoa > Chordata > Aves > Passeriformes > Dasyornithidae > Dasyornis > Dasyornis broadbenti. The sequence goes on from VZRN01001256.1 coordinate 1,495,111, forward strand.
CATCACCGCTACCAGCAAACGCCTGGACATGTCCGGGGAGCTCCATGTGACCTTCCCGGGAAAAGCGGCCGGAGGCCGGTGAGGCATCACTGGGTATAGGCCCCGAGGCCGAGCGGGAGCGAGGCGCTCACACGGCGCAGCAGATACCTCAGCAGTCGGGCGGGCACGGAGACACCCCTAGTCGCCCGCAGAGGCCCGGCCACCTTCCCGGAAAGAGGCCGAGGGGAATCCCGGACCCACCCAGCACCGCTGCTACTTACACCCACCTCAGCCGCTCCGGAGCAAAAGGCCGCTATGTTCCGCGAGAGGCGCTTTATGGGCTCCGCAGGCCCCGCCCCAGACCCGCCCTGCTCGCCCGCGCTGGGGGGGCCGTCGTCACCGCCATGTCGGGCGATTCCGTTGGTGGGCCTGCGGAGCTGCTTCTGTTCCATCCCCACCTCGCTGTGCTCCCTGGGGAGGGGCCGCGCTCTTGAGGAGGTGCTGGCCGGGCCAGCCAGCCACCCGCCGCTACCGCGAGCTCGGAGC
>VZRN01001256.1:1495713-1527705 GCA_013397935.1 Dasyornis broadbenti
GGCGCGGTGGGTGGGTGAGGGAGGCCGGGGGCCGGCAGAGCGGGGCGAGCAGCGGACCCGGGGGTATCGGTTCGTCTTCTATTCTTGACCGGGATGGGCGAGCGCGGCTTTGGAAGTAATTTTCTCTTACAAAGGAAAAAAGACGGTTCAGAGATGTTCAGCGACTTGTCCAAAAGCCAGTGCAGATGCAGCGCCAACATCCGTCACGCCCGTGATCCCCTCTCAGCCCTGAGCAGCAGCCCCAGCAGTCTGTTCGGGGCTGCCCGCTCCGCCTCAGCTCGGCTCCTGCTGCCGCACCGGGGCTCGGCTCGGGTTTGTGTCGCGGGGAGACCCTGCCCCTTCTGAAGTACACATCACAGTCAGGTACTTGGCTTCTAGGTGCTTTAGACAGGCAAATTATGTTGTGTTAAATAATGTGCCACTGAGTTACTTGTGGAATGGAATAGAGAGCAAAGCATGTGTCTTCGATGAAAACAGCCCAGTTTATAACAAGCCACCGTAGTGAGTGGTGATTTTTGTAGCTAAAAATTCACCTTGGAAACGGAGAGTGACTTCAGTCATCCGGCTCCAGTGGAAACCTGCCATATGGCACCCCTGAATACACGTGGAAGGTATTCTCAGACCCCTACGCTCCAGCAGCGTGTGCATCTCTTCGTGTTCAGCGAGGTTAGCCAGGCACGGCGGCTCGCCTTCACCGGGGGTGGCTGTATTGTAGGAGCTGCCAGCGCATGATCCCGAGCTGTTCCCTCCCTCCCGGCACCTGCCGGGGAAGGCAGGAACTTCTGTCTCTGGAATAACACCAGCTGAAGAGATGGGCTTGAAATGGAGTCAGGGGCACAGGCAGGGAGAGGAACAAAACTAGAAGCCTTTACATTCAGCTGGGACTAAACACAGGAGATGAACAGCAGTGTCCTGCAGGAAGAAGCTCTGGTCCAGACTAGCTCAGAATCATGTCATGGCTCCATGCTTTGTTTTCTTCTGTTTGTAAAATGCACACAGGTTCTACCCAGACATGAGGCACAGCCACTTGGTTGCTCATTCCAAGGTGTGAGAAGGGTCGGCAGTGTGTGACTTGTCGTGTGAGCACTTCACAAACCAGACACGACCTTGGTACCAGGTCCTACCACCTCATCAGGGATTCGGCCACAGGGGCACCTGACTGAGCTGACTGGGAGGTGAGTGCATTCTCTGGGACCAGTGGAAGGCGGCATGGTGTGCTTGAAATGTGATGAGAGCAGGAAAAGGCACCCAGTCAATTTGTTGGCTGGTTTCCAAACAGAGCCAAGGCTCTGCAAATATGCCTGGGGCAGCCACAGGAGGTGTTTTAGATGCTCTGAAAGATAAGCCTGCCTTTTTTTATTCACCTTCTTGTCCACACATTCTGCAGGGACATAAATGGGCCTTACAGGAGGTCAGGCAGAAACTGAGTAGTTCAGCTACTGTAAAAATGCTTTTCCCAAAATGTGTGTTCATAGGCAACTAATTTTTGAAAGCAGCTTATCAAACAGGACTTGTGGAATAAATCTCAGTGCTGTTAATCCAAGTTCCAGAACACCAAAAGATGAAAAGACAATCAAAGGAAGGATATTTTAAGAGGATTACAGGGAAAACTAATCTTGTTACACTGCAAACCCATGTCACATGCATAACACAAAAGGATCTGTAAACGTGATTTGTATTGCCTAGCTTGGCAAGGAAGAGAAAGTGGGGAGGTCTGAGATAGTCAACAGCTGCAGCAGAGCTTAGTATTAAATTTACTTGATTTCATGTTTGGGTTTTATTCTCCTTGGCAAAACCAAGTGGAAAATGTCTTTAGCTAAACGAGCTTTTCAGCTCCATCAGGCTCACTGAACTCAGGAAGTTCCTCAAGAGAAAGTCTCTCCAGTCCCAGTTCTCCTTGTTTCCATGCAGTGGGAGCTTTAGTGCCCCACAGCCCATCCCAGGGCATCGGGGGACACTCCTGTGCCCCCACCCAGCCTCACAGGTTGGCCAGGGTGAGGGTAGATGGCTGTCATGTTTGTTATTTTTTTGAAGTACAACAGCTGCAGAAGAACGTATTTGTATTCTCTGCCAGCCCTCACAGGGACTGTGTCAGCATCTCCTGTGTGCCAGCACACATTCATTCTTTTCTCTCGGCAGGGGAGACTTAGCAAAAGAAGAAATATTCCTGGAGTGCTAAACAAGGCCTTGTTAGATTAAATGTTTCACATGCCGTAAGTGCTACATTGTTGTGTCCAGGGTTTTTTTAAATCAGAACTGAATATGAAGAAATCCAAACTTTAGTTGGGATACAACCTCTGCTTTCCCCACATAGTAACATAAACTAGAAAATCAGCACCAGATGCCTACAATATTCTTGACATTTCTAACACAGATTGTGAATTTTCCAGCAAACAGACTTCATTTAAAAAAAGGTAGGCATCAAGAAAGCCATGAAAAGATCTCTCTGAACTGTTGGGTCAGCAGCTTCATTGTGATAGTCAAAATAAAACAGCACATGATGGGGGGTTGGAAAAAAAGCTTTGTGAGCTTCTGCCAAATCAGACACACAGTTCTTCTAGAATAGGAAAAATCCCAAACAGAAAATTCACAGAATGCCATGGCGCCAGGCTGCTTCCCACTGAGCTCTCCTACAGAGCCTTTTACAAGAGGTAAAAGGTGCATTTTAGCTATCTTGCAGGTCAATATTCCCCAAAAAATATGGCACAGAATCCGCAGGATCTTCATCCTGAAACCAGGAATGATGGATGATGAAGTTGTATTTCTTCCTTGGGGAGTCAGGCCTTCAGACACTGAAATCAGGAGTGAGGTCCAGCCCTCCCTGCGCTGCCCTGGGCAGCCCTGCGTGCAGAAGGGCTGGGGCAGTAATGGGGTCATTTCTGAGGAGAAACAAGAGCACTGTCTCAGCTGCGTCTCCTGCCTTTGCTGCATCAGGCACAGAGGAGACAAAAGGAAAAGCAAGGGACTGTAGTACTCTAGAAAAGCCCCACTTCTATCCAGAGCTCACGTCAGCTTACTGAGTCCACATGGTGCCATGGAGTCTCCCACAACAAGGCTGTGATTGCAGCAAGGTCTCAGAGAGGAGACACTTCTCTTACACAGCCCCTCGAGGGGATCAGGGTGTTTAAGAGCATTGAACAGCTTCCTGTGGCAACGTGCCTTAATCCAGGTTCCTAATAAAACACAGCATTAGCCACAAGTGACTGCTGTGGAACAGTCCCAGGAGTAGGCTCTAGTCTCATCCAAGGAGAAAACAGCAGCAGGTGAAGGTAGGGAGAACCTGGGCCCACTGCTGTCAGTGTGCTCCCTGCTTTCCAGCAGAAATTGTTAAGTAAGGAGTTTCTGATTTGGAAAAATTTGCAATACAAAGCCTCAGCCTAGCAAGTTTCTTTTAATTTTTAAATGTACAGCATTTTAGTTCTACAAATGTAAAAAAAAAAATTAAAACAAAAACCCCTTTACAGTGATTGGGGGTTTTTTGCTTATAATGATCACACCCAACATGATTCAATGCAATCTGGTCTGCAGTTCCTGTGGCCCGATTGCTTTGGATGATGCAAATAAAATGGCCAAGACATTTAGCTCTGAGACAGCACCTGCAGGAACTGCTCTCTGTGGTAGGAGATCCTGCGGGCGCTGCACACAGGTGCAGGAACTGCTCCTGCAGGTCACAGGTAAGTAAACACCAAACGTAGCTCACACTCCCAACAAGACACTGACATGTGTCAGCCTCTGGTGCCAGTGCCGGTGCCAGAGCCAGAGGAAAGCTCTGGTTTGCAGCACTGCCCCCAACGTCACTGAGGCAAGGCAAGGTTGTGGCTCAAGTTACAAGCAAACACGGAAACTTCAAAGTAGAGACTTAAACTCTGAAGTCCCATCCACAGGCTGTGCCAGGTGAACACAGCTGCACTAACACTGTGGCACAAATAACAAACTACCCACGTTACTTTGCACTCCCTTACCCTGCCAGGTCTGCACACCCTGCGCAGCACAGAACAGAGAACAGTCTCTATGCACTCGAGAACCACTGGAAGTTACTCCATAGCTTAACACACTGTGATTTGAGCACAAGCATCACAAATCCATAAAAAAGCAGCCCCTGTGGTGGTGTACAAGAATAAATTAATCAAAAAAATTTAGTATTACCATTTATTGGTGACAAACACTACGTTTTACTTACATTCCATGGGGAGAAAAAATTCCAGCGTAAACAATGAACGGAAGCAGTACTGAACTCGCGCGGCTATCGTGCTGTACCTGGACCAATGCAAACCTCATCGCGCACTGGCCGTGCGCAAGAACACAACATCAAAAGCAACACAGTTATATATAAACATAGGTAATTTTTTTCAGCCCTACATGGAGATGTAATTAAACAGTATAAAGCACTCAAGGAAAATCAATCTGCAGTTTTATATGCACTACACTGAGATCATATCCTGTAGTGAGCTGTGAGCCACCGACACACAGTCCCTAAAACACAGCTCAGAGATCACTGAAAGTCACGTTGCATTCGAGTTCCCCTACCCCACACTCAAGAAAACTAGAAATTAACCAAAAATGATCAAACCAAGTTTAAAATTCCTAAAGTGTTTAAATTCATTCAACCATTGGATAATTAAGGTTGGTTTGCGAAAATACGGGGTTTTTAAAATGGTGGGACATAGCTTGTTTCCAGTGAAACGCTGCTATTCCAATAAAACCAAAATAACCACATACATGGATATGATCTTCCCAAGTTAGTTCACAGGTAACATCAGTCTCAGAAGACAAAGTTTCTAAACTGTGCTATAGTTCTAGATACAATTAAGAAACTTTTAAATGAAAAATTTATAGTGTCATTTCAATCAAAACAACATAATGAAACTAAAAATGTATCACTGTTTGAAGAAAAAGCAACAGTTATGATTTAGACACTACAGTAGGTTGTAGAGACTGTAGCACTCCAACAGTTAGGTTACATTAAGAGGAAGCATTTGATTTTCTCTGGTGCTTTCAGGTTTAGGTTCAGTCAAGAGCCTGTTTCAGGCAGTGCTGTCCAGTGTTTGTCCCAAAGGGTTTGCGCTCGCCGGTTTGAGGAGAGGGTCACTTTCCATTTCTTGTTTCACACATCTATAATAAGAAAACACCTGTTACTTAGGAGACAAAACACTATGAATTGGATGTTTTATATTGGATACAAATAATTTGATGTGCACTTAACAATTTGTTGCCATATGACTGCCCCAATTTATAATCCACTAGCATTTTGTTAATCCCACCACTGTTAATTTGAGAGTTTATTATCTCAATGAGAGGCTCAACTTTCTCTCCTCCCAAACCCAGCCAAGGGAATAACTTACACCCTCTCCACATTTCTGCTGAAAATGAGCTTCGACTCCTGTACACCCCTTTACCTGTGACACAAAAGATTGCGAGAGAGAGGAGCAGCTGGAACCCTGAGCTCACTGCAGTCACACTCCTTACAGAGAAATGGGAAGGGGCAGCTGAGCTGAGGGAGGCCAGAACTGCTGGGGCCCAGAGCTGTCACACTGGGCTGGGGTCACATCACAGCCACCACACTTCACCCACTCTCTCCTGCTCAGTGCTTTGCCTTTGACACATGAAAGTGAAAGGCCTGATCATCCAGTGCCCCCTCTGGTCCTGCTGGAGGGAAAAAAGCCCCTGGCATTTCAACTTTTCTGTCAAATAAAACCCCTCACATGTATTTGTCTATAAACTCTCATAGGGTTCATTTGCATCAGTGCAAGGGAAGTCGGTGGGTCCCACTCACACAGACATTGGTCCATTTCCTGTCCTTGGCATCTCTGTGGTTTGTTGGTCCAACTCAGACAGCAACTTTAAAATATTCAGTGCAGCCTAAAGAGAAAAGAGAGCACTCAGCAATTCAGCCTCTGGCCAGGTCAGTAATTTAGTGAAAGCACTCACTTAACCCAACCAAATGTTCTGGTTTTGGCAATATTACTAAGTTGCATAATTATGGTGGAAAATGCAATGGTGTAGAATTTCATCTTGCTGCATTAACCAGCTGGATGGTGCTGTGCCTGGGGATTCCCACTGCACTTGTTTCAGCACTGCGGGAAAACCAACACACCAGGACTAGAAACAGCAAGAAAAAAGACACTAAATTAGTAACAGCTCAAACTGTGCGGAGCTTAAGACAAAGGACAGAAAAATACGCCAAACCAGAGTGCTTTTCCAAAAACGAAAGCAAGTTACATAAGAATCAAAAATACAACACAGGTGAGGCCCACACGCCCACATGACTGTTTAACAGGATCAGTGGGACACAGCTCAGGCCGAGGTCAGTCACCTCCCTTGAGAACTGACTTTTTTTTTTTCTCACTTCAGGCCAATTTCAGATGCAGCTTCCCAGCATATCCCTGACTCTGGCACATGCCTTAGTGAGAGCTGAACCCTGAACTGAGGGGGCTCACAGTGGCCCTAGTCACAGTATTCAAGCTGTGAACCAGCTGCTCTTTCCCCTACTCCCTCCTGCCCTGACCCCTGTGCTCAATCTGACAGGAGCTCTGCACAGCAGGATGTCGAGACGGGCATGAAAATGTCCAAAGTAAGTGACAAAGAACAAAGAAATCTGTATCAAATTATTTCCATTAGAAAAGTACTGCAAGTTTTTAGTATAAAAATCAGCAAAATCAGGTTTTCCTAAGGGTATTCACATATTGCAAACAATTCTTTCAGGCTGCCACACCTGGGTCGCCTCTGTAGTCCAAAAGAACAAGAGCAAACCCTCTGAATGGGAGCAGACAGGGAACATCCTGTCAGCTCCACCTGAAGCCTTTTATAGCCCAGGTCCCCTGCAGGTTTCAGTATGGCAGGCTCATTCTTTCACAAAGAAATATTTCAGTCATGGTAATAAAGTCTTTTTTATAAAGGGAGCTGAACAGATTTAGAGTGTCTCCTACTATCCAAGGCTGAACTGCATTTCTTCCACTGGGGATTCCACTTCAGCAGCAAGTCTGGGAACGTGAGCCCAAGTACCACAGTTCCCAATGAAACATCAGCTCATTCTGATATAATAAGAAAATATGCTGAGATGCTCTTATGGTTTGTAAGTTCCTTTTTGTGCATTTAGTGTCATGGGCTGGTGCAAATAACATGAAGATGAAGCAAATGTGCTTTTTGTAGACCAAACTGTGAGCATATGTTCAGCATATTAAGCATTATTTAGATTAGATTCTGATACTATTAATAATTATTTCAGCAACCTGTGAAATATTAAACAAAAATTAGCCAGGGAACTGTACAACATCTAATTCCTTGCTCCCAGCAGTGATATAAAACCTTGCTCTCCCCTCAGGGAAGGCCCAAGAGCAGCATTTCAGCAATGTTCATCGTACCATGTCGTGGCAAGACTCCACATCCTTTCCAATTCCGTGACTGATCAGCGGTGGCTGAGAGGAACAGTTTATAAGAGATACAAACTCATTCTTGTTATTTTTTGGGAAGTCTTTATATTCAACCTGAAGAAAAGAGAACAATTTAGTTCTTTTCAGTTAACCAGGTACAGGAAGTCTATCACAACTGCTACAGATTACTTGCCCATATATGAAGCTGAGCGTTTCTTCTCATCATTGTCAGCAACAGAACCACTCTATTTCAAATTTAACCTCATGTACAATGTTTTTTAGTACTCAAAAGACCTTGGTGAGCCTCCTGAATGAAAGTGGCTACTTAATAATGATTGTTGCTGGGACCTTTATTCTGATCACTGTTGTCTGCATTTCGAATTTCTTTAGTATGCTTTTTAATCCATTGAGCTCATCTGTCATATGAATATGGGAATGTAATGCAATTCTCATTCAAGGGGCCAAACATAAGAAAATGCAGAGCTTACAGTAAATGTTAATTTATGACAGATAGTGAAAGAACCTGATTTCAGATCAGCCAAGTTCAAGTCCATGCTGTGTTCCTACATCAGGACAATTTTCAGAAAATGCTTCTTTAATTTTGTTCTTCCAAGACCTCAGAGTAGCACTGAATTGGGGCTGAGAATGGTACAGAAATGTGCATTTGAAAACAAAATTAAAAAAGCTTAAAATTTGGTAGATGTCATAGGTGAAGTAAAACTTTTATATGAATTTCAGCAGGCTCAAAACTCATCTCTCACCAGCAGAATTAAAAAGCTTTTGAACAAACAACAGGTTGGACTTCGGACAGCTCTGGAAGAAGTCTTGCAAAGCTGAACATTTACCTGGATTCCTTGGACATTGGAGAGATAGTCCAGCTGTTCGGAGGGCCTGGTCAGAGGTCCGTGGGGGACGTGGCCTGAGGAGTTGTTACTCTTCAAAATGGTCTCGGCAGTAGGAGAAGTGCCCCCATAGAGCAGCTCCCTGGCGATCATCGCCGTCACCGTCGCCTTGGCAGGGTTGGGAGCTGCCCGACTGAACTCTTTGGTGTGGTGTCCTTGGTTGGCTCCTACAGCCTGTGCAACCTCAGGGACCATGGGAAGAATTCCAGCAGGAAGCTGCTGATGACTGAGATAAGGCATCCTAAACTCATCTTCTTTATTACCTGGGAGGAGAGAGGTGCACACTGAAGAGCTGCTGTTTGTGAGTCCTCCTGCAAGGCACACACAGGCACCAAAAGTGACTTCGGAAAAAAGTAATTCATTTCAAACTTCTTTTGAAATACTAACAAACTTGGTGAGCTCAATCAGCCTTTGGAGGGTCAGAGCTTCGGCATCACTGAGACAGAGTTTGCTTATTGAATTGCTAACTCAGTGCAACACCTGCTTCTGCCAAGGGGAGCACCTTTACCTCCAGGAGGAGCTTCTCCAGGTCAGTCAAGCTCACAGATACCTCAGCTGCAGCCACAATCTAGGATATATATTTTGCTTTCAACACTTTTTGTTTTATCATTAAACTGTAGGAGCAAATAATGAAAACCACAGAATGGCCAGATCCACCGTTAAATGACATAAGGAGTGTGACAGTCCCCAAAGCTTACACTGTATATTGTGAGAACAAGCAGGTAGGAAAAGTAAAATGGAACGTTAGCACAAAACGGCAAGACTATTTACAGCAAATGTCCAGCCACAGTCAATTGATAGCACTTTACTGACATTATGGTTTAAGTTAAAGAGGGATAAGAACAGCTTTTTAAGGGAAACTCACATAGAGCAATGGATGAAACTTGCACAGGTGTGCTCAAGGAAGGTGGCAAAGACAGTGCCACCAGTATCAACCAAGGAGTCAATATTACGGCAGAACAGATTAATGAAGTTCTGCAGGGCTGAGCTGTTTCAAGTCTAAGGATGAAAGCCAAAATTTGTAGATGGAAGAAAACACGGATAGCAAAATCCGAATAGGAAGTCAGGAAGTTCACCTAAGATCTTACGGATGCAGTAAAATAGTACTAAAGTCCAAGTCAATCCCAACTTATAATTTAAACAGCAGAGTTATACACATAAAGTACCTGGAACATGCTCTCAAGAGTAGCAGTCTATGGTGATAGACAAACCTTCCATAGTAATTCCTCCTACCAGATGACATTCCAGAAAGCAATGGCTGTTTACAGGGTGGCCAGGATTGGGGTATTTTGGTTCCAGCCTGTCACTTGGGTGTGACCACCACAGCTATTGACTGCCTGAAACAAATGCAGGCACAGCTCCTGCTCTCAGTCATCTGAGACCAGGCACAGACAGAGGTGGTTCTGGACAAGGCCATTCCTTCCCTCTCCAGCTCTGCCTTAGGTTGACACCCTTTTTCATCTTCATTCCAGGAACAGGGGCCTCAGGAGGAATAAGCTCTTTGGGGTTTGAACCAAATCTTCCCAAGTTTGCAAGGCAGCAGCTGCACAGCTCTGCTCATCCCACAGTGGTGAATGGCACTGCTGAAGGGACTGGGAACAGACCTGACACACCCCAACAGAGCTGTGCTATTTTCACCAGGTTACTCACTAGCTGAAGTATCTTCAGAGCCCGGCTCAAAGAAGGTTACTTTTCTTCCATCACCTGGTTTCTTCACTGGGGTCTTAAAAATAGAAGGAAAAGAACTCAAACACACAATATTCCTTTAAAACTTTTTTACCCCTAAGTTTTAAGGTTTTCAATATGCAGGTGATCTGACCAGCCAACATTTTACTGAAAAAGTTATTATTCAAAAGCCTCAATTATTCCATTGCTGTCAACAGGAGAGAAGTTCAGTGATTCTTACTCATTGAAGGACTAAAACTATCCACATCCCAGAGATGTGGTATTAGGAACACAGATACTCAGAACTAGATACCAGACAAAAGGGCTGAACTGCTATTAGTTACTGGTACTGCTGAGGGGAGCATACTGGACACAAATGAGCACATACATGTAAAGGAGAAAACTAACCCTAGACTTGCTGTTTGAACTATTACTCCCTGGTAATATCTGCTGAATCACCAGGACAACACAAGGTTGCTTCCCTGCTAAGCGATGCACCAGAGAGACCCGTTCCAAACTTTCCACTGCAACTGGTGACAAGGCTGTGTAAAACTATTGCTACCAGAGTCCTATAACCTACAGGTCTGCAAGTTTCTAAGACCAACACATTGATTATCACAGGCTCCGAGCCATTTCATAAAGTAGAAATACATTAATTTAGCCTTCTGATGAGACTTTGATTTACTTGAAAACCCAAATGTTTAATGTATGCAAAACACTATTTTTTCAGAGAACAGTCACCTCAATACAATTGTTTCCTGGCTAGGGTGGAGCGAATGAATTTCCTACCCTGCTACTGCCTTGCAAAGCTGCTTTTGTTTCAGCTCAGCCTTTGCTGCAGCATTAACCAGGTGCTGTTTCCTCAAGACTCACCTTCTCTTCTGTCTTTAACGCTGGTTTTGGAGGTTGAGGTTGAGGGACTTTGAAACCTAAAATTTCCAACATGTTTTCAGCTGCATTGCGTTTAGCAACTTTTTTGTTCGTGCCCATGCCTTCAGCTGTGTGTACACCAACTTTCACCTGGACAGAAGAGGAAGAGAACCCAATTCTTAAGCAGCAATATGGGGATTCCCTTATTAGTGACCTGTGTCTCGAGCACACTGTGAGTCACAAAATGTTCAAGAGATCATTGTTCTAAGGAAGCTGTCATTTATTATCAATGTTTGTTGGCCTTCAAGTACAAAAAACCCAAACAGAAGTCACACAAAGAGCTATATTTCATCATCTCACCTCGGGTACCCAGGTTAGTGTTAATAAATCCTACATTACAAAATATAAGCAGTTTAGTATCTCTTAGCAGAATATTAATACTCCTGTTAATTAAAATATTAGGCAGATACAACACAGACTACTGGTGCCCTATGCAATTTTTTTTTAATGTGGCTCAGATCACTCTCCTTGAACCTTTATCTTCTGTGAATGTAGCCCATTAGATATTTTGTTAGATCATGTCATGTAAATCTGTTAACTCTGCACATCATCATGACAACCTGATTGCCGTAAGAAAAAATATAGATCCCAGCCACACCATCAGATCTGTGCAATGCTCACACCAACCTGCATCACGAACTCCCTGCGCCTGGGCAGCCCGCGTTCTGTGATGAGCATGTACTCGGGTTCCTTCTCCTTCTTGGCCTGCTGTATCTGGGCAAGTCTGCTAATGGGATTCATTCCTTGACCATATTCTGGACTTGTTTGCAGCTACGTAGAACAATGTTTAGGAAATAAGCCAAACTTTGTGAATATTTGGTTTAATAGACAAAACGCAGCATGCCATTGAATTCATTAATCTCTAGAATTTAAAAATACTGAAATAAAAGTTGCTTAATGAAATACTGTCACAGCCAAAGAGAAATACTGAATTTATTTGGTTCTGCTGTCACACTTGACCACATGTAACCTACCCTGCTAATAGCTTTACAAATTCTAATCCTGCTATATTAAGAGGGACAGGCTTTCAGGAGAATTTGCACAAGCAAAATCAAGCAAATCCTGAAGCTGTAAAGTCTGAGGCTTGAAAGTCAGAGGTTGATTTTTATGTGCTGCTCTTTCCTTTATAAAGTTTCTCTTTCATCCTGAATTTACTGATATCTGTTGTAAAAGTGGTGTCAGAACCCCATTAGAGTGGGAGCAAAATACCAGCTCATTTGTTGCACCAGACAGCTGGTAAAGGCTGAGCAGCTGAGGAGTGTTTATAACTGACTCAGAAAAGCCTCTCTGATGATTATTTGCACAGTCAAATTTCCAACCTTTTCTCTCTTACCTTCACTATTGATTTTGTTTTCTTTTTGATTCGTGGTTTCATTTTCTCAACTGTAGGAAGGGGTGGCAATTTTTTCAGTTCTTCAAGGACTGCTATTGCAGCATTTTTCTTTGAGATCTTCTTGCTCTTTCCTTCACCTTCACCCATGAATTCTCCAACTGATACCTTGGTTACAAAACTCTTCATATGGGGAGGACCACTTTCCTTGGTCACCTGTTTCAGAGGGAAAAACTGAGTGAAAGCGTGATAAACACTTATTAAAAATGGCAGGGCACATTGTTTATAGCAAACTTCTCTCAAGAACTATGGATAAAGAGATTTTAGATTCTCATACAATCCAAGATGTAAGTCATACTCACTCTAATAACATATGAATAATATTAATATTATTAAAACATATTAATAACATAATCCAACTAAGCACATACTTTTAAAAGATCAAATGCAGTGAGCAGTAAACAGTATTTACACAAGTCATTAACCCATCTTAATTCACTGGTTTATGTTTCAGTATTAAAAAATAACTGTTCTATTTCATCAGTGTGTACCTCCCCACAGTTAACATCACCTCATTAAATATATCATGGTACAGTAATAAAACACTACAGAAAAAGCAACTCTTTAGGATCTAGCATTTTAGTCCAGAAATTTTGACTTCTGAACTCTGAAGTTTTGAGGAATTCTGGAGACACCTAGAGCTGCCCGCTACGAATGTAGTCTTTTCACTCCATTCATAACACATCATACTTCAAAATATCCATGTAGTCAAAAAGTAAGAATGAATTAAGAGCTTCCACCCACAACTGGCTTTGTGTGACAGTGTATTTTTACCAGTAATGATCAGGCTAATCTGCAATAATTGAAAGTTTCATGTAAAATTCCACAGAATGGTTTCAGAAGCAATTTAGTTATACACAATTGTATTTTCTTACTATAATAATTTAATAGTTGGCTGAAATGTTACTCTGCCAGCTCAGGAAAGCAGTATGATAAATTAGTATTTTGGTGAAACAGAGATGCTCCTGTGGAAGCTCCTGATTTAAGATAACTGAAATGATCAAGGAGGGGCAAAGAGGCAGCAAGCAGCCAGGCCAAAGGGAAAGGAAAGTCAGATGCACACGAGGTCACCTCATGGCAAGAAAAGAAACCTACTTGTGAGATTCTGCACATCGTGGGTAAGTCCAGATCAGTGCTTAATTAAGCAAATACTTCCATATGTGTCTTTCAGAGTGAGCTCTACTCTTTTGCCTCGACTCTGCACTTCCATGTTCTAATCATTAATGTGGGGTTGTGTTTTGGTTCTTCACTGTAATACGGTTTTTTCAAAAAGCTTGGAAAAAGATTGCACAGACAACCACAGCATAGCTGTTCACTTCTTGTGATCATTTTAGGGCATGAATTCGTGAACAGATGGATTTTTCTTTTTCCTTTACCATATAAACTCAAGACAATCAGGGTGACTGTCAAAGGTAAAAGTGTATTCACAACTAACAAGACAAGTTAAAAGTCAGTTGTTTGGGTTTTCTAGGAGAGACTCAACTTAGTGTGTACTCTTAATATTCTAATAAAAACAAATCTAGAGCTTGTAAAATAAACATACCTCAAAATTCACAGGCAAGTTCCTTTTAAGTGCAATCTCAAAAACTTGGCTTATTTCAGATTTATTGAGATTTTCATCATCTGGTTCTTTTCCGTTAACCTAAAAGAAGCATACTCTATTTAAAATAAAGATCCTATTAAATTGAATTTTATCCATTCAACCACTTTACTGAACTCTCCAAATTTTAAGTACTCTAACCTTTACTGCCATGTTACGTGAATGTGGAGAAATGCAGCCCACATATTACAGAACTGATTCTGAAGAAGCTCATTAAGGTGTATGTGTAAAAGCTTGCAAACCTTCATATTTTCATGTGCTCATTACAGGAAAGAACAAATGGAATAAGGGCCAATAGGTTTAAAAATGTGTTTGTGGAAAACCAAATTGAAGTGCTAAGTGAAGTGATTTCCAAATGGAAGTACCTTTATGAAATACAATTTTCATATACTGATTGGACACTTGCACCAAAAGCACTAAGACAGTATCAGGTAAGAGAAAGGGCAGGAAAAATAAAGATTCTGAGAGTGGGACCAATGTGAATGAGGGATGGCTCACGTGCCCCTGCCATGGTCCTGTCTTTTCTCGTGCTCCCTTGTAAGCGCTTCATCTACAGCTTTGTTTTCTCATGTCAAGAACATTCTATCAGGAACTTGTCCTAAATCAAACACTGACCATCTCTGAGAACTCAAACCTGCTAGGACAACAATGCCAATAAAGCTTTCCTACAGACACTTCTACATATCTCCAGGTAAAACTTTGATTGCAATTCCAAAAATGTCTTCACTGATGCTGGCATCAACATGAACTAAGGCATGTCAACAGCACCAGAGAAATTTTAGGACTAAGTATCCAGCAATGATATTGGACGGATTATGGTAAAGATGAACAGCAACAATTTAACCAATTATATCTTTGCCACAGTACTAGTAATGCAACCAAGTAATAAAAATTATTTCAGTATCTCATTGGAGCAGCAGCAGGGGAGCTGAGCTAGAGAGCTTTCGTTGATTAAAACGTGTTGGATGGCAACAAGCAATCCCCATGCCTGCTACTGACAGGTTAGTTTAAAATGTGAAGGATTTTTCTACCCCATCAGTCAGGACAGCCTCTCCCCATCTCAAAAAAAAAAAAAAAAAATTAGTAAAATTAACCTTACGTTTTCAATCCTCCCACTGTTCCAGCAGACTTCCCACCGTTCTTATGGGCTGACCTTGTCTGTCAGGTTGGAGTTGCAGTTGCTGGGGAGCACGCTGGGCACAGCCCTGGCACTGCTGGTGCCAGTGGCACCCAGGCAGTGCAGGTGGGTGTGGAGCTGGCCCAGAGCACGGCTCCGCTCTGGAACCGAGCCCGCGGCAGCTGCAGCCGGCACAGCCCCCGAGCCCGGCACCGCATCCTGCCCAGCGCAAAATCCAGATGGAGCACGGCAGCCTAAAGTCTCCATCATCATCTCCTAAACCCCAGTGCCAATGCAACTGCTCAGTTCAAAAGGAACAGCAGCATATTCACAGAAGGAATATTTGAACTCCTAAGGTCACGTCCCCTCTGGCTCTGCCAGAAAGGGTCTGTCACTGCCCTCACTCACAAACACTGGCACAACAGCTTCAATTACAAGTATTTTTCCTGTCCTTGTAATCTCAAATATATTCTAGTTTTTCAAATTCCAACATTTTTCTTTGTGAAGATGACCAGGACTTCTCGTTATTGGATTAATTTTTTCCCACTTAATATTCTCTTAAGAGAACACAAATAAATAGAATGGAATTATTTGCTCTATTGCAGTGTATATTCTTAACACATTCCAAGTCTCTGTGCACAACACAAAATAAAGGTTCTTTTCCTTAGTATCTTTATTTAAGAAGAGTAAATTATTAGCAAAGTAACCTTTAACAGACTATAGCTATTTTACTGATTATTTTGCCTCTGCTTGAGTTCTGGATCAGTTTATTTTATAAACCAAAAATAATCATACATGTACACTCTCCCCCTTTCCCTTCACACTTCAAGGCAAGTAATGGCTAGAGTTTGCTTTTGAAGTATTTTGCACGTTAGCATTGACTAAACTCTCCAAGGAATATGTGCCTCTAAATCAGAATGAGACCTCAATATAAGCATGTACCACTCTTAGCCCCCATCACATTGTTCAAGCAAATTCCACAAGTACTGTACTCCATTACAAGGGACTTGCCCTCTTCCAGGAACTCCTCCCATGTGCCCTTCCTCAAGATTGCTTGGGAGCAAATGCTGAACACCTGGGGAGATGCTGCCCAGAACTGTGCTGATTAATCACAGCCATCATTCTGCCACATTAAGGGTATAAAGAGCAGCACATATTTACCAAGTGAGTTGGCAACAAATATAGAAGCAAATTTTGAGGCAAAATTAGAATTCCTGTCTAAGCATCATGCTAGGAAGCCCAGCTTTCCATGTTTCCTAAGATTTATATCAATGCTTTATTATCTCTACCTCTGAATACATCAAATAAGCCCACCCTGCACCTTCGCCAGCATGTCCAACCCCAGGCAGACTGAGGGGCCTTCTGAGGTCTCCCACTACAGCCCTCACTCACTGCAGAGCTCTAACATTCAGCTGAGTTCTTCAGGCAGGGCTTGTGCCAGCTGAGAGCCAATACTGTTACATTTTTTTCCTGCCACTTGCTCCTGGATTTGCAGCCCAAAAAGCTGTGGGAAATGGTCATTCTTTCCCTTAAAGTCGTCATTTCATTCAGTGAATTCTTCTTAGAATCACCAAATCGTTTTGGTTGGAAAAGACCTTTAAGATCTCTGAGCCCAACTGTTATTATGCACTGAATATTTTCTAATTTAAAAATACAAAAGTAAAAGTCCATAAAAACAAAAATTTGTAAAAAACCAAAACCCAAATAACAATAAAAAATGTACAAAATTAGTCGCCCTTAAAACACATGAGTTCAAACTTCAGAATATTCTGTTTACACAAGCACACACACAAAACAGGATATACCAAAACAACTACATTTAAAAGGAAAATTACTGGCAACATCAAATGACTGGTAGGAAGTATGATGATTGTATCTACTTGTGAAACCTTAATTTGCCTCTGTTGTATACAGGCATTTTTAACAGCATCTCTCATGACCTCACACTCCTGTATCCTTTCAAGCCCTTGCCTCGCTGGATGCAGGAATGAATAGGGTTGACTTAGCACCAAAACCTTCCTTATTCTGCCTTCATCTTGGCTACTGTGAAATGCTGCTACAAAAACAATTCCTTCAGACACTCCTAAAACTACAGCATTTGAAATCCACTAATACTAATGAATGTAAGTACCAAACTTTAAATGAAAACTTAATTTATCCAAGTGCTTGTTGTAAACCAGTACCCCCTGTTCCAAGGCTCACTCTCCTTTCCCTAAGCTGCATTCCCTACTGTTCCTTTTATAGACAAGTCAGTCAAATGCAAATGCAGTTTTCTCAGGGTCAAGACACCATTCAGGTCCTGTGTTATTAATAATATAATTCTCCCTTCTTGCAATCTCTTGCATCATTTACTTCCTCTACGTCTGGATTTATGCCCCTCACACAGAATGAGACATCCTAAAACAACTGCAGTGTTTATTCTGAAGACCTCACATTATCCAACTCCAAAACACAATTCTATACATGTTCAGAGAGTCATCTGTACTGAAACATTTCTAAAACAGTGAACAGAGAATAATTCAGTGACATGTGAGCCCATGACTTCCTGCAGAGCTGCTCTCCCTGGCTCTGTGCTCCATGAGAGCAGCTTATCTGTTATGAGGGTATGTGCAAGAGGGGATGTTTTGCACCGCTGAAAAAGAATAATATTTCAGAATTTGGGGTTCCAAGCACTGAAGGGGAACATCCTCCTCTGCTTTGGCCTCTCCTGCATGAAGACCAGCTGGCCCCTGCCCACACTCTGCCAGTCACCAGTTCCGATTTCAGTGCAGGGCTCACCCCCACTCCCAGCTCCTGATCCCAGCCTAACTCTCTTTTCCCAACATCTCTAATCCCTAGGAGCCTCCGTCTTTCAATAACCTGCATTCCTCCAGGAGAGCTTTCCCTTACCTGAAGCACCTCCATCCGTGCCTCCCAAGCCTCTTCCCTGAACTGTCAGATCCAGTGCTTTTGCCCCATTACCTGGGCAATGCTCACTCCCACACACACCAAGTTTTAACCCAATGTCCCTTGGCTTCATAACACAATTCCTCAAGCCTCTTGCTCCGCTGCTCCTGGTAGTTCCCAGCTATTTTTCACTCAGTCTGAAACCCCTTGTTACCTTCTTGTCCAATTCTTCATTTCCCTTCTTTCTCAGCACACAGCCAGACTCCATATCCAGCAAGTTCTCACACTCCCCAGATCGCAAGTTACAGTTCTGTCTGTGGCCAAAGCAGCCAACACACACGGAGGGGTGCAGGCTCCCAGCTAGCCCAGCAGCAGAGCAACTCCTGTGCTCACAGTGAGACCTTCTGCCTAAAGCCACTCAACAAAAATGCATGAAAGAAACAATAATGGTACTGGACTGGAAAGTCCTGGGCAGCCATAAAATATATGAAGGTATAAAAATTGACTTCTTATATTCCTATCAAAATGTGTGTATGAGTTTACTACTTCCATGTACTTCCTGGTCTTCTAGAACTTCCATGGTTCTTTCCAAAATCATGTAGGGATTTTGCCCAGGAAGTAAATGCATGCCTGAGTTTTATGCTGCCCATTTATGCACTTCTTCAGAAGTTTGTGTATGATCTGTACCTGGTAAGATATTAATTCCTATCTATGCTTCCAGTGCTCATATCTGACACAGGTCTACAGCATTGCTGTGGAAAAATATGACAGTAAAAAAATTAACATAGCTTCACTTGGTAAAATTCTAGTTCCGTGGAAATTTATGTTTCTAAATCAAAGTGTTTATATTGACACAAGTAAGTCAACACTGCTACACAGAACTAAATTTCCCAACTGTCCCCTTCCTCTCAATAAGGAAAAAATCTACAATAATATCCCAGTTTATCTTAGCAATTTATGCTTACAACACTAAGATTAATTCCCACCTCTGGTTTCTCAGGCAAGGGCTCATTCTGCAGAACTTTCAGTGCTTTAGCAGCTGCATCATGCTTAGCAGCTTGTCTTGTTCTTCCCTTCCCATGAAACTGCTGCCCTCCAATTGAAAGCTCCACTTGATAAAGTAAAGGCCCAACAGGAAATGGGTAAAAGTACCTGCAAAGAGAGAGGTAAAATATCAAATGGTTTGGCCTACAAAGTAAACAGACACCTAAGTTAGACATGGGTCAATCTCTTGGGTATCAGTAACTCAGCACTGAAGCACTAGTTTTAAAAAACCAAATTTTGATTTAGGGCCTAAAAGAATTCAGTGAGTGACCTTTGAAACAAATATTGACATTCCTTGTTTTACAATAGAACATATTTCTGACCAAGTACTACACAAAGACAACATAACTGCGCTTTTACCAACTTGGCAGGCCAGAAGGTTTTGAATTCTAAATTCCTATGCCTATATAGAATTCTTTAAACAGCAACTTTAATTTAAATAGTTTCAGAAAAAGCATCCAACATTTTCTTCACTTCTGCTTTTATACAGAAAAGAAATGCAAGAAATATTTACCTAATATTTAGCTATTTGCTTAATGAAGCTGGCTATACCTGAATGCCCTCAAATGCACTTCAACTTTTGGTCCAGCTCCCTTGCCCCACCCCAAAGAAATAATGCACTGGAAGTAAGGCAAACGACAGACACTGGTGGGTGTACTTCTCCAAACCTCCTGCCTCACAAGCTGGCCATGCTTCAGCTGAGTTTTCAGAAGTCAGCATGGAGGCATGGGGTGGTGAGAGCAGAGGTTCAAAGGCAACCTCCCTGAACCAACACCTACCGTGGGGGGTAGGTACCACCTCGCATGGTGTAGTTGTAGGTGGATCTCATCCCCGTGTAAGGGTCGATGGGTTTGTACATGGGCTTCTTCCCCAGCTTCATGCAAAGTGCATTTAACTCCACTGTGGGGGTTACACTGTCTAAATAAAAAGGAATAGAAAGGGTTGTCCAGCTGTCACAAGGAACTGAGACAATTTAAACTCCTATTGCTGTCTCACAGCAGGGAAAAATGAGCTCAACTTTTGCCACATGCAATATCTTAAATTACTGAATTCCAAACAGAACTGCTAATGAACACAAAGAGAGTAAGTCCATACGATGCACATTAAATTAGCAGCCTAGTACAGTTGTGACAAATCCTATTAGAAAAAAGTGAATTTGCTGGGAGCTCTTTTTAGATTTGGAGTTTTTTAATTTTGTTTTTAATTTCGAAAGCTGCTAATTTACTCACATTTACAGCATATCTAACAATGTGGTCTGCAGAAAATAAATTTCCCTTTTCCAAAAAATACTTTTAAGTTACCAGACATGCTACATCCCTTCTATGTCTCTTTGATTACTGAGAATGATCAAATGTTTCTCTGTCTCAAAGACCTGAGAAGGGTTTTATGACTCTTCACTTTCAAACTGCAACTGGCCTTGTCAAAAGGCAGGTAAATTGCTACTGAGGGCTAAACCACTTCTCTCAGTGCTGATATCCTGGGGATGAAGAACTACCTCCCAGTCCCTTCTCACTAGAGAAAGAAGAGTCAGTGCGTGTCATGCTTTCTACCACAGGTCTCACTGGCTCAGAAATCAGTTGTGCTGTAGTACAAGAGGTCTGGTGTAAGGTAATTGCCAAAAGAAAATGAAACTGTGGAACGGATATCCAGACAAAATAAGTACTTGCTAACTTTTCATATTCTCACTGTTGACTGTACAGAGTGTTTCGAAAGAACAAATTTAGGTGATACCAGAACAGAGCTGGCACAAAAGAGAAGTTTTAACCCTTTGCTGAACACACTAATGCTGTCCCAAAGCTTTGGGTACATGCAAAGCACCCACACATGCAGCTGAGATGTGAAGACAGTGCCTACAAAATTAAATTTTAAAGAAGTTTTAAAAGCAATCTTAATAACGTAAGAAGTTCACTAAACATAGCAAACTACAGTTTCAATGCTTTTATACAAATGAATATATATATTTATCTTTAAAGTACAAATTATGCAAATTCCATAGTTCTGATCCAATCTCCCACAACATAAATTTCTTTGGGTTTTTTGAAATTAACATTTCTAGAGAAGTCTTTTTTGTCCCGCTTTTGAATCATCCTGTCAGAATTATGTAACTCATTCATCTGCCCAAGCAAAAAACTATTCTTTGCCATTAACAAAATACTCATGTAGTTTTTTGTTCTTGCTCTTCTTTTTTTAATTAGATTTTTTTTAGGATTAGGATAAACATCTTTTTCAGGATTTCCCAAAGTGTTACAATACAAAACAGTAAGTCCAGCAGCAGGTTCTTGAAGTCAGAATGATTTGATGGAAAAAGATATACTTTTAACTTGTTAATAGGATGATATTTATCATGTCACCTACAACAATCAAAGATTAAATCCTGACAGTTGCCATTATTAAATAGGCAGAATCACAGTTTTTATTCATCCTTATACAACTTCAATACATACCAAAATCAGAAAGGTGCATTCTCTCTACGTACAATTTTTTAAAATCAGTTTGCTGTGGCATATACCTGGATTCTTGCCTTCACTACGAGATGGACGAGCCGTAGGCTTAGGGAATTTTGTCCCTTCCAAAGCTTTGGCAGCTGCTGCATGTTGCGCTTTTTTAATACTAGTTCCTTCAGCTTCCCAATGCTGGTCCCCAAGAGTCAGCTGCACTGTAAACACCTCAAAACCAGAAACAGGAATTTTGTAAAAAGCTGCTTCAGAATTCATGTAGTTTATTAGACCCTTTTACACAAAACAATGAGTCTTTCAGTGATGTACAAGTTGAGAATATGGTAATCCAAGCTCTCCTTAACTCCCATGTCACCTCCAGTTTTTCAACATTTATCAACAGGATTTTCCCGATTACTGAACTAAGAATTTCACAATTGTAGCTGGCAAGTATCGTGCATGAGATCTGACAGAGCATAAAAACCCAGAGCATAGTGTGGGGAGAGGTGACAGCCCCAGGGGAGCCGCTGTGCCCACGTCACTGAACAGCAGCCTGGAAATTCACCCTTCTTTGTGCCACCTAACTCCACTCTTGCTTTAACCCTCTGAAGGGTTTTTTAAAGACAACTTTCTTCAAACTGCTGAAAAATAAGTTCACACTGTACCACAAAAGCTTCTACATACCCATGGGTGAATGAAACACAGTTGAGCAAATGCTCTGAATGTTATTCCCATACTTTTTGTAAATGCCAACTCCTTCACACCTTGAAGCTCACGTGACATTTTGGGAACCTGACTCTTTCATTCCCGGGTACCAGCTTCACACTTCCCTACCATCAGTGCTCTGGGGGGCTTCCCTTTCCTCTCCATTCCTCTGGATTATCTTGCACCAAAAGCACTCACTTTGACTTTCCACTCCTGAAGGTGAAAGAGCATGAGCAGCAACAATAAGGAACTTGTATGAACATTTACCTTAGAATGAGCTGGACCTTGCTCACTCAGAAGCTTATACTCGGGCTGAATCTTGTTGAAACGGGCTAATTCATTCACAAGACACATGGGGGTTTTCTCTTTGGGGTTTGCCATGTTTGAAGGAGCTGAAAGGTTACGTAAGATCAGATAAATGAAGTGGTAACTGTGAACTCTACTACAAATTTTAGTTAAAAAAAGAAATCTCAGTGGCTTAGCATCTAATTGTCTGCAATGCTGGACTAGACAGCTTTGCTCGCTGGCCAGGCTGGTAACAACCTATTGCACTCTGGGATTTCCACGCAATGCTCGTGCCTAAAAGGCATCACCATTACACTCAAGGTCCCAAAGCAAGTCAGAAGTGTGAAGTTGGAAGACTCCTACATACAGCTTGCATCTGATCTAGTACATTTCAAGGATGAAATCTTCCAAGTATTCATCATTACCACTTGCTATGAATAATTTCAAAAACTCAATTAATTTCTTTTTCCTTCTCCTATTTTCACCATTAGCTACTTTTTATTTATTACCTTTTATATGTTCTATTGCATTTACTCAATATTTACATATTTATCATTAAACTGGTCATAAAAGAACTGCAGATAATAGAACTAAACAAACTATTTCAAATGTCACTTTTTTATATTTAAAACAAGCTACTGGTAGAAAAGATGGATAACAATGCTTCAAAAATTTAATGTCATACAATTAAATGTATTCTTTACTATTACAAACATATCAATTAATTGCTGGAACTTTGTGTAAAAGTATGCTTCTGCCCGTCTCAAACAGACTTCATTCCATAGGGAGAAAGCATTGCAAGTTACTGCAGTTGGATAAATATTACTTTTAAATTATGTGTAGGCATAAGATAGCAAGAATATATCATGCCAAACTATAAGCATTAAAAATATGTACAGTTATTGACTCTGTCTTACCTGCAGCTGCATTGGTGGATGTAACTGAAGCAGAGGGCAAAGCAGAGTTTTGGATAGGTCTGCCTGCATTTTCAGAGGGCAAAGAACTGGCAGTAGAAGGAATACTCAAAGGCTGTGAAAGAGATGGGTTTTTATTCAATATTTGGCTCCCTGCAAGGGCAGCAGAAGGATTCTGAATCTGAACTTGAGACATGTTCACTTCCAACCAGAGCAGATTACTGTAGGCAAACAGCTTTGAACGCAGACAGACTCCAATTTTGGAAGCTAAATTGTTGACCTAAAATGTAAAGATGAAAAATAGATTATACTAAATATTTAGCATTGTCTAACTAACAATCTACTGAAATTATTCTCCCATCAGCGAAAGGGGAAACAGTGTTCAACCAAGCACCCCTTGTTCCCATTTTGTCCCGTTAGACACTCACATCCAGTTTGCACAGCACAGCTCCACCCATACACCCCATCGTGTTTCACACTTCTCTTTCATTTATAAAAGAGCACTACAGAAGCTTTATTTATGCGTGTTCATTACTACCTCTTTTCCCCACCACTGAATCCACTTAGAAAGCAAATCCTGTTACTTACACCCAGAGACACTGGTTATACACCAAGCAAAGAGCAACTTCCATGAACAAATTACATTTCATGCATTCTACCATTTGAAGTCAAGCCTTTCCACTTGGAGGGCAAGAAATAAATGCAGTCTTTACAAAACAACTATTTAGAGCATACCTCCTTTATTATGATTATTATAGGGTTTTCCCCCAGTATCACTGAAAATGCCAAGCCACTTATGAGGGGAAAAAGCTGGAGTCCAGCAGGAAATGCCAAAGTGGCTCTGGCTGGAAAAAGCAAAGGTGTAAGAGTTCATAAACTGCATAAGCTACATATGTTCTGAAGGTTACTTCTATTTAAGTCAAGACATGTGTCAGTCACAGTTCAAGCACCAGTTTAGAGTCACTTAGTCGTGCAGTACTATAAACAACTGTTGGAAGTGCTCATGGCACCTATGGCCATTCAGGAAAACTCCCTGAAAGCGCAGGACGCGCCCCAATCCGTGTGCAGTGCTGTGACAGATCCTTCCTGTGCTGACAAATCAGTATTGGATTTCTTTTACACATGGATGCAAAATTATCTTCATGTTCAGCCAGTGGAACCTAAATAGACACGAACAGGTCAGCTGTCCATATCCACTTACAAGCCACATACCAATTTATTTATTGAAAATACATTTTACATCCAAGTAAATCCATTTTACACACAAAGGCACTCACACATGCACACACACACTGGTCACCTACAGACCTGATCAGGGCAGCAAACAAAGGCTTATTCTTTCCTAATTTATAGGTGAAAAGGAGAGATCACTGCTCCAGCTACAACCAGGGGGCTATTAGTAGCAACACAACTTCACTAGTGCTCTGTGAGCTTCAAATTCTGAACCTGTGAATGGATTTCCAAATGTGAGAGGAGCAGCAATGAGTCAGAGGGAAGTTTTTAGCTAGTTACTGACAAAACAAGCTTAAGAGGAGAACCTAGACTAAAACATTCATGGACAGAAAGATTTAATTATTTATTAAATAAGAGGTAAGGAGCTACTGGGAAACAACAGATATGCCACCAAATCTGCCATCTGGAGTATTTTTACTTTGGGAAAAAACATCATAAACATGTCAGATTTATCATACTACCACCTGGATAACTTTGTTTTTACTAGAGAGCAAAAATAGTTCAGATCTCATTAGTCCAGAAGACACATATGCAGATTATACTCAAAACAAATCCTATATTTGACTACTAAATTTGCAGCAGTTACACACTGGTTGCATTGTAACTGTGAGAGTGGTATTCAAGAGTCTGTCTAAAGGAACTCCAAGAAATTGTAAGACAAAGAAGAAAAGTATTTAGAATAAGACTCCAGGGCAATAACTTTACAATTACTAGGTTGCATTCCCGAGAACATCACTAGAACCACTGAAAATTTTCAAATACAACACAACAATAATTGCCTGCCAGACCATGCTGGAAAGGCAATCTGACATTGTTTTCAGAAAACTTCTACAAGCAGTTTACTTTTAAAGCAAGGTACTACGTTTCATATATTTGCCATTGCCTGGTTTTAGGGAACCGGGTTTCAGCTTCAAAAGAAACGTGTGAAAGTGGCTTTGTAGTGGAATGATGCAGAGAAGAGCAGGGCCCAATCCCCAGGGGTTTGTTTGCCCAGCAAGGGAGGTCCCTGCCAAGGACAGCCCAGTTTGCTGTGGCTGCTCCCAGCGAAGTCCCCGAGAAGCTCCGAGCAGAGCTCAGCCAGCACCCAGCTCTGCCCAGGACTCCCAGCTGCTCTGCACACAGCCCTGCTCACAGGGGCACCCAGGACACAGCGCGGCCCTTACCCAAAAGAATCGGTGGGGACTTGAGGGCACATCCTACTGCTCGAGACAACTTCAAAGAACAGTCTGACAAAACAAACCGGAATTTGTGTTTGCATTCACAGCTACCTGTGAAGGTGACACTCCTTTAGCTGATTTGTGCAAAATATTTCCCTCAGGTAAAAGAACTCACCGTCCATCATTTCACATTTAACTACAGGTTATTTGGGGATTCTGAAAGGGTTTACAGTGCTTTTACAAAGAAATATGCCCTTTATCCTATAACAGGCTTTTAAAATTCTAACTATCCAAGAAGATAGTGCCATAATTGAGAAAGTTGAAGCTAACAACTCATAAAGGCTGTTTCAGTGGACAGAGGAACAAAGATGCCAGAATTTCAGGGAATTTTTCCACGTAATCAGGGGTTAGCTACTTCAAACTTTTCAAGACACATTCTGGTACAAGCAACTGATCCCTACACAATACTCGAGGCATTGCTAGAATTGAAGCTCACTCAGACATCCAAGAGAGGTGAAAGAAAAAGGTTTTACTCACTCTGTCTGAGCCAGCAGCTAACCAGAGAACTGCTCCTTTCCCACCCTTCCACAGTTACTTTTTGCTAACCCATACAAGAATATTTTAAGTGTTACCAAAACAGTGTTGCACTAGAAGGTTACCCTCCCCATGGAGGTGGCTGCCATCAAACAACTCAGTGATCCATGGACAATACTAAATGTAAATGGATTTCCAGATGACAGAGGACTGCTCATCAGTTGTTTTTAGATTTTTATGTTCTTTTTGTGCATTAATATCTGGAACATTCCCAGAAATTTTGAACACATTCAAAAATTTTTGACAAGATTCAAAGTCCAGGCATCACTAAGGTAACCAAAGAAATGCACAAAGATGTGAGCACGGTCAGTCCACTCAGCCAAAAGAAACTAAAATCTTCAAATATAAAAGAAAGAATGTAACATTTTTAGATAGAACTTTTCTTGGGGCTTTTTTGTGTTATAATTCACACCGGAGTTGCAGATAGAAGCCAGAGGACCAAACAAAAATCAAACACTTCCTGTGGATAATCACGTTTTACAACAACTGGTCATTTTTTCAATATGATGAAAATAAAAAGGTAAGAAACTTTAATGTTTTAAGTATGTTTCCAGTACCTTTAGGAGATCCAGAGAGTGAAGATTTGTATTTAGTTCTGAATAGGATATTTATGATGGAGAATGCCTAAAAGGAAAAAATAAGAGAGTTAGCATTTTGCTTCCTAAAGCCAAAAAATGTCTTCTGCAGAAAATCCCACCCTACTCTGAGTTTGCCTCATCCATTCGATCACGAGGACTTGTATGACCCTTCCATTACCACTGACAAAATGCTCAACAGAGCTTCTTTTCCAAGCAGAATTTCCAACCTGATCCAAGAATCTTCCCTGCTCTTTCCTCAACCCCAAGTGATGTTTCTCACCCAAGCAGTGGAATCTCACAATTGTGCTCTTTGCAGAATTCTAAGAGTCACTTGCCAATTTTCTTTCTGTAGTGAGGCTTCCAGTTCTTCTGTAGTGAGGCTCTTCTTCCTAAGAGCCCTAAAGATCAGCTCCCAGAATTAGACTCAGGCCTTAATTCACAAAGCCAAACCAAAAGCAAGACACAAACTGAAAAACTCTGGTAGCTATTAATTGCTAAAATTTATATAAATTCTACCTTTTGGCTACATTTCCAATCTAGTGATTTCACTTACAAATAGGCTAAAACATTTTAGAATCAAATTATCTCAGTGCTGCATATGAAACCTGTCACTGCATGGACTGCTCTAAATGGAAATCAAAACCTATTTTTTTCTGCTTACAAATATAGCACAAAGTGTTTAATCCTTCTTTTCCATGCCTAAGCCAACTGCGTGCAGATGCCAGCAACATCACTACCAGCCACAAAATGGGGGAGATCTCAATCTTGACTAAGGTTAGAAGAGGACAGAGCTCTTGAATTTACTTCAGATAGGCATTTCAAACTCTTAGGACGACTCCTAGAACTATGAGCAGTTCTCCTGCTGGAACAAAGGAGGATGCAGAGCCTGAAATGGGCAGACATTGCATCTGTTGTTTACCAACAGCAGAGTGAAGAAGGAACACAAGAGGATTACAGTCAGTTCAACTTCTCTTCTAGAGGGTTTTCTGCAGGCTCAACTAAGCATCTGAAAAACAAGGAAAGCGATAGTATTTGCAGGCACGGTCAAGACCAAGTTGCATCAAGACAACGGACTTTTCTCCTCCAGCCATCCCTGGTGGCCCTGCCAAGAATGAACCCCTCAACCTCAGTGGAACAAGCTCAAGGTGCAGGGCAGGCACCGCCCGCTGGTAACCATGGCATAGACACCACTGACGGGCACCAGCAGAGTGAAGAAGAGTTAGAGCCAACACCACTTCCCAACACAAGGCAATGCTGACAGGCTGCTTTAGAAAAAGCCCTCACCATCCTGAGATGCAGCAATGAAGAACCAGCCCAAGCGAGGTCTGCATTAGTCATGCTCTGCACTCAGACACTGAGCCCTCAGGTGGAGCACTGCACCCACGTGGGGACCAGGCTTCAGGCACAATCAAAGCAGGAAAAGCCCAAAACACTCAGCTTCAAAGAAACAGAGGGAAACTACTAAAAGATTTGAACTTTATATATTCTGAAGAGGAGAGGGCTGACTGGGGCCTGAGAATCAGAAGTTCATGTACTTAAAAGAATTTTAGAGTGGAAAAGAACAATCTATTCTGTATGGTTAAAGTGACAGAACAAGAAATAAAAGGCTTAAAAGCGCAGCAAGAAAACCCTTTCTGCTAGTACTGGTCACAGTGAAGCACCCTGCTTTGGGTGGCAGAGGGGTCCCCCACTGGTGGCAAGTTTTAAGTCATTGACAGACATCTACCAAGGACGAGGCTGGCAAACCTGACACTGCAGAGGGCTGGATGGACCACTTCACTCTGAGTCCCTCTCAGGCCAGATTCCCTGGACTAAACAAACTCCTGTGCACCTGGCTGGACCAGCACGTTCCCATCTCTTATCCGAGGCACACAAGGGCCTGGTTGTTGTTAGACAACAGGTTTGGCAGCACAGGATCTCACGTGGGTCCTGCCACAGGCTGCCTCTGAACTCTGAGAAAACACTTGCAAATACAAGAGACTAAATCCTCAAAGAAACAGGTTTTATTCATTGTCAGGACCAGCATACAGAAAGGTGTCCTGTTCTTCGGGAGGCGCAGACTGGGAAGGCTGCAGGTTCTGACACTCCTATTGTGCCTCTTGTTAGGAAGCAGCTGTGTCCCCCACTCCCACCCTGCATGCACACACTCACTACTCCTGCTCCACCGGCACCAGGCAGGCCTGAGAAGCAGGACAAATGCCAGACACAACAATCAAGTTCATATTACAAGGGCTCCTGACATCACCAAATAAAAGCCATGTGACAAACAATACCCAAGAAGCAGGTTTAGCTATAGGAAAAGAGATGTTCAATGAAGCACTAATTCCTCTCTGAAGAGCAGATGCTCCATGACACAGTGCACCGGGGCAGTCACCGCCCCATGGCAGCCAGAGCAAGGCACATTCCTTGTTCCTTATCATCAACAACTGTTCCCAAGCAGGAAAGTTCATTTATCCTCATTTCACAGATGGGCAATCAGAACACGAACCCCAAGCCCATCCCTGCCGAAGGGTGTGGGTACCCAGCGGGGTCCAGCTCACAAAGCTGAAGGGGGTGTGCAACACACAGCCCTGACCCTGAGCCCCTGCCCTGCGTGGCCAGGCAGGACAATCTGGAGCTGTGTGAGAGGGACCAGGCCACCCCCCACACAGACCCACTAGTGAACAGCATTTTCTCCCCTTGTTTGCAGACTGGGAATACATCAGAGTGCTCGCTCCTAGATAAAAGAGTGATTAGAATGATTCCCTCTCTCCTCCTATTTTTAAGGAGTTTTAAATAACTCCAATGTAGTGGCCAAGTCTCTTTTGTCCCACACTCAACTATTTTGAGGCACAAAAAATAAATTTCCACAAACTCTAGGAGCTTTGTTGGGATGCTTTGTTACCTAAAATACCTTTGAAAAACCCACACTAGGAGTAGCTTTGTAACATACAGCATAAAATTCTCAAGCTGCTGCAATAGTGTTTAAAGATATCTATTTACAACTGGAAAGTCTAAATAAATACTCACTATAAATTGATAAACAATGACTAAAATTTACAGACTTAAGGCTATTTGCACAAAATGTGAAACACTGGTTGAACACTGTCTTCTTAGATAAATCTTCTGCAATGTTTCGGCAAGACAAGGTCCATCTCAAAAGTAACACTGACTGTAGAAAAGGACGCTGTGTTTTTGGTAAGGTACAAACACTAAATGTTATGCAAAGTAGTCTGGGAGCCAAGATATGGAAGAGAAAAAAAGCGCCAAAACTTGAAAGTAAAAGCTGAAGGAAAAGAGGGAACTAGCAAACATACACATAAACCAGACAGTTCCAAACATAATGCAAATTGATAATCCAGGAAGTGATATAATGAATGAACACTTAACTGTTTACTTCTAGCTCAGTGTTGTGACAAAATAGATCACGGATTTGGGGCTGTTTCCCTGCAGTAGAACAGGTCACAAAACACAGAGACACTGCTGAGAGCCAACATGCCCAGATCTCCTTCACTGTCCTGGGGCATCTGTAGCATCTCTAATGAAATAACCAGCCCCCAGCAAGGATCCTGGACAAAGGAACCAGAAAAAAGGGTTTTTGAATGTTCATTTGTTTCCAAAATACAGGTGCTGTTCTTCAGGAAGATCTGAAAGGCACAGAGAAATTTCCAGCTTTGCTCTGACTTTGTACAGTCACAGCACTCTAAATTTATTTAAACCTATGAATTTATATTTGAACCTATAATTTATTAAACCTGTATTTATTAAACCTATGAATAATTTTGCCAAAAACCGTATTTTGATTGACTTGTACTGGTAGCAAAAACATGATGCATGATGTTATGAAAAGCACTTAAAAAGGAAAGAGTGGCTGCTTAAAATAATATAAAAAATAGTTTCTTTATACATCCTTTTAGAAGACTTTTGAAATAAGTTTCTGATCCAACTTCAGAAATTAGAAAATATTGTAAAAAATTCATCCCCTTTGCTCTTTACATTCTCATCAAGATGTGACAGACTTTCAGTGAATTCTGTAAAAGTTAGAACAAACAGATTTGTTGCATGTATGAGATAATCAACAGATAAATCAGAAATCATTTTATTACACCGCAACCATAGCTGCATAGGTAGAACTCAAGTTCTCATGTCCACTAGTATTCAAAAGGAAACAAACACAAAACATTTCTTCCAGTTTGAGCAAGGGAATTGTGCAGTACACTTGCATGTTCTAGTTAGAAGAAACAAGATTTTATACATATACCCTTTCAAAAGCAGACAACAGACTTCATTCAGATATTTTATTTCATATATACATATATATATATACATGTAGACACACACCACCCTAACCCTCACTGACATTCCAAAGAATGCTCCTCCCAGGTTTGCCTTACACCTGCCAGAAAAGCAATGACAAAAACACCCAAGAGATGAATGCATCACAAAAATGGCTCTAACATTACCGTGTACAGCATCAATGGATGGACAACCCAAACCCTGCACTATTTCTAGGACCGACAGAAGCAGTGGAAAGGTTTAAAAGGAACTTGTTGCTTTACATCTCCCGAAAAACTAGTCTTCTTCTCAGGAAACAGGGAGAAGTGATCCTGAAGCAGCGACGGCTGCCAGACCCGGTAGGATCGAGGGGAGAACCAGTGTTGCCCGTTCAGCTGTGGCTGCATGCTGGGAAACCCATGCTGGCGCTGTCCCTACTGCTGTCACCGTCCCTACTGCTGTCACTGCATCCGCAAGTGCTGTCCCAACAGCCCGACCAGTCTGGTTCGGACTCAGGAGTTTTGGTACCGCGATCCTGTGCCCCGGAGTCCGCAGCCCAGGAACGCTGTCCGGCTCCGGGCACTCCGCGGGGTGCAACGGCCGCCGCCTCCCCGGGGGCTCGGCAGCTGAACCGGCTCTGCTGCCACGGCCCCTGTGCCGGGGGGCCCCCACTGCTGTCCCAGAGCCACGACGGGGATTTAAGGCAGAGCGGGGAGCGAGCATCCCTCGCCCACGGCACTGGGGTGCGGTGCCGCCGCTTCGGGACCCCCGGAGCGCCGCTGTCACTGCCCGCGCCGGGGCGGCCGCAGCACCGCCACCCCCAACGCTCCCTTCCCGCGGGTCAGGGGCGCCGGCGCCAGCGCCGGGCCCATCGCGGTCCGGTCCCAGCTCCCCGCCGGGGCCGTCTCCCGGCCCCGCCTCCGCGAGAGCGGG
>VZRN01001256.1:1527951-1551352 GCA_013397935.1 Dasyornis broadbenti
AAACACCAAAGAGAATGAGCGGGGCGGTGCGGCCCGCCGGAACTGACGGCACAGCGCCGAGGGCGGTGCCGCCGCACAGCCAATCGGCGGCGGGCGAGCCCCCAGCGGCACCGCCCCCCGCCGCGCTTCTGACCAATGGGCTCGCAGCTCCGCTGGGAGCACCGCCTCCCCCGGGGCGACTACAAGTCCCGGCGTGCTCCGCGCGAGCAGCTCAGCAGGAAACTACAGCTCCCGGCGTTCCCCGCGCGGGTCCGGGGGCGGGGCGTGCAGCGGATCCTTCGCTGCTTCCGGGCCCGTCCCGCCCGCTGCCCGGGGCGCCCGAGCTGCAGCCGCTGGTGACCGCAGGGCCTTTCCGTGCTCGGAAAGCCGCGACTCTATAAAATGCACTTTTTTGTCTGGCATCTGCGCGTTCTGGGAAAAGAAACGTGAGATGAGCGAGCGCAGTCGTTGCCGGGGGCCGGGGCGAGGCGCGATGGGCACGGGCGGTCACCCAGAAGGGCCAGGGCAGAGTAGAAGCAGGAGTTAGCGCAGATGTCACCAACGCACCCAGGGATAAGCATTTGACAAACAAAAATCTCAAATTTCAAAACACGCGGGTGGGAAGGAAAAGCGATACCAACACTGGAAAGATCCACAAGTAAACCCGCTAATCACAGACGTGCAAAAGCCTTTGAGCAGACACGGCCCAGCAAAAACCTCCAGCCCTGGAGTGCACAGTTGCACACAGCTGGCAGGAATTCACCCAGCAGTCAACCAGGGCACACCGTCATTCCAGCTCTACCTTTGAATCGGAAGAGTCCTTGTTAAAAGGAGTGTGAGCCACATCTGTTTAGCTCCCGTGTGCACCTATAATTTGCCCGCTTTGCATCAAACCCCATTGTCCACACCCCCCACTGCAATAACCTGTCACTACCTTCCCCACAGCTCTCACTTACTTTTGTATCTGCTGCACTCCTGAAATCACCACCTGCAATGACTCCCTGCACAGGAGC
This sequence comes from Dasyornis broadbenti, assembly GCA_013397935.1. NCBI lineage: Eukaryota > Metazoa > Chordata > Aves > Passeriformes > Dasyornithidae > Dasyornis > Dasyornis broadbenti. The sequence continues at coordinate 1,528,944 of VZRN01001256.1, forward strand.
CGAGTCAAAATCCAGGTAGGACTGTATATATTTTGCACTGAGAAAGAAAAACTCCCAGCCTGCCACTACTGAAGTCTCTGCTTTCTAGTAACTTTCCAGGTTTCACACAACGGAGCCTTTAGGCACAGTCCTGGTGTTGCAGGACCCGCAGCTCCTGCCAGAGCAGTGAAGTGGGTGCAGCTGCACAGCAACTCCCGACAGAGCAGGGAGTCCCCGCCCAGGCACTGGAGCAAGGAAAATGTCCCAGAGGATTTAAATTCATCGTCATTAAGTTTTTTAAGTCAAGTGTCATTACATGTTTCAAAACCAACCCTTTTCTTCACCCACAGAAGTTCTCACAGCGGCACAACTGCTTTCACAGCAGCCCTGCAGGAGCTGCAGCCCAGCTCTGGACTTTTCCCAAGTTTTAGATCTGCTCTGTATGATCCTACAATGTACTTAAGCTATTACTTAAAAAAAACATCCTCACAGTCCCACTATTTTATATTCTACCCTAAGTGTAAAACATCCTTTTTTAAAACAGCTACACTCTTCTAAAACAGTAAGTGCACAGTGACAGGCATTTTAAACAAGTACTTCTTATTTATTCACAATTTAGATAAAGTTTAAGGAAAGACAAAAGAAATACAAAGGACAACATTAAAATGAAAAGGAATTTTAGTGACTGAAGTGAGTTTCTACAGCCAGTGCTCTCCACACATTTCCAAATATTATCCAAACACTGCAGATGCAGATTTCAAATAAATCCCATAACAAACCGCTATGACTATTCCCTTTGAAATTAAACTGGGAATGGAAGTTAGCCACCTTTATCTGTGAGTACACAAACCATCAAAATCTTCGGTTTCAGCTTAAAGCCACACTTATCTTTTTCAAGATGGAATCTGCAATACAATTTCACGCAGCTTTTTTCATTTTCTCTGAGCTCTGCTATAAAAAAGTCAGTGTCAACCTTCTGCATAACAAACCAGCTTTTGATCTTGCTTGTGGAGTATCTGCAGCTCAGAGCAGACTCACACTTGCAGCTTGGAGGTATCCTTGGAGATACTGCAATGCTTCTGCGTTCAGGCTGGTGCTCAGCATGGACAGAACCTAAAAGCACAGGGTGGAGCAGAGGTGTCAGTGATACATCAGCCCACTGCTGTCTCCTGCAACCACACATGGCACAAGGTCAGGCACTGAGCAGCAGTTATCCGTGGGGAAAGTAGCTCTGAGGCAATTTTTACTTACCAAAATCTTGGACAGAGCAAAGATGCTATGGGCTAAAAGAGTTAACAGTACACTCAGCTTATCTAATTTTAGATGAGCTGCCTGAATGCCCTGAGTACATGCAATTAATCGAACTCCAGACAAGTATTAGTTATAGACCATCAAGTGGGTAAATTTTCTTTTTAAAAATGCCACAATTAAGCAAAATTAAGTGCTGTGAAAATAAGGCCTTTCTAACGTTCCTAAGGAAAAACCTTACAAAAGCTGTGTTCCAATAAAGAATAAAACACAGCAAGATCCTGCGTTCCAGTTATGACCTACTTCATTTTGCTGATTATCAAACATTAGCAAAGAGACCCATTCTCACAAAGGCATTTCTCCTCTGCAGAATGCAGCATCAGCATGCAAGCGCACAAGTCACCTACCCTGCCTGGGCATGCTGTAGACAGTTTGTGGAGAGACTGTGCCAGATGGATTCTAGGATTGTTGACCATTTGACCTACAGGATCATGTTCTTTTTTCCCAGCAAAGGCTAGTTGAGAGAATGCAGTCTGATAGCCTGGAGTATCTTCTATGTCAATGAAGTGTTCTTCATCAGGGATTGTGTCATCCTCAGGCAACTCAAAGAGGCCAATGAGGGCCTGCAGCAAAGGAATCCTGGGAGTAAAGAGGGGAGGGGAAAATTGGAGCGCTTAAAATACGTTAAGACAGGGCATATTTTACAAAGATGCTCAAATTATTTGGAACCCTTTAAAATTTAGCCTTTGCTGGTATTTGCTTGGCTACTGAAATTGTAAATGCCCACGATAAGCAGGACCAGAAGAACTGTACACTGTGAGTCTGTGTATTTTACAGGCATAATGTGGGTACTCTATTTTTTATGAGGTCAAATTGTCATGACACATACCTAAGAATTGCAGTTCTTTTCCGGATAGCAACTTTTCCCTAAGTACATTAAAAAAATGTTCTAGTTCAGGGACCTAGTCCAGGATCCAGTTATTGTCATCAAATTCAGACTACCTGGCATCCTAGACTGCTGGACTGGTTTACAATCAAACTTCCCAGGTAGTTTTCCCCAAAATTCCACTCTCAAGTTAAAATATTAGTTTCTCTGTCAGGTTATGAATATGCTGAGGTCTCCTGAATAGAACAGTTGTAAGTCAAAACTGGGTCTAGCTTTCCACAAGAATACAAGCTGTAGGAAAGTAGTGTATTTCCCTAAATACGGTTCCAGCTAGCCAAATCCGCGCTCTCTCCATCAAAAACATCTCAAACCAGTTCTGTCATTTGCTTTGAAAATACAGTTTCATGTGAAAAGGAAGCAGTATGAAGGGCCTAAAACAGCCTCATGATGACAGTGGACCTGAAGAGATCACAATGGAATTTATTTCAAGGATCTATTTTGGTGAGAGCTCGCATTTTCAAAAACTCAAACAGCCTTACTAGCCCAGCCTGAAGATGTGTGGTACCTACCACAGCTTGGTGTATTCAGTGTCCATCATGGGAGGGCATTCTGTTAATATTTTTGTAATGCCAACAGCACAGATTTTCTTTTCAACTTGTCCAGACACTTTCTGGATTTCAGGAATTATAATTTTCTCCAACACCATTCCAAACATCCTTGTGACATTGAGAGAAAAAATATTAGAAAGCCTTATCAGCCTTATGGTGACAAAAGAAAATCAGAAACAATATGAATTGCTAGGAAATAGAGGCAACCATAGAATTTGTTAAGATGCTGCCCTGTTGCAGCAGACATTTGCACATACAAACTTTTCACAAAGGATAACGACTAAAGACATCAATCTTTCCTTTTTATGATCTGCTTAGATTAGTAACCTGAACTATCAGTGAGGAACTGTGGTCAGAAATTCAGAAAAAGAGGACTTGCTAGACAAATAAATGAATCACATTAGGAGAAACATTTGGCCAGTCAAATTAGTGATAAATGCAGTCTGACAGTTTAGCTGAAGAGACAACTCCTTCCTACTTCAAAAGACAAAAATTACACAGCAGTATAAAATATATCCCAAACAAACAAAACATACTAACTTTGACTGTATGCTGTCAAATATTTCTTGCAGAGCTAATGCCCCGTATCTTACGCAATACAAGTTAATGAAGACGAGGAAACCTGTAACAAGAAAAACGTCAAAGTAAAACTCAACGTGAAAACAAAAGAATAGCTTTAGAATTAGCAGCAAAATACATTCTTACATGTTTTTCAAGGGGATAGAAATGGCAGTCTTTATTCAGTTAAAGTGAAGTACATAAACTTGCTGCCTTGAAATTTGCCTAAACACTGATCTTTTGTTGTACCACAACACAAAAACAAGGTGGTACAAGAGAAGAGTAATTCCTTTTTCCCCTTATAGCATTTATAAAAAGGCAATAGAAAAGCCACCTGCAATTTTTTCAGATCAAGAAGGAAAAGAACTCTTCAATGCTTCTAGCAGAAACCTTCACACAATGCAGACTTTGAGTAAGCTATGAGCCCCTTTGCACAGGCACAGTGTGTCAAAAGCACAACTTCAGCTTTGTTTGTGGAAGACCATTATAAGCAGCTTTATCGTTCTTGTTTCTATCAGGTGACATTAGCCAGATTTTAAGTAATAGACACTGCATAATTTGTACAGTGATAGTATCATTAAAGTAATTTAATCAGTATGAGAATCTTCTTGTGACAGCAGGAATAACCAGAATCTGTATTTCAATAATCTGTCACAGCTTTGCCAGTTTAACATACAACTTCATCAATAAATTTAGTCATACTAAGGCAAAAATGACAAAAAAGCATGGTAGTATTTCACAGTACTAACACAGAACTAAGGCAGCTACAGGAAGTGTGGTCAGTATTGCTGTGCTGCATGAGAGGGAAAGTTTGCTGCTCTCGGTTGGAGATTAAATGGAGACATTTTCAGATAATGACATCTCACACACACTACAAAAGGAAGAGAAATACACAAGTCTTGTCTTTTATTTTAATTCCATTCCCCCAAATTTAATGAAGTAAGTATCACCTGCTATGGTGACTGCTCCATACACCCCTCTTGATGACAAATAATTTGGAGCAAGTCCCTGGAGTCACCACTATCCCTCCATCCGTGTATCCTCAGGGCGTGACAGGACACTTGTTCTGTGCAGCTGCATGCCCTGAACTGCTGCTGTCACCAGGGCTTTTCACAGAGCAAGGAACTTACTTTTGATAAATTTTGTTGTTTTGGAATTTTGAAGTCTTTGGAATAGCAGAATGAAGATCTGTTTCCTGTACTGGTCAACTGATTCACTGGAAATTTAAAAGAATAGTTATTAAATTCACACTAGGATTTTACTGATGCCACTTCACAGGAAACATGTATGGAATCGTTCAAATCTATTTGACTGAAAAATGTGGTATTTTCAGATGTTAAAAATTAACATTTGGTATGTTTAAACACTTAGTAATTAAAGTATACAGAAGTCAGCTTTAAATGTAATTTCAGCTCATACTCACGGAGGCATATGCTCGATGATACTGTTTAGAAGATAGAACCCTTGATGATCATTAGCTTTAGAGGCAATCAGCTTCTGGAACACACCTAACAGTCCAGGCTGCAAGAAAAGCAAATATAAAAGCCTAGACAGCAGTTCTTCATATGTGACCTACCAGAAAATTGGCCATTATTATCTATTGCATACACCAAGGCAAAAGCCTTCATAAACCTGAGCCAGGATTCTGGTTTTGCAGTTCAGGTCAAGGAAGACACATTTTCATTCCTTTCACTTACTCTTCTCAAGACTATTCTGAACAGAACCTGGGAGTTCTCATTATCCACATGTTTAACACAAGGCAAACAAGACAAGAAAATTGTGGAAACTTATCTGCTTGCAAGAACTAAGAGCAGGAATTTTCCATCTCAGTTGACAAAAGCACGATAGCCTAGGATTCATCTTATCCACATAATGGAAAAGCACCCAAAAAGCTATTCAGAATATTAGTTTGTCTATGTAAGCACCAAACTCTGCACAAATCCAGCTATTTGCTGAAGTTCCTCATGATTAGTAACCTCAAATCACCATGTCTCAAGGCAAACACTGCGATGCAGCCCCAGCAACTCACGATTTTGTCGGCGGCAGCGCTGGCGATGGTACTGGCACCCCGCTCCAAGTAAGCCTGCAGGAGTCGCACCAGGGGCGGAATGTTTCCTGTCCGTTCCCAGAGTACTGGCTGTAGTAGATGAGGAAACAATGCCATATAGGATGATGGGATTTCATTTTTATGCATTTCTAGAAGCAGGGACATCACTTGGAACACATATGGGATGAACTCTGGAAGAGAAATGATGACATTTACAAAGTCTGAAAACACGGTCACTGTCAGTTCACAGAAAACACATATCTATGGACTGAATCCACAGTTTTATGATATTAACTAAAAGATTTCAATAAATAAAACTTTGAAGAAACCTATCTTCCCAAATATAACTATTCCAAAAATTAGCAAGCATTGCAAATATACACTTTCTATTTCCCCTACCCCTTAATGTTTCAGAGTATGGAAAACAAACTACTAGAAACAAGGCAATAGAATTAAGAAAAATAGTAAGAGACTTTGGAGTAGTGAGTGCTAGATATTTTTAAAATGCAGTTTAAAAATAAGTGAACGCTGTTGACATACCCTATGGAACAATCCAGACATTTTCAGACTGTGAAAATGCTATTTCTCCCCTTGAATTTCCTGTGCTACAAAAAACCTGCTGTAAGATAAATCCTAGCAGCCAAGCCCAGTGGAGAGGGCACAGGCACTCACTGACTGTCATTACCTTGCACATCATTCTGCAGGATCTCTGTGAACACCAGGAACAAAGCCTCCTCAAAGCTCCCCACTGCGTCTGGGTTTGCCTTGCACGTTATCCTTATCGACAAGCAGATTGACTCAAACATGTAATGGTTAAAGTGAGGTTTGCTGGGATTCTAAAAGCAAGTTATAAATAGATAAATCAACCCAAATTTGCAGACAAGTCACTTATTTTGCTAAATATATTTTTTAATTTCAACTGAAGACTAAGGTAGCATACTTGTAACTAATTTACTAAGGATACTTGTAAATTATTAATGAATATGCTTATGAAATTAATTGAATAGATAAAAGTAAACATAAAGACCTCTAAGGCATAAAGGAAAGGGGGTTTTTTGTAAATAGTTCTATGACTACAAGTGTTTTTCAGAAGTTCCATATAAACGAGCAAACAGCTAAAATATCACAGAACAAAAACTGGAAAAAGATTAATTTTCAATCCTCTAAGTGTCCAGTCAATTTTCTATTGAACACTTTTTATAAGCTGCAGCTGAGTTTAAATTGTACAGAGATGTAGCTTTTTGGACAGTTGATGAGGGTGTTCTAAGGCATTCCTTAATGCCAATGGTTAAGAATTTGCCCAGTCTAAACAAAAAACTAAGAGAATTTTACCCACCGAAAGCATTTATTTTAATAATTTATTTATTAGGTAAGGGTAGAAGGGTAATTTATTTAATTCAATCCCACATTTAAATGCCAATATTTATTATTAGCTTCAGAAGTTTCATGAGCAAAGAACACAGAAGTTGTGGTAAAACCAGATTATTGTATTGGTGGCTTCTGCACAAGCAAACATTTAGACTACAACAAACTAGCATTACAGAAAGAGTTCGTATGCTGCTTCTAAATTTCAGATGAGAGCAGGGAGAATGACCTGAAAATATGTCCTAAAAGGAAGGCAGTACCTCACTGGAATGCTGTGTCAACTTCGTTGAGTCAGAAAATATTGAACTATTTACAGTATTCTAACAGAATACCACCGCCAGTATACATAAGTCCTCAGCAAGGCTCCTCTAAATGGTAAAAAGTGACCCTTCTGCAGTGTTTATTTACCTTGCTGACAGCCAGCAGTTTCTGTGTGAGCTGCGTGATGACAGAAGGGATATATGGAATTATGGACTCCTGCAGCAGAGAAAAACTCCTCATGATGGCTGCAAATAAATGGAAAATATTATCTTCTGAAAATAAAATACACAATATACAAAATGCCACTCATCATATGCCTAAATCCTTTACCTTTTACTGTTAAAATAGGATCACAAGGAATTAGGTACAATAAGAAAGAGCATCTGCTGCAAGAACATTCAGTCTATAATCACGACAAAGGATAAAACAAAGCCTCATTATTCCCATTCTACAGATGGAACACAGTAGATTAAGTAACTTTACAAAGACCACCACTTACTTGTCCTGGACGAGCCCCAGATCTCAGCATCCCCTTAGCCATGATCAGATCTATCCTCTCACTAGCCATGACCACATCTCCCCTCCATGACCAGATTGCTCAGATCTTGCGCTGACACTGTCCAGATAGCTGTCCCGACTGCAAAGGCTACCATTTGAGAAATAATTTCCCACAGTACCATTATGTTTAGTGTTTCTCTTTGGTACTGTAAGTTTAGTCAGAGATGACATGATACAGCCTGATGAGTAACTGCAGGCTGTGTGAACCTCTTCAGCACATTTGCATAAAATAGGTTTCGCAAAAAAAATGTCAGGAGCCTCTAACTGTAAGCCTTCACCTCAAGTCAACCAAGTTATTCCTATATTGCAGGACTCATTAGGGAGTTACCTTTCATAATGTATTCATTTTCAGACGAGCCAGGAAGCGTCAGAGCTTTGAAAAGGTTTGTTAACAGCACTTCTACAAACGGTGCCATTTCTGCAGCTGTAATGCTGTTAAGTGAAACACAGCTCTTTAATGATGAGAGAGTCACAAACTTCAAGCCTTATACAATACCATAATATATGACTGGAAGGATCCCCTACAGGTATTTCTCATCCTTAATGCACAAAACCTATGTAGCAATGAATTTACTTCTGCTTGAAAACTTACAGGGTAGCATTATTTGTCCCTCTCATGGTAAACAGTCTCTCAAGAGCATGGGCTGCGTAGGTATGGACCACAATACTTTCTGCTTGGAGATGATTGATTAAGAGAGGAATAGACACCAGCAGTTGTTCTTTCGGTACCTACAAAAATACAGCAACAAATCATAAGTACGTTAAAAAATACAGATGGTTCAACGTTAGAGCACAACTGAGCTCATGAGCAACATGCAGAGCTTGGCAAAGGGAGAAATATCGGAAGGGTCCTCCTGTTGCTACATCACACCTTCACATCCAGGATGGACCTATTTCTGTCATTGCTCATATACTTCCCCTGAACACCAATGATACAGTTGATTAGCAGAAAGTGCATATCATCCTAATGTGTATTTCCCTTTCAATTTTGCTTTATCTTAATAGGTAATTAAACTATGAAGGTTTAGAAACCCAGAATCACAGATATTTCATAAGAAAAGAATAAAAATCTAAAATTTAGAAGTAATATTCAACATATATTCCTACCCAATGTCACAAATCAGAAAAGGTAAAGGACAAAACTGCTGTACTCTGTAACAACTAATGCAATGATACGAGCAATCAAGCATATTTAGACTGACACTGACTTGAAAAAGTCTGAGTGTGTCAGAGAATTAAGCAGCTAAGATATTCAGTGTTCCCACAGCATATGGACAGCATATAAACTACATGTGAATTGGATATTTATAACAATATCATTTACTTTCTTAACTATAAATTCAGCATAAAGTGCTATATATGACTATCAAACACCTGCTGAGTTAACATATGGCCAAGTGCGATAAATTAGGCTTGGCAAGTATAAAGTAACAAACTGCAGTATGTTTTCACCATAAGAGTAAAAGAAAGACTTACTTGGTTTCTAAAAATCATGATATATTTGATACCATCTGCTTTTAGCACAGGAAATTCATTCACTGAAATAGAAAAATATGCAAACTTTGTTGATCCTTCTCATACAAAAGTGATTACTGAACATGTACTATATATACAGGTGAAACTTGACACTAAGTAATAATTTTCCTCCGTGAAAAAAACAATACAGAATGTTTTTCTACATTTCTTAGTTCCTGCACTTCTGTATGGGCACTGTTAGAATAATAGTTTTAGGTACAAATCACATCCCACTACCATTAAGGGTACAGTCCAGCTCAGATGAAATATCATCTTCTGCCTTCAATTTTAACAGCCTCCAATCACACATTTTGAGACAGCCCACTATGCTTCAAACATAGCAAGATAATTGTTGAAGTATAAAATGAATTATGTGGCTTAAATCTAGACATCCACAACCTCATCAACAGCGGCTGATACAGGTCACGACCTGGCCTCAGTATTTTCCCTTCTCAGGGTTTTGTAGAACATAGACGTTTACCATAAGGTCTCAAATACAGAAATCAAATCACTTTGATTCAACAAATTTAAGCATGTAGCTGACGGCAACCATGCGTGTACATGGCCTGGTCTTGCAGACAGCAGGTGGTAAGGTGGCAATCCACCTTGCTGTAACAGCTCCTTCATTGCTGGCCACACAAAAATGAATTACTCTGTGCCAGGTGTTAACAGCCCCTGTCTCAGAGATTATGCTGATAAAGGAGTGCTTGAGACTTCAGAAACAATGGTCACTGTCAAGGTTATGATGTATCACAAAAATACTATATCAAAATTAACATTAACTTACCAGTAGCAGACTTTAAATCAGGTTGAATGTGATTCACAAAGAATTCTGTCAGATTAACGAGTTCATTGGCCTGTGTTATTCCATGCTGGAAAGAGCAAAAAAAAACTTATTTTTATATGCTGATATATAAACTGCTAGTTTTCTTATTCATTTTAAATAATGACTATTTAGTCTTATCTTACAAAAAATGCAATCTCTTTTCAAACCAGGATTTTTAGATGGAGATTTTTCAATGAAGTGTTCTGAGTTAGTCCATATTTGCCATTAAATAGCACAGAAGAAGATGCAAACTTTGCAGTTTCCCAACTGCTAGCAGACTGTTTCCCATTACACATCACTATTAAGAACAACTGCTGGGCAGCAGTATACACCTGGCTTCAGGAAAAGACTGAGAACCATCAGCAAAATTACATAAAATGCTGTACATGTTCTACCATGTTTCCCTCAAATCTGTCTTGTAAGGACACTGAGATTTGAACTGTAACAGCAATTAAAATACCCAGTAGTATATCCAAACTTGTCCCATAGGACACCAGATACAATGTTCCTTTTTCCAAACACAGGTTAGACCAGCTGTGGTTTTTCAGTGTCTCCAGCCTATCAGTTGCTTTCTCCCCAATAAATAATGACACCTATTTCCAGCCATCATTAGCATTCACATGTCATTTACAAACCAAATATTCAAGTAGCAGGAAACGTTGGAAAATATCATGAGAAGAACTCCAAGAGTCATCTAAATTCCTTTCAGTCTGCTTAACACAGCTGATCATCTTATGTAAAGCTCTATTTGTCTTCCATGGCTTCCAGACTGCCTCAGGACCACTCAGAGCTCAGAGGTTCCAGACCCGAACCAGTTTTGTTTCTTTGGCTGGATCCCACGTGCCAGTCAGGCCTGCCCATGGTCACACTGTGCCCCATCTGCCTGAAGGTCAGATACCACCAACTGTGATAGGATTCTATAAAGGACAGCTTTTAATCTCATCAACATGAGCTACTGCACACAGTTACTCCCATTCTGAAGCAGCTGAAAATGAATGACAGGCCTCATCTACACTGCAATATCTGAATGCAGACAGATTACAATGAATAGAATGGAGAAGTACCTTTTGTGTTTGAGCTTTGGATGCCAAAGACGTTACAAGGTAAATAGCTGCATCTTTGTGCTTCCAGTTAACAGATGGATTCTTTGCATATTCTTGCAGCATAGAATTAACATAGCCAGAAAAAATCCCTGTCACAGGTCCTTCAAAAAATTTGCACAAGCCTCTGACTAGATCACAAGCTGCTCTACGCCTGGTGTCAATATCTGCATGAGAACCAAACATTCTTTGGATAAGAGAAAGCATATATCTTTTCATATTAGTAAACATAATAATCAAAACAGTAACAGACAACTTCTCAAGTTACAGCCACAACCCATGTTAATTATTGCAGTCCTCCACACTGATGTGTAATAACACATGTAAGCCTTTTATTTGCTGTCACAATAGGACTACTTGTACACCAAGAAGAAGGGACACCTGGCCCTGACCAGTGGCGGCAGACATGCAGTGGGGCTGGTACTGGCTTGACATTATGTTCCCAAATGCACTGGGGCTGGCTGGGAGGGAGCTCATTTTCTCCCTAGTGGCACATACGGTGCTGTGTTTTGTACCAGTGACTAAAGCTGCTGGTAACACCCAGTGTTTGGCTGCTGCTGAAGCACACTGTCACCATGTCAGGGCTTCCTCTTCCTCCTGCTCTGCCTTCCCAGCAAGAAGTTTGGGGCAGACAAAGAGCTGGAGGGGGGACAACCTGGGTAGCTGATCCAAACTGACCAAAGGGATATTCCATGCTGTATGACATGCTCAGCAATAAAAACTGAGGGGAAGGGGTTTAGGGGGAGGTAGCCATTGCTCAGGGACACACTGGGCAAAGGTCTGCTTATGGGCAGTGGTGAGTCATTAACTTCCCTGACTCTTTCTTTCACTTAAACTATCTTTATCCATGAGTCTTCTCACTTTTACCCCTCCCACTCTCTCCCCCATCAGACTACAGCAGGGTGGAGCACAAGCCAGCTGCTGGCCCACCACACACCTGGCAGAACAGTTGTGTAAAGAACTTCACAAATACCTAAAATGTAGCCAATCCTGGATAACAATGATAAAATGTTTTCTTGAAAAAAGCTCAAAAATTTTTTCCCCAATTTTGTCCTCCACAGCAAGCATACAGTAATTTCTTAAACCTATAACGAAATACCATTACTTCAGAAGTGCCAGTCAGTGAACTGCTGGCGGCCCAGAACTGTCAGACAGACCTAGGTTTGGCTCACTTGGGCTCTGGCCTGGCTGCAAAGCACAGCCTCCCTCAGCACCCCAGGCTGCTGGGGCAGCACAGCCATGTCCCAGGGCAGTCACTGCTCTGAACACATGCCACGTCCAAGGCTGGCTGCTGCCCAGCTGGCCTGAGCACAGTTCATATGCAACCCCAGGCAGAACTGCAGTTCAAACATGACAGTCTCTCACTGTTATTTAAAACTCCACACACAGGCAATAAATACACAACTGGCTACTACTCAGCATTGACTTACAGGCTGTATGTGCTGAAATGAGAATGTGGGCAGAGCAGAAGACATACCAATCCAATTAAGGAAAAAGCCCTATAAAAATATTCTTCAAAACAGAAAGATGCTGTGACGAGCATATCATGATAGCACACTTGATCATAGACTGGATAAAATCCAGCTGGGGGTGGTGTGTGGAAACCTTCTCAATCTCAAAATGAAGTTATAAAAGGTTCAGTAAATTGCTTCAGCTCTTTAGAGCTATATTTAAAGACCAAGTATGCTTAGTATAAATCTGTGGATTACCAGATCCTTCCAAATCCCTTCTTATGTATTCTTCAGAATTATCTTCAAATGCTTCTTCATCAGCCGCTGAAAATATAAAACACATAGAAGTCTAAGTACTGAGGTGTCTGGTTTTAATGGTAAAAGGGTGTATCATTATCCACTTGCTATTTTTTCCAAGGACTTTTCTACAACATTAATAGAAATTAATCGAAATATCCAGCCAGACTAGTCTGTTTAGCTTCGGTCCAACAAATTAGTCTTTCATACCCAGGGGCTGATGTATTGATTCAAAGAAAAACCTCTACCACATATTCAACACCAGATGTATTTGAAGAGGCTTTCAGAGTCATAGACTTAAGAGAGAGGCACTACTTACTACTGCATTATATTTTCACTGCATTTTAAATAGTAGGATCAATATGAGCCCATCAAAACTTGGAGAACTAAACATTACAGTTTGGTAATATTCCTGCCTATTTAGGCTCCTTGAATTTTTCAGATGCTCATTTTAAGTGTAGAAATTTATTGATGGCACATGACCTAGACTTCCTCCACTAGGATTTCAACATGGAAAATTAGGTATATTCATACAATTCTACAAAGTCCACAGGACAGCAACCTGCTGCAGAAACTTGGGTTTGAATCTAGCACTAAGGTACACAAGACGGAATCCTCAATTCTTAGTCCTGAAAAGCAACGTCATTATAATTAGTTAGATTTTTGTTGTGTTTTTGAAAACTTAAGTCTCAAAAAGTTACCTCTAAATTCCATATTGGGAACAATAACTTTTTCACAGATGCTTGTCAATGTATTCTGATCTTCAAACAGATGCTTGTAATGTGGTCTCTCGCAAACTGAGGCCAGGAACTGGATTGCATTACTGACCAGCTACAGCACCACAAACAGAACACAAAGCTTTAGCATGACTGATCATTTTATAATTTATTATTAAACTTGACAAGATTAGATTCTAACAACTCACCAAGTCATACTTCACTTCCTGGCCTGTCGTGACTAATAGATTCCAGATTGCTGTTACAAAACGTGGCAGGTAGGGCTGGAATTCTTCATCATATTTTTGAGCATATAACGCAGCATTATCACAAATTTGAGATTTCAAGAGCTCCAGCAATCCAGCTTCCTCTTCATCCTCACATAAAACAAAACTAAGAACTTAAACATCCAAACTTCAACATGACTTAAATATTAAAAGTATCAACGTATTTAAGTGAAATATTTACATCACCATTTTACCATGTTCTAAACAAGTGAAAGAAAACCCTCTCATGTCCCTAGAACTACTGTATTTAGCTGATCTGTACTCAAACTGCTCTTCAAGTTAGAAATCATACCTATATTTCAAATCAAGGTACTATGCACTTGAAAACATTCAGACACAATAGTTCACACGAAATTAATTTACAAATATAATAGGAAAAAGACAACACAAGGCATTGAAAAATTATGCTTAGAAGCCACTATGATCATGATTCTTTAAATTTGAGTAGTTGTAGTACTTCCCCAGATCAGCATAGATGCTTGTGGAACCACAAAGTGAACTGGGAAATTGAGCTGCAATTTAAAAAAAACAACTCAGCCAAACACCACCCCAGTTCTGTCTGCCCCTCTCCCCTCCACCCCCACCTTTCAGCTTTACTGCCCATCCCAGTTCAGCTGCATGAGTGCTTGAGCTGGGAGCAGCCCACAGACACAGGACAAAAGAGCAGCAATGCTTCTTTTAGCAGCAGGATAACCAGAGCACAAGATGCACTTAAAATGCCTCTATACGTGTTGGCAAGAAATTATAGAGTTGTTTTGGCTCCATCAAGTGTCAAACTACTGTGCTGTCTCTGGCAGACATCAGCACTTAAAACGCAGAAAGCCTGCACAAAACTAATTGGAGCTTTGCTGACCTGGTACCAGCTTTCACCAGTGAAATCACTGATTCTTTAACTAGACAAAGACAGCAAATGCTGAAATACTTAGAGATGTCCTGCCCTCTGTGTTCAACTGTTTTAAGTTCATTAAGATATCCTGTTTTCTAGAACACAATGCATGAACCAACTGAAAGGTACAGAAAACCCGAGCCCTGTGATACTAATGGTCAGGCTGCTTCAGCACCTATTCTTGAAAGAATCAACTCAGTGATGAGTATTAGTAATTTGATTTCTGTGCACAGCTGTCATACAACTTTTAGAATTGAACCTCAAATTCCTTAGACAGCAGAGCAACTTCTCTTAAACTCCATTTTCTTACAGTCATTCTACTCCTTTGTTTGCCCCACAAAAAACCCACTGCATTGTTCAGAGTTAGACCGAAGTTGTCAGTCCACCCTCTCCCCTACAGATGGAAACCAGGTTTATGTAGTACTTACATCAGTCTGCAGGAGTTTATTATCTAAAGTTAAAAGGCTATGAAAATTTGTCATCCATGTTTCCATGTTATCTTCAAAAAACTCAGGAAGATCCTGTGAAGGAAAAGTATAAATCTACATTATAATTTCTGATTGCACTGCTTAGATAACACACCTAGACTGGAAGTAGTGAATTCACCTTATAATCTACTGAGGAACTACCTGTGGAAAACAGTCTTCAAACTGAAACAATGCCCCTTCCTCCTCCCAAACAAAAACTGTCCTGGCAGAGCCCTGGAATACAACTAGTTCCAAATAAACTAGATGCTTTGACCCTAAGCAGCTCACATTTCTATATCAAATGAGCCTTATCACCTCTTACTCTCAGAACAAGAGAGCACAAGTCTCTTTTAACTCCAGCTTGTTCTTTTGCCCCCTATGGAAGAACAGCCCAAGGAATCGAGGCACAACCACACTTCACGACTTATGTTCATGTTGAGACACTAAATAGTTGTCACCTCAGCAAAGGAGCTTTTCACCATTTTCCATATAGCACATTTACTGATGTCCAAAATGTAGATCTGATTCCAAACCCAGACAACCCGCAGTGCTCCCAGAATTACTTGCTCCTACTGTGCTACAGAGCTACTACATGTAACGGACTGTCACCTACATGACCCAGCTCCTGTCAGTACAGACATTTCTAGAGGGGCACAGGGAATAGCAACTCAGGCATTGGACTCCTGCCTTTCCCAGCTCCTACTCAGAGGCCCCACACAACACCTCCTTGAAGCAACACCAGCTCAGACTCTCTTGAACTTGTGTTTACACAGGGCCAAGCTAATGTCTTAAATAACCTGTCCTTGCTGTGCTTTTACTCCAGCAGATGCACTGTTGATTTTTCTTTTTGCCATAAGGCATGGCCTTAAAGGCTGCCTCAAATGAATTCCATAGTAACAGCTTTGTCAGAACAAAGAAAAACTATCCCAGGAACAAGAAGATTCACCTGAAAATTTAAACTGTAGAACAGCTTCGCAATGAGAATGAGAGAAGAAAAGAGAACCTTCAGGGCACTGGCATCATTTGCATGTGTGCTGCAAAGTTCAATAGTTGCCTAAAAAAGATCAAAGATTGTCAAGTACAAAACGCACACCAACAAAAAATGTTGAAAAGTGCCATGGAATGTTTTTTTAAAGCCAGAAAATACAGTTGTTTTTCATCCTCTGATCGATATTGTTAGATCTCACTTCATGACTTGAATTTAAACCCCTTTAACAATTTCGACCAACAATTCTTGAGTTTTAATTTTACAGGCATCCACAACAAGCAATTCAGAACATTAAACTTGTTTTAGAAATGACTTAACAAGAAGTACCTTAAAGAGATTTGTCAAGGGTAAAGCAAAGGCATCAAGAACAAGTTTGATCTCTGTCCATAATTCATTTGACTTAAATTCATGGCGGTACCTGACAAGTAAGAGAGAAACACATGAAAAATAGAATACAGTCTTCCCATTTATGATCAAATTAACTCACACAGAAATTGGAAATAAAGAAACAAATACAGTTTCAAACAAATTTGGGAATATAGAAACAAATACTGTCAAGTATACAAGAACTAAACAACATAGTTTAAAACCATGCAAGGTGTGCAATTTGAGAACTACTTAAAGGCATATGTAGAAGCCACAACTATAGGCTCTGTAAATCTCCAAAATTAAGTCTAACAGTAAAACATGCCAGCTGAACAGAAATTTTACAATCCATACACAAACTCCCTCATTTGCAGTACCTTTTAAATAAAGAGTGAGCGGTGCGAAGAACCCCATTGATGACGTGGAAATCTCCGCTCTGAAAGCGATTCACCATTTCTGTCAGCAGGTCCGGCCACTTCTGAGGGAAGTCTTCCCGCCCAATAATGCTGATGGCATCACTTAACTGCAAAGGAAACAGAACTGTTATGTGACAGAACAGCACACAGCAGTCATGCCAGATGTTGCAAACATCTGAGAAAATACTGGTTATTCTTGTCAGATTCAAAAATCACTGCGTTAAATATCTACTACTTTTCACACAAATACAAAAATCTCACCTTAAGTTCAATGTGTACACACAATCCCACTTTCTAGAATTGCTGTTTGAGTACCTAATGCCAGAAGTCAGCTGTAAGATTATACAGTAATTATCTTATAAAAATATTAAAGTAGGTAGAAATACCTGTAACAACATCCTTGAAGTCATTTGGATCAGGATGAGCTCACTGGTAAGAGAACTGAGCTCTGCCAATAACCATAGCCCCCAAACATGCTTAGAATATTCCCAAAGTTTCATGGATACAACCAAGAATGACATGTTACCTGCTTTTGAATTTGTTCTGGGCTGCTAAGCATCAAGGGCACTATGTTGGCTTTAATGGCTATTCTGTCCGATTCACAGATTTTGTTTGGTTCATCCTCAACCTAAAACGAAAACAATTAAGTTATGGGCATATCAGTATTCTCTAGGCAATGAGAGATGATCAGCTTTTCAGAAACCAACTGCTTATACTGATCTACGTAATTATTACATTGCTGAAGAACCTAAGAAGCAGACCTGTTAGAGACACTGCCTTCAATGAACCTGGAACAGAAGGATCTGACAAAAGCTGAAAGAAATGACGTCTTTCTGTAAAACCTCGAAGCAGTTTTCTCCTTCCCTACGGGTGATTTTTCAGGTCAGCAATTGAGCAGCAGTGAGGGTGGGTGCACATGGCAATAAAATTCCCACATTTAACCAAGTCTCCTCTTCCACCACACCAAACAGCACCTCTGCCAACCCCCAAAATTGATTTTGTGTGAGCTGCCTCAAGCCATACTTTCTCGAGACTGTACATGAAGGTGCAGGTTACACAATCAAAACCCTAACACTGACTTTAAGAGTTATCTAACCAGTTCAAAACACCAATTACTTCCGAAGTCCAGTCAGTCAGCAGTGCCAACCAGTAGAAAATTACAAAGCTGCTACTAAAGGAATAAAAAATTAAGTGGCTTGTCCCAGCCAGTGACAGCAGTGATAGTCACATTATCTGTTATCACAGCACTGAAGTTCAGACCTCGAAATTACCCAGCAATTAAAAAAGACAAGCACCTCCAGAGAGTCATTCCGTCTTGAGACACCTTACTCCTGATGGTACCGCTACCCTCCTTCTCACACCCAGTTCAAAACCATGCAAGGTGTACAGTTTGATAACTACTTAAAGGCATATGGCTCCCTCGGAAGGTTCACAGATGACACCGAGTTGGTGCGAGCGTGGATCTGCTGGAGGGCAGGAAGGGGATGGAGCATCTCCACCTACTTCCAAACAAAATCCCATCCTGAATTACACTGGCTATCCTTTCCCACTTACGTTTTCTATAACAGAATGTTGTTTTTACTTACACTACACTACAGAAGATGCAATTTGAGAGAAATTACTAAAAACACAGCACCACAGGAACAAGGTTCTAGATATGTCAGGCCACGCTGAATGTGCTGATGTTCTTGCACAAAACCAAACCCAGGACTGCTATAACTCCTCAATATTAGTGTGAGGGGAAGGGCAGAAACCACATGCCAATTTGAAAACAGGTACCAGCTAAGATGTAATGGTAAAATGTTTCAGTTTCTCTTTAGTGAAGAAACATCTGCAATTTTGCAGACAGATACAAACAGCACTTTCAATAAGACCAAGTATAAACAGTACCAATTAAAACTTCTCACCATTCAAGGAGTTCAGCTCTCAAAAGCAAAACTTCCTACCGTTAAATTAATTTCATGAATGCTGAAAGCTCTAAATTAAAAATATTCCTGACCTCTTCAAAACGAAGGATAAGATGGGATTAAATGACAATATTTGTATTTGATCACTACAATGACTTCCAAATGTAAAAGTGGCCGGATCACCAAAACAGACTGCCCCAGACAATTCTGTGCCCCAACAGCAGTTGCTGATGAATGGTACCATCACCTTGAGATGCATGGCTGGACAGAGATGTTCCTAACACTGTGACAACAAATACAGGCCCAATGGGCCAGCTTCTCTCTAGAGACACTCCATAATCACTCCAGTTTCAGTAATATTAGTTAGTTGAGTAAGCTTTAAATATTGTCCTTCTGCAAAATATGTATATAATGTTAGAGAAAATTATTTGTTCATCATTTTATCACCAAGGTCTAGTAGATTTAGTAGAATGGGCTCCAATGGCCCAGGTTTTATTCCCTTGTTAGTAAGTTACACCTTGAGTTTGTTCTCCAAATGATCGACTGCATTTCCCAGAGTACAGACACACACATTCCTCAGGGTTAATGCAGAATTCCTTATTGTACCTTAAAAGGATTATTGTACCTTAAAAGGATTATTATTAGCACAATTGCTCACTAGGATACCTACAATTCTCCAGTTCCTTTTAATATAATTCTTGAATGTTACAGATGCACAAACTTTTATGACATTTTCCTGTGATTTCTCCAGCAGCGTTAAGAGTAACAACGGGTAGTTCTGGCTTCCTTCCACAGATTCAAGGAACTTTTCCGCTGTAAGAGAATACACTGGGGTTAGCAAAAGCTGAACTCCTTTCTCTAAAGGGAATCCTATGATTTCTCAAGTGTCTGTTTAAAATACTCAACACACAAACATTTTCCCAGAGCTTCACAGAACAAGTCTCACAAAAGGTATCACAGCTCCTGAGCTCTTCAACTCTCCTGCTACCAACAACAGCTCTCAGATCCCCAGCAGAATGGGGAAATACCACCTCCTCACCCTCAGAAAAGCCATAACCCAAGAGAAGTAAATCCTGGCTTGTGAACAGCAGCACTGTTTAAAATAGCAACAGTGCAAAAAACCCAAAAATCAATACAGAAAATTAAATTACAAAAAGCAGATAAAATTATTTATATTTATATCCACTCTCCGTTAGCTTTTTGGGGGTTTAATTTTACAAGTATACCGAGAACTCCTGAAAAGAGGTTATTGCATAAATATCCACTGAAGTTTGCTACACAGAGATAGAAGAGCTAAAAAGAAATGGAACTTTTTGTTTGTACTCATGAGAATCACTTACCAGGACGCCTTATAGCAGGATCTGGATCTAGTGTTTTCTTTAGATACTCAGTTAAGGTTTGTAAATTGGCATCACTGAGCTCCATTTTGGCAGAACCTAAAACCCACAAGTAGTTTTGTTACAACCAGAGATCAGAAAATCTACCCTAAAGCTACACATGCAAAACCAGATCCCACAGAAGCAACATCAGCTCTTTTTGACAATACCTCACAAGCACAGTCCCAACCAGGGTGCACCAGGTACGGGAAACATTCCACTTCTCAAGCTACACACAACTGCTGCTTTATGGTTTCTGGACCCAAAACTCCACAAAAGGCTCACATCCAGCAAACATGAACCAGGTACAGCCAAAAGACGATCTCTTGCTCCTTCAGGACAACAGGAATTTGGTTCTGCTTTTCAGAACCGCTGTCAGACCCAGAAATTGCTCCTGATTGAAAAAGCTGAACAGTTATGCCCTACGTAATTGTAAATAAAAAAATTCAAAGTGTGTTGAAGAATCAAGGTTTTTTTAAAAAATCAAATACACCTCATCAAATCTCAAAAGAAAATACTTTTTTTAAAAAAGAGACAAAAGACTGTGCAAAGCCAGACAGTTTGTCTGGCTGTAAAATGAGTTCACACTAGGGAGGGAGTTAATTTAGATGCAATACTTATTACAGAATAACTCTGTGTGATAAGTCTATATTGCTCCTCTCTAGTAATCCTCCCATAAACATTGTTATCTGTACCACAGATATATATTTACTTCACAGTTTGCATTGGAATAATTCAAATTACAGCAACGCTATGACAATAAGATGTGTTTTAATGGAGATGTTCCACTGGACATCATCATCATTCCTGCCCATCCTTCCTACCAGCAGCAGCACAACTCCCTCCCTACAGAGGTTATGGGGAAACAAAGATTTCCACTTTTTCTCTGGAGTTTCTATTTAGTGAGATTGACTGAAATTTACCTGTCACACTTTGGAGTTATTTCATGCTGATCATCACTGCAATAAACACAGTTTTATTCAAGCATGTTTGCAAAGGCAGTGAGCTTTAATGACACAATTTTTGTGTCAGCTATAGCATCTATATAATTTAAAAAGACAGCAGCAGCATCCTCTTGAATTAAATGAATGTTAGTAAGTAATTCAGGTCCTAACATATTTTGCAAGAAATAAAAATCTACCTAAAGAGTCCTGCCTTCCATGTTTCCCTGTTCTTTTGGGGTTTACTTATCCATAGTCTTCTTCACCAATTCACATCCACCAACATATTTTGACCTGTTACCTACATATGCTTATTTTCTTCTCTTCCTCTAGCTCTTCATGTTTGTTTTCCAGTACAAAAAACATTGGCGGTACTTTAGCTGGAGTGATATGATGCTCTGTGTTGTGTTGTAACATGTGCCTGCAGAAAAGGCCTCAGAAAACCCATAAAGCGTGCTTACTGTATCACCCACTTCAGTCAAATTAATGCAGGGCACTTACGGAGAACAAACCCAAACCCATGCGGAAAGCGGCCATGCCTCTGGGGCTCGGACCAGGAAGAGCTTCACACAACTCCATCCACTCACCCTGAGGTGCTCAGTCAGTTCGGCGCTGACTGAACACTTCCCACGTGTCGAAAAATGTTCAGCGCCCAGATCTGATGGGAAAGACCATCCTGACACTGCTCTGATGATCCCTACGGACACTTCCCGCTTCCCCGAAGCGCGGGGCCGGGACAGCAGCGCCATGGGCGGCGAGAGCGAGACCGGCCCCGCACTCCGGCCCCCTCCCGCCGCTTCCAGCGAACCGCAAGGCAAGGCCGCGCCGGAGCGCCCCGCGACTCTCCAGCGGGGACCAGCCCCGCGCCCTCCCAGACTCCCGTGGCTCGACCGGCCCCGCCAGGCCGTTCACCCGCGGAAGGGTCGGGGCTGCTCCGTCCGTCCCAGCGCCTGCCCCCGTTCGTACTGCCTCGTCCGGCGGCCCCTGCACAGAGGCCCGGGGCCGAGCGGGGCCGTAAGGGGGAGGGAGGGCCAGGGCCGGGCGAGATCCCGAGTGGCTCCAAAACCCGCAGACTAACTCACTCCCCAGCCCCCTCCCGCACCGCGACAGCCCAGACTGGCAGCAGCCGCAGCCAATGAGCGGCGCTGGCTGTGCAGACCCTGCGATCTCCGACCAATCGTGAGCCGCGAGAGGCGGGCAGAAAGGCCCAGCATGGTGCGCTGCGCCTGTGGCTGCGCCGCGGGCCCAGCACCGAGCGCGGCGCGGAGTTAGCACGGGGGTGACCGCGGGGCCGCCGGTGCACGGGGCCGCCCCATCGCCATGCGGGGCAGCGCGTCCCGGCCTTACCTGGCGGCTCCCC
>VZRN01001256.1:1551537-1587190 GCA_013397935.1 Dasyornis broadbenti
CGCAGCCGCGGCGGCCTGGCCCCGCCCCGGGACGCGGCGGGGCCCAGCCGGAGCGCGGGAGCTCCTTCATCGCTGCGGGAACGGGCCCGGGCCCGCCCCCGCGCAGGAGCAGGGAGCTTACGGGGTCTCTAAAACACCAGCTGGAACCCCCCGACCCCGCAGAGAAGCCCGAGTGGCACCGCAGCCTTTGAGGCGCTTTAGGAAGTACCTGAGCAAAGAAGCAACACTTCGTAAAACTTTATTGATTTATCACTTGATTAAAGCATGGAATATTATAACTATTATACATCGTATTTTCATGTAGAAAACTTTACATAGTTTTTCATATTATATAATTTTGGTATTCTCTCAGAAGTCTATACATCCATTGGCAAGGAATGGTCTTTAAATTATTGATAGTAAATGCACTTAATACGGAGATACTAAAACTCAAGCGTTTTCAATATATGAAAACATACATTTTAAACAAAGGTGCTGAACAAACAAGTTACAGAATAAAGGGAGATGCACTTTTCACAGAGTTACTATTTTTAATCTTTCTCCTGAATAGTAAGACTTAGCTAAAATCTGGGAGTTGTTGGTTGTAGTAGTGGACATTGCTTTAGATTTTTCTGTTTACAGTTTGGAAAGTGAGATACCAGACATGGATAACAAACTGCTGTAAAAACAACCTTTTCCTGGACTGTAAGACAACAGAAGCAACATGAAGGGAGTTTTTAATCACCACGAAAGGGAGGGTTTAGGCTTTTCCTCATTAGCATCCTCTCCCCGCCCCTTCCCTCGGGAAGTCTGAAATGAGACTTAACTACAAACCCTATGGAGTCTCTGTTATTTATGCCGTTACAGGTAGGTTAGTTACAGATTCATCTGTTGCACAACACGTTCAAGAGGTGACTTTCTCTCACTCCCTGTATTGCCCATGCTCTCCAGCCAGCGAGCCCAGTTCCAGCAGAGCCAATAAACCCCTGTGTCAGTGGAGGAGCAGAGAAGGAACAAGCTGGAACCATGCCAGGAGGGCTCAGCTTCACTGGGATGGCTGTGGGTTCTGCTCTTTCTGAGGAAAATCAACAAGTGCTGTGGACATAACCTGAACACACCCTGATTATTGCTCTAATGGAGACAATCGCCTGCAGAAATGGGACAGGATTAAGACTCTGACAATGCAATTGCATTCCAGTCGCCCTCCTCCTTCATGCACAGCAGACTCTGGGATGGTTGGGTATCACCTACTCAACTGCAGCAGTTTGTAACTGGTGTAAGTACAAAAAAAGCTTAAGGAAAAGAACAGTCTCAGACCAAAGGCTGAAGGGAAGCATGGATTAAACATCCTTATGCTACATGTGCAGAGAGTATAAATGCTGCCCTTCGCAGTAAAGAAAGCCCATGAAACAACTGTGAAGTCATTTAAGATCTCAACATTGAGACCTGTTTCCAGAAATGACTGTAGGGCTTTCAAACCTGTGACATGCGGAGGAACATGCAGCTGGGCGAGGGGTGTCTGGTGGGACACAAGGGAATACATTCCATGAGGCAGAGACACATTCTAAATCTGAAAAACAATGGTTCAATTGTTTTCCTTAGGACTACCTACAACCAGAAGAAAAAGAATAGCATATTCTTACAGATTTAAATAGAATTAAAATAAATACTTCATTTTCTGCAGTAACCGATGCAGTGACATTCTCAGGGAATGAGCAGCTACACAAGATGCAACACAAAAGGACATTTCAAATGCAGCAAGTTAAATACAAGCCTTGCTTATTTTTCAGTCTTCTCCTATTGTCATATACAGCCATTTATTCCCTTCTACTAAATAGCAGTGTAAAGATTTAACCTAATAGACATTTAAAAGTCAAAGAGCCACAACCACCACTTATTTTTCTTTGGTTAAAAATAAAGAGGAAAAATAAATTTTGAAAGCCTTGTCACTACTGCTGACTGCAAAACCTTTCCCAAACAATGTTTACACAGGACAAGCTGATGTACGGAGGAGCACTTTGGAAATAGATCGCAAAAAAACCAAACCAACCAACCAACAAAACAAATGGCAACCAAAAAACCCCCCCAAAGACTGCACATTCCCAGCAGCTCAGAGCAGTGTATCCCAAGACAACCTCACCTGAGGCCACCCTACCAGGAAACTCCACTCAAAAAACAAGGTTATACAATTAGTTCCATTCAAGTAGATAGGCTGTTTTACTGTTTGTCCGTTTGTTTTTGTCTTTAAATACTTGAAGTATAATATTTTAAGTTTGCTACTCTGGATAGAACAGCAGTTAATATAACACTTCTTTTGCATTATTTTAGGAAGAAGAGCTTTCTCTTCCCATCCTGCCACACTTTCATGGTTCAGAGAAGTCTTGAAACTTGAAATTTAAAATTACTTCAAAGGTCAAGACAGTATTCTGCCATGGAAACATTGTCACAGAAACCTGATGCATTTCAAGGTAAGAAAGAAAGCTCTCTTGGGCAATCAAAGCTGTCGTGTCATGTCATCTTTTGCTTCACAGGTATCTTCAAAACAGAATTCTGTTGGTAACTTAAGAGCAGGTGGATGAACTTGTTTCTTTTTGCTAGAGCAGTTTTTTGGAAATTCTGTGGTCTTTAGATCCCAATAGGAATTAACAGTTGAGGAAAAAAAGATCATTTGCACAAAATGACAAATCAGAAGTTGCAGATCTGCAGTAAAAGGAGACAAACTTGTATTAAGGGCAGGACTTTTTGCTAAGCAGTCACAATTGCTGCTACACACATTATATTCAAGGGTCAAAAAGGTGGTTTTATTTGTTCTGAGCCTTGGTTTTGATGTTCCTCTGTCCATGATCTGCCAATATATGGAAGGAAAAGGAAAGCCTTTTCTTTTTCTTAAATGCCTTTAACTCAAGCCTAATAAGCTAAAGGGAGTAGATGCTATTGATGCTCCTGACGTAAAACCTTCCATAAAACTAAAAATGAAGAAGATGCAGTACTGATATTAATGTTTTGGGTTTTTTAAATGACTTGCTAAACAGGAGGAAAACCTTCTCCAAATATCCTACAGGCTGTCTACTTCAACACCATGGTACCCTGCCTGGCCTGGTCCTGGACACAAAGGAAAACCCAGAGGGATCTCAGGTGGTCATTGGCCACTGCAGTTGAGTTTATTATGAACACGTGCCAACATCACAAGGCTACACAAATATAGTCATGATCTCAAAGGGGCATAACTTCTGTGCAGAGATCCAGCTGATTTATCAGCTCTAGCTGGGATGCAAGACTGAGCAGTGGGTAAAAGACTAGAAGAGACACACTGGATCATACAGATGATTAGCATTGAAACAAAGAGACTGCACACCTACTGTATTGACTCTGTAAGCAATAATTTAAATAAAACTGCTGACACTTTTGTAGGATGGACAGAACAGGATTATTTTCCTCGTTCCCAAATGCCATTGTGGTAAGAATAACTTGCTCCTGTGGTGATACACCAGGGTCTCATTTTTTCCCATCCACTTCAATCCATCTCTGGACACAGCTTTATGTATAGGCCCATGTAATGGCCTCACTTAGAGCTACCAGGAAGGCAGGTTCATCCCCGTTGTCCGTGTCTGCTCCTCCGGGATGCAGATGTTGAACACCACCCCTATGCGCAGGAAGAACTTGCGCAGCACCGCCCGCAGCTCGGGGATCAGGTCAAACTGCATGATCTCACACAGGTACGGGTAATACGTGGAGGCGTGTGCCCTGAACTAGCCAAGAGACAAAAACAGAGCGTCATTCTCTGTTGTTAGAGGAATTGCAAAGTTTTTACACATTCATGGCTACACCAACTTGTTAAAACACCAGGTCTCACCAAGGCCCTCCCAATGGCCCAGGGGCACCGAGCTCGGGGTTGTTTGCAGCAGCAGCAGCGCACACCGTGTTACTCCCTAAGCAGAGATTTTTTGAGGTTGAGGGACTTCTGAGCCCAGAGGTGGTACCAGGGACTATTTGTAGCAACATGACTATTTGCATTCCCTTTTCCACAAAAGTGCCAAGACCCTGAAAGTTGTTTTTGCCATCACTATCAAGGAACTGGAATTCCACCACTGTAAAATTGGAATTCACCCTTATCATTCCTGTGCAACTGTAATACAGCAAAAGCCTATCCCTTACTGCACACTCATTGTGCTTTTATATGAAACTTGTTCAGTCATTCTATCCACATTCCCACAGAGCTGGGAATTGTGTGGATGCAGCCCCATATCCACATGCAGAATGCCTGCAGACAGTGGAGCTGCCACTGCTGTAATGCAAGGAGAGCACTCGCTCTGAGGAACCTCCCACCTCCAACCCAGATGGAAATAAAGACTGAACTCAGATTGAAGCACGAATGAAAAAAAATACCCGAATGCAGACATGACTTCCAGCCCCTTCTTACCTTATCATCACTGATTTTTAGTGTTTTTGTTAAAAGCAACAGCAGGAGATTGGTCCAGGCTTCTCTGTGGCTTTCTGAGTTGACAGTAATAAAATATGCCAGGGCTTCACTGCAGACACTGGAGAGATGGCACAGTTCACACAAACCATAAAGAAAAGCCTTATAAAGTTTTTGATTAGATGCTCTGTTTATCCTCTCAGTGTTTTTTGTTTTCAAGTAAGATATACATCCATGGGGAAATTTTCAATCACATGCAACAACTTTAACTACACAAATTTGCTTTTTCTGGTACAGGAACTGTTCCAGATAACAGAACTGAAATACTTTTTATGTTGGCAACAGCGAACCATTGAGACAGAGAAGGAAAAGTCTAATCTGCCTCATAATCATTTTTTAATTGAAATGTTTGCAGGTTGAAAGCGACAGCATTATTTCCTGACCCTGACATTGGGACAGCTTAGGCAACAGCACCATGAGAGTGCTCTCTCTCCAAGTTTGGACTGGTTTAATAAAGATCTGCAGAGTTCAGCATTGCAGATTAAGGAAGAATTATTATTGTACTAATAAATTTTTGTTTATTAGTAAATAAATACTAAATAATGACTGCTGCAGATTGTCAACACAAGGTACAAACTGTACCAATTACTATGGCTGTTTTTAGGGCACTCTTTTAATTAAAGAAGGACTAAGCAAATTAACATACCTATACATGCTGGTAGATCAGAATCCACTGTATTAGTACCAACAGCAAGTTGTGAGATCTTCACATTTGGTAAGAGACTAGTACTTTGAACTTTTATGTTCCAGCTCACCCAAATACCCTTTTGTATTTATTTAGCATAGTTTTCTACATTTGTTTAAATTCCAGGTGTACAGCAGCTTATACTGCACTCTTTTTCAATTAGAGTATCCTATTATACCTCTATCACTGTGCACTCAGACAGGAAAACTATTCAGACACCACCACTTCTATAAAGAAAAGCCTATGTCAGGCAAGAAGGTGCTTCATCTATTCTAGGCAGATTGCTTCCTTACTGCTAAAAGAACTTTCAGTAGAGTGGCCACATCTCTCTCTGCCTGTTCCCCACCCGAGCAGGGCTGTCCTACCTGAGCAGCCGCTGCTGGACGGCGTCCCAGGCCTCCCGCCGGCTTTCGTCCACGTACATCCGGAACAGGATCCTCAGGCAGCACGCCAGGCTGCTGGTCTCTTGTTTTAAGAGATTGGGTTTTGATTTACCCTTGAAGCCTAAAAATCAGTCCCACACAGGAAGAGACGGAACAGCTGGCATTACTAGCCAAAAATAAATTTTACCAACAATACCTGCACTAGTGGCCAGTAATTATTTATTGTCCAGATAGTATTTCTTCCTTCTTGGTTTAGACTGAGTTCTGATTTATTTACAAAGATACTTAACTACAGCAGTACCAGCTGTAAAGCTCTACTTTAATCAAAAAGAAGCAGATAATTTAGCAAATAGAATTATTCAAGTCATCAGGAAGGAGACAAGCACTAAAAGCATGCGACTGTCCAATCAACTCTAGATGTGATTGCGATGGCACACTGTTGAGTCATGCTACTTAAAGCTAGAAGTGTAGTTCAGCATTTTCATCAAATAAAAATAAAAGGCTCACCTGCTCTCCATAACACAGTTCGCTGCTCATAATTGGAATTAAAGGCTTTTGAAAATGAATGAGACTCCTGCAGACAATCCAGTAATTTAAAGAGGTGATGTGAAGACATATATTTATACATTCCTTGGTCTTCTGTGTCAATGTGGATCTCTGCATCCAATGTGTCTCGCTAAAGAACGGGAGGAAAGGAACAGAGAGAGAGAGAAAGAGCACATGCCATAAACTCCAGTAACTCCTAATTCCATTTGCAGGTGCAAATGCAGAGTTAGTGCAGTACAACACAGCAGAGTGGCCCTGTCAAAGATCAGAATTGTACTCTTCTCAGTAGGGTACTTAAGAGAGAAGCTATGATCTATTCTAGTTACTGATAAGAAAATAAGACTCAAGAGCAAGGGAAGAACTCCCTTATCAAGACATTGCAGCGATGGCAGTAAAATACAGAACATCTCTTCTAGAAGTGACTGGGTAGCTCTCTTAATTCTGATAAACATCAAAATGAAGGACAAAAACATTGCAGGTTTAAATGCTGCCTAGCGTAGAAATTCCCCACCTTTGGCTCATGTCAGATGTAATTAAATTGGTCAATATTTTTAGCTAATTTCACTAGGAATTCAACTATACCATCTCCAAAACACTACCTGAATGCACTAGCCAAAACTTCCAGCTTAGGACTTTATTAACAGCCACAGCTACTGTACACTATTGCCCAGAATCACAACTTTCGGGGACACGGACCTCTCCAAGACTGACAATGAGCAAAATCTTGGCCATTGACCTCCCTGAAGTTCAACTTCTACAACGATTCCTGTGCAAACATCCAGAGGCTGAGCAAAGCCTCAACTGTGGCTAAATGAAAACACTCAGTCTAATGAGCAGAAAAGACTGCTTCCCCCAAACAAACAAAAAACATTTTTGATGAGTACATATACATTATAAAAACAATTTTGATCTACTATAGTGATAATAAAAATAAAAGTAATATAATACTGCAACAGGCAGACTGCCAGGCAACACTGGAGGCAGACAAAAAAAATCACAACTTCAGAGTAATTTACACACACATGCAGGACAGTGCTGAGAGTCAGAAAAAGACTCTATTTTGTAAACGCACATCAGGGCGTTCCATAGTTTGTACTTTACTGTCACAACAAGGTTACAAGTAAGTCTGATGGTACCTGAGCTGCAGCCATGTGCTCAGCATCTTCCTTCTTGCTTGTTGCTGGGTAGAACACTATGTTATCAATGGTCTGTATCAACTCTAGCTGTACCACACACTTGATCAGGAGGCCAGCAAATAGTTTTTGGTCTAATGGAATGGAGCAACACAACTTTCAGAAGCAGTTCATGATAATTCATTTACAACAGGTTAGCAAAATATGACATTCCCATTAACAATTTGATATTTAGTAATGCTGTGAATTATCTTCTACAGAGAAAATCTCCTGCAAGGCATAAACTCAAGTGGCAAAGACTTATCCCAAGTTTAACAGCTCCAAAACTTTCTGTAGAAAACTACTGAAGAGAACTAAGCCGAGCTATAAAAGTGCATTGAAAAGGCTTGTACATTTTCCTTACTTGTGTAAGGACCACCCTTCCAGCTCTCATCTGTTGGATTTGAGTATTGGCTTTGTCCTCTTTCGGAAGCATTTTTATCCATGCTGCTTAAAGACTGGTAATCTAAGTCCAAATCCTGGAAGAGAATGCAGAGCAATTCCAGCAAACCAAAACACTGACTCCCAACCAGCTATCACTTTTCAGATGACTTCCCCAATCCTAGATTCAAAGGCTTCCTCCACCATTCTTTACATCCTTTTTAACAAGAACACCAAATACGATCTATTGTCAGTTCCTTGTCAAGTGTATTGACTACCACAGAATATTTCAAAAGCTGACCTAACACAAAACCCTTCAAGTCAGTTTATTGCCCTGAGTTAACTCTTACCAAGTGTTTTTCAGATGAATCTTCCTCCATTCCTACAGGCCTCCATGTCAGCAAGCTTCATGGAGTAAAAAAACAAAAACCAAAACAGAACAAAACAAAAAAGGTAAATATTATTGCTCTGAAATTGTGTATCAGTGTAAGAATTAAACTTAAGAACTTACACATGAGGAATAGTTGTTTTGAAGATTTCTAGCATACAACTGCATGTCTGGCCCCAGACTTCAGGACTGAATTTCTGTCCATTGAGTATTACCAGGTTTTCTAGGCAGTTGGTACCTGATCGTGCCAACTGCTCGTTATCTGTGAAAGAAACATTCCATTTTTATCAACTTGTACAGTATCAATGAAATATTAAGCATTCCCTATTACTGCTCCATTAAAAGTTTTTACCAATACTGTGAAATGCATGGTGTCTGGGCTCAAAGCCTACCTATACAGTATGTTACAACGATATGAAGCTAAGGAACCTACTGAATTTTTAAGAAGTTTCAAAATAGCGTTCATGGGATGGAAATCCAACCAGGGAAGATAAAAGACAGGGCAGAAGCAGAAAGAGAGCACGCAGTGAGAAAAAGAAAGGAAAAGCAGCAATTGGAAACTTATGATTTACTGCAAGAGCATGCCCCGACATTCCATGCTAGTAACATGTAGGATTTCAGGCGTAAGAGTTGGAGCCAGAAAGAAAACATGTTCTTTAGAAAGTTGTATTTTAAAGTACTTGATGGTTGGTAGAAGCAGGGGAAGCAAGTACAAAGAAAAAAGAAAAAAAAACAGAACACATGCATGTATCTGGATGTCTAAACAAAGGACGTAACGTATCCCTGCAGTCAAATGAAGAAAGGCTGTTGGCAGAAGATTCAGAAGATTGATACCACTCTCCACAAAGCTTTTGCTTTGTCACACTAACAACATGAGCACATTACGAACACAGTAACGAAAAGGTTGCGTAACTCAATAAAAAGATTGGTGCTCAAATATTCAAGATATTGCATCAATCTATTGCAACACATATTGTCCTAATGGGAACTTTTACTCTTCCAAAATTCAGTTAACCTTCCCCTTTTCAAGTAATGAACATTTAAAAATACATTTAATCAAAAGATACAGATAAATAAGGTACCTTGTTTTACACACCAGTGCAACTGTGCAAATATGTCAGGAAGAAGGATCTCGTGTAAAGCTTCATAGAACTGCGTGAACACGTCACAGATGGCATACAGTGCGTGGTTGCACGTCGTGGTCATCCACTCCGATTTCTGAGACAGAAAATGAAAAATCTTTCGTTTTACATAAGTTCTTGCATGATGACAACACTTGGCTTATACATGGCTGGTCAACAAAAGACACAGGTCTGAGGAGAGGAGAACTCAGACAGAACTAAAGCCTTATGACTGCAGATGTCTTGCCAGAAGCGCTTAATTGGCCACATGAACACTGCTCAGAAAACTGTACACGTTCACAACAGGGTGAGAACCTTCTCATTGAACATAATCAGACAGAACACACAGACAGGTCACTGGACATTGTGGCAAGGTTCATTCATGCTACTGAACTCAGCAGAACACAGAACGTGTTTAATTGAGTCTGGGGCAGTATGGGGTGGCAGTATCTGATGACAATAGAAACTGCTGCCTCAGACGTGTGATTCTGAAAAAGACAACTCCAGGCAATGGCTTGCTTTTTGGTTTTTTTTCGTTTGTTTGTTTTTACCTCTGTTTGTTGTTCAGGGAGTTTCATATTATCAAAAATCCGAAACACAATTCTAAACAGGTCTTGCCACCAGTGCTTTTCAAAGGTATGCCCATAACTCTTCATGATTTCAAACATCACTGTTAAGCCTCTATAAACAAACCCAAACAGGTATAGGAACAGATGTTAAAATGTGTTCCTGTGATCTCTTCACTAAACAAATTAAAATCAAAGGAAAAAGGAAAAGCTTCATTACCTTGTACGAACATCTAATTTGCAACGATTGATGATACAAGAAAGTTCAAATAAAATAGGAAACCATCCTCTGACCCACACTCTGTCCCCGGGAGCCACATTCATGTCATCACTTGTGTATTCTCTTAGCACCTTGTAGATCAGTAGGAAAACACAGATTTAAAGAAAAAATTATCTTAGAAATCTTCAAATGTGACAAATTTAGATACTACTAGTGGTTCAGATAGACTTGGAAAGTTAGCTTAACACTGTAACACTCCAATCCTGTAAAACATAAGTACAGCTCTGAGATGTAACTATTTGCAAAAATACTAGAAAGGAATATATGGAAATAAATACTTCAACCTGTATTTTACTTCAGTCCAGCTAAAGACCTTAATGTTGCTGAGGTTTGGACTTCTTAGAAGGCAATTTTAACAGTGACAGACAACTGTTATATCAATACAAGTAACAATCTAAAACTGGCAGAAATCAGTTCTACACTTCTCTGGTACACTGAATGCAGCACGCAGTGGGGGCATGCAACTGCAGTGTATGTCCAGGCTCTTCTCAGCCAATGATTATTACATTCAGTATTCACACAATAGACTGATGTAGAAAAATATGCATATTCGTGACCAACTGAACTAGACATAATTAGGGTGATAGAACAGGAAGCACTGCTTTCCAGGTCATCTTAACACCATAAAAACAAAAAAATACTCAACAAGGACTATTTAATTCAGTTATTTCCCATTTGGACTTACAAGACTTAACGTTATTTAAATAGCCCCAGTTTACTGCTTATATAATACCAAAATTGCTCCTCAATCCAAATAAGCTTTTAATACAAACACTTGCAATTGAAGTTTGAGCCTGAAAGCTCTTTCTTAGATTAGTCTCCATTTAACAGTAGAAGAGAGTGTGAAAATGCACCAGGGTAAAAATTCATATATACCTGTGGTCTTTCTGACACATATTTTGCACAATAGCGAATAAGCCTGATGGCCTCCATGCTGGTGTCCGGGAAGGCAACATTACAGGCAAACTCAGAGAGGCATTTTACTGCATCCTGAAATGAGTCAATTGCTGCTGGAAAATGCTGCTGAAAAATATTTGCTGTGAAGAACAAACAAATACACTTTTTAAAATTTACTGATATTAAAATCCATAGATAAACTGCATCAATCTAGGCATGTCAGCCATGGTATATTGCTGGAATAGACAAACATGAAAGGACCAGATCTGCTCCATCAAATATGGTTCTTTGCCTTCTCTCCCTGTTTCACCCCACCAATCACATTCCAAAGTTCTACAGCAGAATATCTACATCTAGCTTTCCTGTCCATAGCATTCAGGAGACTTAATAGGTATGACCCACTGCAGAGTTTAAACAGTCTGGCTGCAAGGCTGTGAGTTTATCCACCTGGAAATACAAAAGCCTTATTCAGACGAGCCTTTTAAAGCAGACTCTCAGCAGCAAAGCTAATTTGTGTGCATGCATCTGTCAAGCATTACTTACTAACTATGTGTGCTGTAGTCTGAAAGGCCAGCTCCACGATATTCCCATCGTGGTCTGATGCTGCTTGATGAAAGACTGCAAAGATATTTTTCCAGCCTGAACGAATGTTACCAGCTTGAGAGTTCACCATCTGAGCAATACAACGGATCACCATGTCTCGAATAGTTGGAGATCTAAGGAAAAAAAGGAGAAAGGAAAGCAAGACTACTTTACACTGGCATGAAGTAACTGCCCCACTTCCCTGTACATGACCATCTACCCACACCAAGAGACATCCTTAAGTGGAACTAAAGCAAGCTAAAGCAGCAATTGCAGTGCCCCACACCTGTTTTTCTTCATAATATGCTCAAAAGGCCTTAGGAAGTCTTTCTGGAAGCGGAAGTTGGCTAACTCTCCCTTCTCAAGAAATTTCATTGACAGCTGCCTTAATGAGTCAACGGCAAAGATGGCAACATCTTCGTTAGGGTTACATCCAACCTAGAAGAAAAGCATATTTTCAAAAACTTATCAGCTAATGTGTCATTTATATTAGTAACAAATTCATCATGCAAGTTCCATCTCAGCCCACTAAACATTGTTTGCACGTTCTAGCGTTCAGACACTTGGGAAAGAAGAGGTTCCTATTAAGGAGGCTTTCTGTCATTTGTCCATCTAAATAGACCCATGGACTATGAACGCATCAATGCAGAACTGTAATAGCCAGCTAGATGCTAAAATTAAAATTTTAGCGTAATAAAATAATAAAGTAAATCAATTATTTGGTAAAAAAAAACCCATCCAAAGATGGTTCAATTTCCTAAGGAAAACAACTGTTATTCCAGGATCACCTATGTACATTTTAGAGGAAAACTAACTTGGTATTTGATCAGAAGGAAAAGACACAGAAAAATTACAAAAATACCAAATCATATAATGAAGATTATATGATTAAAGATCATTCCTATAAACATTTCTAGTTGTACACTATAGATTTTTAAATAGGTGCTTCTTTTAGGTGCCTTGAAATGCATTTTTTTCAATATCAGAGCTTAAGCCACTAACAACACAGGAGGCAAAGGTTGATTAAAGAAGTCCTGCTAATCACGCATATTGTGTAACCTGATTTTAAAAAGTACCTTATTGAAATGATCTCCAATCACATGCCAAATCCTCGACCACTGCAGCCTAATCCGGTTCATGTTGTAGTAGGATATCTCCACTATCTTCTGCAGGCTGAACATGCGCGGGTGGTGCGGGGATGCCAGCTCATCCATGGAAACAGCACACAGCCAGCGCACAAAGTCAACTGCACAGGAGAAGCCTGCTGTGAGCCAGCTTGCTCCAGTGCCAGGGGCCCTGTAACCCACCATACCTACCTATGGCATTCCCGTCCAGCCTCGTGGAGCCCGTGAAAATCCTAAGCAACAAAGAAAGGAGTTAGAGCTCCAGCTGTGCATCCCCAAGAGTAAATTCCATCTTAGTGCTGCAGCAAAAGGTCAGCACATCTGGAGCTACTTCACAATCCTCCATGCCATGAACTCTGCACCTCTCTTATTCCTGCTCCTTGTCAGCAGTACATGCACTCTTCCTTAGTCCAAGTATCCTCTTTCCTGCACCAAGGCACAGTCTACTGTGCTCCTGTCCTGCTGCAGGATCAGGCATAGGCTCATTATTTCACCCAGGCCAAGTTATGCTGGAACACTCACTTGGGGGACAGCATGTTAAATTTCATGGGGACAATAAACAGACATGAAGAAAGCTTTGCTACAAGACTTCAGTGGTTATCAGCCACCTCTGATCTTTACATGCTCTGAGAATATGGTCAAAACAGACAGGAGAAAGCCTATGGATGCACAGTTGTCCCTTCTTCCTCTTCAGCAGCTCAGTCCTGAGAGGAGTTCAGACTACGGACAGTAGTCCATATAGAACACTGGTAAGTGGAGAACATTCTCAAATCTTTTGGACTTTGATGTGGTAAGAGACACATTTATGGTTAGAATAAACACTGCAAGTCTGAATATATGATCGTACAGACTTGCACAATTGTATCAGTAATTATTAAGCAGTCACATTCCAACACATGGTTTAGGATAGAAAGATGTCTTTAGAGAACATTTCGAAGGGCAGATGACAAAGAAGACCATTTAGATAAGACTGCAGAGATCACATTCTCAGTACCTGTCCACTGCTACCACCACACTCTGAGAGCTGGTCTCCCCCACAGACTCCTGAATGCTCGCCATATGCCGTTTGTCAGCCCCACTCCCGACGAGGTTCCCTGCAATAAAAGCCATTAAAAAACAGCATTTGGCATCAGGAAATCACAACTTTATATTAACTCCAACATCAAACAAGCAGACAAAGAGAAGTGACCACTTCTAGTTACCATGTAATTTATTTGGAGCAGATGGTGTCTTTTCCAGATCTGTGCCAGATTATTACACAGTTAAACATCATGTTCATTAGGTTAAGATGATATAATATTGTTAATAAATTTGGAACTGATAAAACATTGTTTTAAAATACGAACTCTAAGTCAGCTACAAGTAGTTAATGCTGGGCACAGTTCTGTATTCATCTTGATCATCATGTATAGCAGCCACTCCAGAGTTTTTTAAAATTAAAATGTTTCCTTAATGGTTTTCCAACGATTAAGGCAACTTGCCTTGTCCCTCTCATTTATGGCCAAAAATCTAAGGTTGCTTTCTTGCACATACTGCAGAAACAATAGGAACTGGAACAGCAAGCCCAGCATGTAGAGATAAGAATTCCTTTGGAAAACCAATTGTCAGTTATGAAAACATCTATTAATTCCTAAAAACAAATCTCTCTTTTTTCTTCTATTAATTGATACTTGTAACAAAACCATGACTTTGTATGGCAAAACAGTTTTGACAACAACATATTCCAACAAATAAATCTGGAATAGTTATTAAATATCTTAGCCCAATACCAAAGTTAGAACAGATTTGGTAATTATAAACACATCTTGGAATACACAGTTTCATTAATCCAACACAGCTTCCCCTGGAAGCACGCAAATATACTCAGTATATTATAATATTGAGTATTCTTACCCATCCTTACTCCACTTAATGTGCATCTTTGTGAAGTCCAGGATTAATATTCTTACCTAATCCCAGGCTCATAAACTCTTCACCTGCAGAGGCATAGCCCTTAATGCTGCTTTCCCTCTCACGCCCAGAACCAGACAAATACCGAGTTTTCACACCAGTTCCTATGAGCTGTGCCAGCTCCAGCTGGCTAATACATTTCAAGATCTAAAATCAAAAGAAATTAAACATTGTGTTTCTGGACACCACCCCTTATTTTTATTCCTAACATATATTTGTATTTAGTATTTATGACCTTCCCATGTTCTCCAACCATTAAAACAACTTCGACCATGACAACAGCTTTGATGGAGCTAAAGCATTACTAATAAAACCAAAAATGAAGTTCAGTGGTTCATTCAGTATCATCAGCCACCATGAATCATTCTAATACAAGAATAAAATAAACTGCTCAAAAAATCTAACCTGGATCTCTTAACTACTGAAGGAAACCTTTTTATTACTTTTCACAGCATCCACTTTCAAGACTATAAATAAGTTGGAGCTGATCTTGTAGAGACTTCATTGTCCCAGAGAGATGAGAAGACTGAAACATTGTAGCTATCACCACTCTGAGTAATGATGTTCCAGCCTAGAGAGTGTAAATGCCAGTGCTGCACTTGTCACAGCACAAAATTGACTCTTCCTTCTTCCTTGCCCACTGCCACACCCCTTGGCTGGCACAAGCACAAGAGGGTGTGCTGTGAGCCAGCTCCGAGGCATTTGTCAGCTTTAGCACCTTTTGGCTCCCATCACGTAGCCCAAGACCAGTGCCAGAGAACATAATGCAGCAGAAATGTCCCTTTTAGAAGCAGCACAGATTTAGAGCTGATAAAATTGCCCCTGGAAAATAAACTTTAAGAAAATTTGATCCTGATAGCCCATCATTACCTATCCCCCACCAAATTATTTTAGCCCTAGTTCTTCATGTGCTTATGGTATATATGTTGCCAAACATTGCACACACAAGTCTGGACCTGCGAGCTAGAATATTTTTGTTTCCATGGATAAGAATACAATAGTTTATGTGCAGAATTTTCTGAAGCCAAATGAGATTTTTTTCATATTGTTTAAATTCCATATCAAATGCACCTACAAAAATTACAGTATTGTCACACAGCTTCCATAGGATCTTCAAAAAATGCAGTGCATTATTTTTTATATATATAAAAAAACAAAACAAAAACTTAACAATATAATGTACTTCCTTCACAGTTTCAAGAGTGTTCTGGGAGCTGATAGTAGAAGAAAAAATAGGATGCCATGTTCACTATTTAAACTAATCAAGATTTACCTCATGCCAAGAATTCCCAAGATAGTTGCCATCTGTGTGAGCAACCGTAATAAGTGTCTTAATGGTATCAATGTTCTTCTGTTTCATTTCTGTAATGCTGGAACTGGCGGTCAACAAGGA
This sequence comes from Dasyornis broadbenti, assembly GCA_013397935.1. Taxonomy (NCBI): domain Eukaryota; kingdom Metazoa; phylum Chordata; class Aves; order Passeriformes; family Dasyornithidae; genus Dasyornis; species Dasyornis broadbenti. The sequence goes on from VZRN01001256.1 coordinate 1,567,462, forward strand.
AAAACGTGCAAGGGCCTGTACATAAGCATCTCGTTCAAGCTACAAGACAGAGAAATAAGCATCAAAATCAAGTCCCTGAAGAACCAGAGAAAGCAACTTGCCTACAAATTTTCCTTCTATGGATAGCTCTATTAGAGCACTTTCCATCTAAAGGAGAATACGAGGCCAGTTAGCAAACACTCTTACTAGAAGATTCAGCAAGAAAAAGAAAAGCAGAGTTGAAGAAAAGCTCGATTATGTCAAGATTTTGTACCATTTCAAGCAAGCAGATGAGACACTTCATCTTCTATGTATAAGCTGTTTGTACGCCTTCACCTGCCTCCCAGAGCCCAGACAGCCCTTAGCGAGCCCCAGGCTAAGTCTGGCACCAACCTGCATTCCAAAGATACAGGCTATCCTAATTGCACAGCGGATTCCTTCCAAACACAGGGATGCAACTTCTGGGTCATCGCAGTTCTGCAAGCCAACGCTGTAAGCTGCCAGCAATGGAGTCCAGACAAGCTAAAGAGAGGAACACACGAAGTTCAGAAGTCTCTTACTTTAGCCCAAAACACTGGGTCACTGAGCCAAATATATCCAAAGAGTCCACCCGTTGCATTAGCAAACTCTTCAGAGTAATTTTCCACCTTTTTTCCCATGCTTAAAACTCTTCATAACGAAGATACAATGAGAACTCAACACTCACTTTGAACATGGGTCTGACATGATCCAGGTGAGTGGCGCTGGTGAAAGGTGCCTTTGCATGGCTCACTGCCTCCATGAGAGCTTTGGCTGTCTTTGCCATTTGTTCCATCTCCAAGTTGTACAGCAACCTCCGCTGCTTCTCGTTAGCTACACCTAAGGGGAACACCACACAGATGCACTGCTTGCTTTTCTTTAAGAGCATATTCTATGCCTTCACATTGAGCATCACAAAATGTTAAATAAAGGTATTGCAAATGAAATCTAAAGATAAAAATCTCACAAAACCTTAGAAGTGAAGAGGCTGTCCCAGGTTGCAAGCAAGGAAGTCCAGCACTAAAAACCACACCCAAACTTAAGACTTTATTCTGTACAAAATAACTAATTCAGCCCTTTACCATATAACACATGCTATTACCTAACTGTTCCAAGTCAGAGGTGCATACTCTATTGTCATTCTGCCTGTAAAAGTGATGGAAAAGCCTATATCTTCTTAGGCTCACATCCCCAAAACAAAACAAGGCCTCACCAACACGATCAATAAATTAATAACTTAGTGTTTCTTTATCCTTATACTACAGGGTGCAACTTCAATATTCAAGCAAATTAATTTTGTTCCTATTTTGATTGAGAAAAATTTGCAGACAGCATGAAAACAGTGGAAAAAACACTACGCTGAAGATTCAGAATTCACTAACTTGAATTAAAGTAGTACGAGCTATTCTGAGTAAAGGCAGGGTGCAGCCAGGGATACTGGTTTCTACTGCACGCTACACAAAGAAGCCCTCATTTGATCTGGAGGAGGAGAGGTGACTACAGATCATGACAAACTCTCTAATCTCTCTGTTGTGCAAACACTATCAACAAGGACTGTGACACCTCCCAGCCACTGAACCGAGGAGGGAGACAAAAAACCAGGCCAAATCAAGCCCTCACCCATCATCTAGCACGTAAAAACAAGCTAATTGCAAAGTAAGTTCCCCCTTCAGTTATTCTACCCTTTTCCCCTCACACTCACGTTTAAAAACTGTAACAGATCTAGTTTCTAGTGCTGCTCTGCAGTGGTGCCAGAGGCACCTACACCGCTGTTCCGACCACAGAAAGCAGTGTTAAGCTGCAACTGAGCTACTTTCATTCCAAATATCTCTATCAGCCGCTCTGAATGTGCTTTATGTATTGCACCGAGGCACTTTCACAAGGACGCTGCACACCATGATACCATCCCAAAGTTCCTGCAATAGTTCAAGAGTGCTGTGGTCATTCCAGTTTCTGGTTCCTTCTTACTTGGTTTACTACACTTGGTTGTAATTGCATATTCTTTTGTCTCTTTCATTGCGATTTTCTTTCCTTCTATTTCTTCATAGATTGTAGATAAATACTCTTCTGGCAGGTCTTTACTGTCATTGATTCCTCGATTCATTTTAATGTACTGCTCCTTTGTCATTTTATTTTTCACCTGTAAGATAGAACAAATTGGATATCAGATTTTGAATGCAAGTTCCAAGGAAATTTGAACCTCTATAAATTTGGATTTTTTAAATTTCTACCTGTGGACTGTGCAAGTCTGTAGTCAGCATTATAATAGAGTACGCCAAAACATAGGCAGTGTCAGCGCTAGCAAACAGTGTTTGCCTGAGGGGGGAAAGAAAACAAAACAGGTTTATAGACTCCCAGTTCCTCAATCCATTAGCTCTAGTTCCATATGCAAGAAAAATACCCAGAAGTGCTGTGGATTCAACCAAAGGGCTAACAAAGCCTCAACCTAGCCCTTAGAAACGCATCAAACCCCAAGCAGTTTAAAATACAAATAAAAAGAGGGGAAAAGAAAGCATCATCTTTACAATATTGAAAACTAGTGATGACTGAGATTTTTCAAGTACATTCCCTGAAGATTACCCAAAGAAGGATAATGTACAATCTTAAAAAAGTTAAAGGACAGCTTATTTTTCACTCCGGGAGTTTCATAAAGATTGATACAAAACCAATCCACTAATACACCAACTGGACTAAGGAGTGAGAGCTAATTAAGCCTGACATGTAGCTAAACTTCAGTGTTTACTGCTTTAGGAACAATAGCAACTTTGCCTATTTGGTATCAAATAACATAGATACATTTCGTTTCACATCTAACAGGCAAGCAAAAGCATTGTAACACCCTATTAGCTGTTTACGTCATGAATTTTTAATTCTAGCAGTTTCTACTGCTTATTACTGTTTCTTATACTTGACTGATCTACATTTGTTTAAAATTGTCTCTGTATTAGCTGTTGCATTTTAACACACTTCGGGCTTCCCTCTTCCAGCAATTCCTTCTAGCACGTACTTGGGATTTAAGGAAATGCCAGCATCAGTGAACTTCCTATCCAATATCTGCAAGATCTGCTCTTCACACATGCCTGCAGAAGTTCTTAGCCTGCTATGAGCTTAATCTATCCCACGTCCCTAAGGGCCGCAACAGTACAGCCAGGGAATATTCTTTGGATACTGATCTAATACAAAGAGTTTGAATTACCGTTGGTTGCATTCAATATATCTAGCAGCAAACTTCTCCATTAATCTATCAATCTTCTGGGCTTCACCTGGCAGACGAAAACCTTCCAGAAATATACGCAGAGCAGAGACAAAATCTTTTCCACAGAAATCAAGCTGGTCTACATAGGCATACATCACTTCCTTGTTAAACTTGCTGCTTTCCCCAAGAAATTCCCCCACTTGAGTCTAAAAACACAAGAGACAGTTATTACTGTGCAATCCAAGTGCCAGCTTTACCAGAAGGTTTCTAGGCCAAGAGCTGTGCAGCTGTCAGCCCTGTAACGCTGACACATCACTGAGTGGGCAGAGCAGCCCATGGAGGGTGGCAAGTGACAGGGGGACTAGACATGTCCCCTCAGGCTGCACCTTGCTGCTTCCCTCACTTCCAAAGGCAAGATCTGCATTACTGCAGAGCCAAGGAAAGCTGAACTGTACCCAGCTGCACATGCAGCAGAGAATGCTTTGCTACTGCAGTACAAGATATTCCTTTGCTGGCAGGGTCCTGCTAATGCAGGGACAGATGAAACGCACATTCCATCGATGGGGAACCCTTCAGTGCTTTATTGTAGCACAGTATTTTACGAAGAAGCCTGGGACAGCAAATAAACAGCATGCAGCTTTGGCATTAAGTGTGTCCATGCGAAGCCTTGCACATTTCTCTAAGACATGAACTACAGAGAGGGTGCACACACACACCAGGGCCAAAGGTATTGGGGCAAGTGTATTAACTATGCTGCACGTAATCTTACAGAACAGAGGCGTTCCTCTTGGTGCAAGAATTGTGCCAGGTCCTCTGCTGTAGTGCCAAGCATTCCCTGCTCCTGTAGATACTGTATGCCTCTCTTTGGTTTTTTATTAAACCTATTCAGACAAAAACATGGGGAAATTGAGACTTACAATTAAAAATATCACAGCCTATAAAATTTGAGTTTTACAGAGTCTTTATAAATCAAAGATTCTGTGCTGTGGCTCCATGTCTTTTTTTCCTAGTTAGAAAAAAAGTCAAAGAATGTGCAACAGATCTATTACCTATATCACACCATAAACTCCATCTCATAAAGGTACATTGAGTTACTAATAACCTTAGAAGTTATTGCTGGAAAACTCACTTCAAAACACACCTTTTTGAACATTAAAAATTAGAGACTTTACATGAACTATTAAAAATGTTGCTGTTCGAGACCTTTCTCTTTTTACAGTTACAGACATGAAGCATTTACAGACATGAAGGTTTTCAAATTAATGGAAAAGAAGTAAAGCATAGCTGGACAATGATTTAGTTCTCCAAACTCTATTTCAATAAAAGACAACAAACCATGTAAGAGCTGCAAGACAACTGTGCCCCTCAAACCAATTTCTCTCTAGGCGTACGCACTCGTGTGCAGCTGAACCAGCAAAAAGGAAAGCTGTGAAAACACCTTCCACTCCACCCAGGATTTTAGGAAATTCCTTTTAACTGTAACAGCCTCCAGCACTGGTTTTTGACAACAGCAGGCAAGAGTCTTCAGCACTAATATCAATTTGTAAGTGCCCCTACAGGTGTGACTGTGTGAGACCATAAGAAACAATACATTTTATTACTAGTGCACTCTAGTTTTCCTGTCATACTGAGCTTACAGTTCTATCCCATGTTCAATTATTTCCTTTTGTTGCTTGATGACTTCAAATTGCTCTGGATCATCTGGGACAGCAGTCTGGGTACCAACACTTCCAACTCCTGACGATACAGTGGAGTCCAAGGAACTGACACTACTCCGTCTCCCTCCAGTCTCCAGGCTTTTACCTTCAGCCATTTCCTGCTCAGATGGTTTATATGAACCTATTTACAAACAAGGTCAGATTTAAGTTATCCTTGTTCAGTCGAGCTTTTACTTACAGAGCTTTTAAGCAGAAATCTATGAGTCAACATTCTTATTTTACTACACATACTTTTTAGCACTACACTACATGAAGATGCTCTGTTGATGCAATTCTAAAATAATCCAACAAAAGGCAGAAAAGCAGCAGCATCTATGGAGAAATTATGGCACTTCAGCTTAGTAACTCCAAGACCGGTCGCATGTCTTGTTCTACGTGAGCTGTTATGGTGTAGACAAGGGCCTGGATAAAGCTCATCAGCAGAGCCTGGTTATTCAAACCAGACACTTGGAGAATTGGTTACTGCAACAGCACTAACAACTGTTTGTAAAACACCTCACTTGTATAAACAAATGGTTAGGTACAAAGCTGGCATCCACACTTCTGAATAGCTTCTAAACACTGAACAAACAAAAGAACGAACTGATCAAACAAGTTAGTCTCTCCATATGGAAACAATCTTACCCAAGCTAGTCTGATGATTGGGGTTCACATAAAGGTCTTTGCTCCATTCTACCATACATTTTAAAATGGAAACTAAACATTCAAGTCCTTTTTTCCTCAGGCTTAGTTCCTAAAACATGAAGAAAAATAATAAAAGGTGAAAAAGAAAAACCAAACCAACAAACAGTGCTGAAAACAGTCTCTACACCAGTCTCCTTCTAAGGACCGGGAAAGTATAATCTAAAAAATAAAATGCGTATGGTGGAGATAAGGCACTAAGTCTGTGCAAAGCAAATCCCACAGAAGGTATCACTGGTTCATGAGCTCCAGAAGGGAAGTAACTTGAGTGACGCAGAGGAAGGCTCATTTGGTTTTCTCTCCCACGGCAGTCCAACTAAAGAGACCAGAACCAGCCTGGTCTCACAGTGCAAATAGGCAGCAAAGTCATCAAGTAAATTAATGGCACTCCTTCAGCATCCCATTGTAAATTAGCAAACTAATAACAAGTACATAACATCAGCAGGTTACAGACAACATGAACCACTGGAAGTACCAGCAATGATGCAGAAATAGCACTGTTTATGAAACAATAGTACCTTATCTTCAAAATTGTCCTCCTTACCTGTAAAGGTGTCATTCCCAACTCATGCCCACTTCGTCCCTGTGCGATTTTGGACAAATCATTTACAAGGCGTTCAAATATATTAGCAGCGTTTAAATCACAATCATAGTTAACATAAATATCCACTACACACTGGGCATCTTGAAAATAAAAGGAAATGGAAGTATTAGGATTCTGCACCATAGAATTTTTAAAATAAATCAGCCAGTTGGAGCAGGCAGTGGGGATGAATCCAGACATTTAACCCAAGCACTCTAGGATCAAATTCAAATTTTCATACTTAAACATTATATGTGGCATTTGTTTTCAAAATAATTTTCAACCACTGTCAGAAGAAGTGATTCTTTTATACAGTGGAAATACCTGCACAAATTCTAGTTAAAGTCTGAATCACCATCCATTTGTGTTCAAAGGAACTTGAAGAAGTCTCTAGAATATTCAGAAAGATCTCTTTGAAGAACACCTGCAAAATAAATAAGATTAAGGACTTGATGATCTGAAACTTATTAGAACCACATCAAATGTTAAGATTCATTTCTGTTTGACGATTTCTCTTCAAGAGTAACATTTCATGCACATTAGAATTTGGATACAGTAGTAATACACTAGTTTCATTAGCAAACCAAACTAAGACATGAAAATGTTAAGTTCCATCTGTCCTTTTACCATTACAATATTTTGAGAACTACAGCATATGCAAATTATAGATTAAAAGTCTCTCACCTCAATCTGCATTTTTAAATGGGTCTTAAAATTTGAAAGCAGTGTGAGAAAGATGGCAAGAGAGAGCTCAAACACATCAGGAACAGAAGAGACTCCATTTTTAGATAATGCTACACAAAGATATTGCTTGATTGCGTTGATGAACATTTCATGTGTCCTGAAAACCAGACCAGCATTCTGCAGCACCGAGAGAAGCAGCTGGAGAGACACAACCTTGGAACGCAATTCATGGGATCTAGAAAAAAATTCAACGTTAAATGTATTTCTATATTTCTTAGTATATACTTATATTCGACATTAGCACTGTAGCACTTCTTCCACATCAAGAAGAAATTACTGCTATTTTAATTCATTTCAGTGCAGGGTGAAAGAGGGGTGGAAATTAGTCAAGTGATTTTTGAACATCTACCACCCAAAACTGAAAATTTTTCAGTAATATTAACATCTTAGACTAGCCTAATAGATGTAGCTCAGCGTTACTTAAGCACTTCCCCACTCCCCCATCAAAAGCTTCGCAAATACTATCGTCAAGGCCTCTTCAACTGATAAGATTAATAAACCTATTATACAAAGCCCAAAAATCTCAAGTATTAAATTTTTAATAATTTGAAGCTATTTTCTATCCTAGATTCATCAAACTTACTAAACCAAGTGCCTAAGAAGCGAATTTTGAACACCTGCTTTACTATACAGCAGCTACTGGACTGTCTCCAAAAGCTACGTGGAGAGGACAAAACGATAAATACAGTCTCGTTACTTGGGATCTGGTGGTCCATCGCCAAGCGGTTTCATGGAGAGCTTGCACAGTGACCTGAACACAAGGAAGGCATCTTTTTGTAGAACATGGGAAAATCTGGCAGCAGCTTGATGTCCAGATATATCTGTTTCCTTGAGAGTAAGAAACACAACACAGATCCTCAGTGAGACAAAGAAATACAGAAATTAGGAGATTCCACAGCTCCTTTGAGAATCAGCTACAGATTGAAGAAAACAGTACATCTGGCAAAGTTGAAACTAAACCTAAACAGGATTACAAGGGATCTGGATCTTTTCACACAGGTTGACTGACCCTTTATCTCTGTCCCCACTCTGTATTAAAATACAACTAATATAATCAATTTTTAATCAAGGATGGGTGTTTTCAATATATGCTTAGATTGCAGCTGCTGGTTCCTTTTTGAACCTGAACAGGACACACACATTTCTGTCCCTTTCTTCCGCCAAATCCCACTCTTCGTTGGCGCAATAAAAACATCTCTCCTTTCCTAGGTGTATATTGGCATCCAATGCAGTTATTTACCAGATTATCAGTGGAGGAAACAGACTGCCCATCATCCGGAATGCCGTTTGTTTGTACATTTTCATTGCTAGAGCCAGAAAGAAGAGTATCCGCAGTCTCTAACGCAGGCAGAGCCTTGACTGGTTCCGTTACCTGTTTTTCTTCAGCCACTAAGGAGGAAAAAGGAAAAATTATTAAAATCACACATTAAGAGTTTTCTATCCCATGGCTTTGTACCACGGAGTGGGACAGAAGTAGCACTGGTAAACTACAAAGTTTCTCAGCTATCAGCAGAAGAATATTGCGATACAATGAAAACCTGTTGTTGCTGCCTCAGTAGGCGTTTTCTGAAGATACTTAGTAACAAAAATAATTTCCATGCTTGTACAACCAACATATATGCAACTATTTTACTTTAGAAGACTTTGCTACCTTTCACAGCTGACTGGACCACATCTTCCAAGATGCCTTTAACCATTTCCTTTCCTCCATCATTTGTTTCCTCTAATGAAACACACAGATAATTTTTAATTTAGTATTTTTGTTTAGGAAGAGGATTAAAAGGAAAAACATGACAAAGGCAGAAGTGTAAAAAGTTATCCATTTTCTTCAGTAGTTCTCATCGAAAGTCATTTCTGAGAAGCCATACAAAAATATTCATTGATGTTATTTATGTTGTTTAAATCAAAGCACTGATATTTTTAATTCAGTTATTTTGTCATTTGTATTTATCAACTGTTACAAACATTCCTAATTTGGATGCACTATATGCTGATGATATGATCTTCAAAATATGCACCATTTTTACCACAGGACTTCAATTTCCTGAGAATGATTCTGTCACTTCTCACATACCATGACAATTCTCTTCCTTTCCTTCCTCTTCCTTGATCTATTCAAGTCAAATTCCATTAAAATTCTAGATAGGTAAAGCACACATAGTTCAACTACAGTTCTAAGGAAAACAGGAACCTTTCTGCAGCAGTTATAAGCCGTGGATGGCAGCACACTATGAAAGACTACTGAGGAGAGCCAAGGGAGCCACCATGCCAGTTATTTCTCCACAAAGAGGCCTCCAAGAGCCCTTCCCAACAGAAAGGCTGGAAGTGAAAGCGACAGCCACCCCCTCTTCCTGCTCACCTGATGCTGGCAAGGCGAGGTCCCGGGGCAGCTCCCCTTGGCCGGTGCCTGCCCCGTCTTGCTCCCCGTTGGCCAGCGCGGCGCCGGTGGCAGCAGCAACTCTGCCTCCGCGGGAGCTGAGCTGGTGCTGGCCCGGCCGCGGGGAGCGGGACGTGACTGCTGCAGGGGACTGCGGCTTCTGCACGGGCACTCGCTCGGCTTCTCTGGACTCCTGCATCTGGAAAATCCCACACAAAAAGGTTCGACTAAGCACAAAATAAGGTAAGGAAAATCCTGTCTGTGATGACTGATGTTCCTTTGTGAATTCACGTGTTAGCAAGAAACAGTGAAATCACTATAATCGCTTGGCCAATCAGATTAAAAAGATACACTTCAAGTTTATTTTAAAAGCACCATTTGTTTCTCCAATGCCATTTGACAGAAGCTACAGTATGAAACCTTGTTATCAGCAGTGAGCATCACTTTTTATCTTCAAATCAGTCAGTATGCCTCACTGCGGAATTTGACAGGTTTTCTAACATGACGAATCAACAGATATGCAACTGCAATGACAGACCCATTAAAAACAACAATTAAAAAAGTTTTCAGTCTTTTGCAAGCCTAAACGTTTGAGATCAGAAGAAGTAATAGTTACTTACAGCTTGATTTTCCATCCGCGTAAAAATGACATTTAACATCTGTGTCAGGGTAGCTTTGGCAGTTGTCTGGTTAATGAGATTTTTACTGGCCAGATAGATGTTGTAGCAGGTTCTAACAGTTTGAAGAATTGTTCCTTCATGGATTTCTATATACGGAGACGTTACTGCAGTGAGGAGAGCCTGGAAAAGTCCATAACACAATAAAAAAGAAATCTAAGCAAGTAGACAGCAATGCTCTTCATGCTCTTCTTTATGCATGTCTTCCAGAATAACCAGTGTGTTTGCTACAAAACACAGGTATCTTTTTTTAAGACTTTACAAGCAACGAGATTTCAAATTAAAGAAAGTTTCAAAGGACTGCCATATTTCTGTTCTCTCCTGAGCCGTTCTTAGAGAGTATTATCAAAGCTAATTTTCCACTAAGGGAGATACTCCGTCTCCAAATGAAAGTTATTATATTCCATATATATATATACCATATATATATATTCCATATATATATATATATATATACACACTGTAGCTTCATTTCCACACAAGAGCCAATTGGCCTCCACTAACATCAAGCTGGATTACCAGAAGGTTCACCAACTTCCAACTGCAGCTACACCAGCCCAAGAAGATTGCAGAGCCAGAACACACAGCACAGACACTGCCATGCCTTCTTGAGAACATACACTGGCAGCTGCCTGGAAAAATGGCCATGGGAGCAGACAGGCTTGAAATGGCACCGCATCCCCGTCAGGGCTGAGAGCAATTCCCTGGCCTGATGGAGGTGGGTACTGCGAGCCTCTAAGAGGAGCACCAAGCTGTCTGAAAGATGGCTCATCTCAGAAGGAAGGACAAACATTTATAAAATATTCCCTTACATTCTGCTTTCCCAACAGGAAATACGTTTTCCACATCAACTCTGCCCTGGTGACAGCCTCCCTGAATGCAGTGACACATGGGACAGTGTAAGTAATGGAGCAACTGGGCCTTCAGTAGTTATTCCGCATTATTTTTTTTCAGTTACAAAATGGAAGATGGAGAAAGCAAATTAATATTGCACCAAAATAAATCAAATAAAATACCTTAATTATCTGCAGTTGTACTCCTTCATCTGTTTGAGGACCCTGAAAGCAATTGCAAATGGTTTCAACTATTCGGTCAATCAGTCGTTTTCCAGGAGCTCCACTGTCCGGAGCATTGCCAGTGATATGCCCGTATGCAATGAGTTTCTAGATAGAAAGAATGAAGCTTAGATGACCATACACTGTTAAGAAAATCACAGTTTACCACAGCATAAAAAGGGGTGTTTATATAGCATACCAGTTTTAACACAAGAATTTAACACAATCTATAGTCTGGCCACCAAATACTTTGACTGCTCACATATGTGGACAGAACAGACTTTAGTATGACACAAAAGCTTTTTCCATCCAGACCACTTCATACCATAACCAGAGAAAATTTTTTTAACAGCAATCTTTGTGTTACACCTTTGTATAACACCTAGTCAAAACCAAAGGGTTCTGCCCAAGATGTATAAGAATTCTGTAAGAATCTAAAGAGGAAATAGAAAGAAAGATTCCAGAGTGTGACCTCCCGCACAGTATCAGCACCACAAGAAACCCCACAGCAATACCATGCAGAGCACCCCAGATGAAGCATCTATACTGACAGATGTAAGGATCCCTGAGCCTCAGCAAAGGCCTGCTACAGAAGAGCAGCCACACTCGTCGCTGTGCCCATGTGCCAGGCCACCAGTGAGCCCAGGCAGGGGCTGGTGTGCCGCCTGAGGCCAGCGCAGGGCAGGGCCGCTCCTCCTGCAGGAGCTGCGTGCCACATTTGGTAACTGCAGCTTTCTCCATCTCACTCGGACCACACTTAAGCAGACCACTTACCTGTAAACAGTCCAGGGATGTACTGACAATGCGTGGAGACTTTGACTGGCAGGCCAGCTCAAATGGAAGGAAATATTTATCTGCTTCAATGAAATTTGCTTTTGGTGGAGCAGCAGTGCCTTCTCTAGGTTAGATAAGAAGTGTTATTAATTTTTCTAAACACGTGTATCACAGCAAACTACACCTTCTCTTTCTAAACTTAAAGCTAAATAATGCACATAATAATAATGTTTTCTTGCATATACTGTCTTAAAGGAAGATCAATTTTCTTTTAAAATCACACAAAATCACACAAAAACCACTTTACATTTCTTTATATTCTATCTGATCCTTTTTATATCTTCTTCAGTGTAACTCTTCCCTCAGTATACTCCAGCACTATCCCACTATCTGAGAAACTGGAAAACTCCTACACAACTGATAAATCTACCCATGTTATTCAAAATTGTTTAGACAGAGCCCACAAGAGGAATACTAAGCAAATAAACACGCATTTGGAGACCCATTTGTTAATTTTTAATCATTGCACTGTGCTGGAAAACTGTTCTAAAATTTTTATTTAATATTTGAATTGGTGTTCTTGATCTAGGTAATAAAGAGTACATGCTATCAAACAGAGGGTACGTACTGCTCCCCATAACTTCCTATCAGGCTACTGAGTCCAGTAAAAGGAAGCAAAAAACTGGAACGTTTTAGAAATTTTGCAATTTTTTCCTGGTGAAATTCAGAGGCAGTTATGGCTTGAGTACCCAGAGCTACAAACATTGTGCAACAGTGGGTAACTGGGCATTTGCAAACTCACTGCTGTAATGTATATACACTCTACCACAAAATTATTCCATTTATTCTTTTCACACACAGTTCACACACAGTAATTAATAATTTACCTTTGCTTTTCCAGCTCACTTTTTATTTCATCTGGAAGAAAGAAAAAAATTCAAGCCTCAGTCATTATCAAAAACACAGTAATAAGGCAAGGTTGTTTCAAATCAAGTCTTGCACTTCAGTATTTGCTACTCCATTCCGATAACACCTCAGCTTCAGAGATCACAGACAGTTTCACCAGTTACTGAAAGGTGTATCTCCCAAATTTTACATTTTAAAAGCTGATTTTTCCAAACATTCTCAACAAAAGTTATCTTTAGAAAACTCAGGCATAGTATGCAACTTTTATTAAAGCGCAAGTCCACATCATAGAGAGCTCAAGTCTGCAGAAGCCTTTGAGCTACTGCATAAACCACAAGCTCAATGCACTCGACCTTCCCATTACCTGCAGTGCCAGCCAGCCTGCTTGTCTTGAGCTTTACAACAGGAATCAGCCAGACAAGCTCCCAGGAGATAGGACATCTTAAATGCACTGTACTTTTGCCAGCAGTCTTTTTTTCTAATTACACTTTTAGATTTTCATAAAACTAAATACAGGGGGAAAGAAAGTTCCTTTCTCAGTTCTTTTGTGTACAGCAGCAGATCTCAAAGATCTTAGTAAGACTTTTCAAGGATTTCTAAAGTATCATCATGATGCACAATACAGACCAGAACAGCACCTCACCAAACGCAGCATAAGCACCCACTGTGAACCCTGACAAACCCATATCTAAACCAACACCCACAGTAAGGTTGCACAGCTACATCATCTGTAACACCAGTGGAACCTTCCATCCCACCCTACAGCACATGCTGCAAACTACCCTGCCTCTGCAAATTCCCGTGCTTACTAATCTTGTTTCAATTGCAGGTATTAGAAAACGATCATTCATTCAATACTTGATCTCCACAGCCCTGGAGAGGCACCATTGGTTGCGATCAGATGATTTCAGTGCTGTCTGTGAATTTCAGTAATTTCTTCTGTCTCAGGAGAATCAATACGCAAACCACACTAAGGGACAAGGACTGCAGCAAACACAGATAACAGGGCTTTGTACAAGCCTACTTGTCAGTGAACGGCACAGGAATTAATACTCACAGCATGTACAGATTTTGTAACATTACTACTCACCTTGCACAGAGAAAATGGAACTAAACATAGAGAAAACCTGTGTAACTATAAGCTGTGAGTGATAAGCTCCATCCAGGACTGCTATTCTCTGTGCCATATCCACTCATTAACGAGCATCAGTCTGACATCCCATAGTTCTCGTGGCACGCAATGATGTTACACAAAGTGAAGTCACATTATCCAGCCCAGGGTCAGCCAAAGAGACACTAGAAAAATGGAAGAGTCACAGGTGCACCATGATGCCGGCTCTCCTCAAGCCCATCACACAAACAGCCATATCCAGCAGCTTTAAAGAACACTTGCCACTTGCCAGCCCTACAGAAGCCAAGTCCAGTGCTCAGCCCCGGGGCCTTCAGGACCAGTAGGAATTTTGCAGCTCTGTGAGAGTGCATACCCAGCACCACCATCCCCTGATACTTTAGGCTTCTACTGGAGAGGAGGCAATAAAATGGAGATTGTTGGTAAGAAATGACCAAGGTTTTCTGTGCCAAAAAGAAAACGTAAATCTTGCACAGCATCACTTCTTGAACCACTGTGTTTTTCATTCCAGGATCCAGCTGGCCTTACCAACACGGTGAACAGTCAGAACTTCAGTTCAGCATAATTTGAATTGAGGCCTCTTGATTTAATTAACTTCCCCATCTTTAACACCATATTATGATCCAAAAAACTACTAAGAACAACACATGCTGAAAGATCCACCAATGGATTGTGCCCCTGTTCTGATCTGCCTTGTTCTTAGTGCAACATATTCCCATACCATGCAGGAACCAGCTGCTTAAAACACTGAGTCTTCTGGGTAGCTTTACACATTCAGAACGCTTAGTCTTGCCTTCAGGTCTTGGCAGAAAAAGGCATATTTTAGCTATAGCTAGAATCCCATGCACCTCACGATGCCAGGGCCAGCAAAATCACAATTAATGCTGTATTTCAGACACTCTGTAGAACTCAGGTGTACAGAGCTTTTTCTTAATTAAGAAATTTTTCTAATCTAAAAACTCCACTGAGTTTCTCTTTCTTTCAAAGAGATAATTTTCCCCCCACACTGTTTGTTTTGCAGAGTAAAAAAGATCTTGAATTCAAACTTCACAAAGATTTTAGCCTTAAGGAGACACAATCATGCCCATCTTTACTGATACTTGTCTTAGATCTTGCACTGGAAAAATAATGCAAGAATAATACCCTATATTAGAGCAATAACAGTTTACTCTCAGAGGTACTCGATAAACAAAAAAAACCAAAAACTAAGGCCTGACCAAGTTCCCCACAATTTTGTTATAATAAAGGCTTTTCTAAAGCCATATAAATACATCTTCACCACAGCAGCATTTTAATAGATAATGCTGGCAAAAAAGAGTAAATGAAATGACAAAAGGAAGCTACAGGCCTGCCTCTGCTACTGATTGCATCAATAGTTTGAAAACCTCCATATCTGAAGTACTCATTTGCTAGTCTGACCATCACAAGTGAGTGAAAATGAAATTGTTGCCTTACTGAAGTCTGTTGCCAGGAACAGCTTGCCAAGCCCTAACCAGACACAGCCAGCTTCCAGAAACCACCCGCCACTGGCACTCTTCTCCTCCAGTCACAGGAGTAAGGGGCACAGCTCAACTCCCTTCCACAGCTACAGAATACAGCACAAATTTTGGTCAACATCTGGTCACCCCAGCACCACGCTGACCCTCACTTGGTGCTTTAGGTACTGGAGCTCCCTGTCACTCTCATGGCATCTCCTTCAGTCAGAAACATCTTCAACCCCTGTGCTGCCCACCCAACCAAAGTCCTGCAGCATTCCTTCCAGGCAACAGAACTGGAACAAGAATGGCCTTGCAGCAATTTCTTCCAGAGCTTCTGGCGATAAATGCAGGATGAAGCTCACACTGAGTAGCTGCCTTTCTATAGCAGACAGATGGGTTCAGTTCACTTGTATTGGAAACTACACGTTAAAACAGAGGACATTTGTTGTCTGCCTGCAACTCCATGCCTCCTCTGTGGCCATAGAGTCAGGTTTGTGCCAGTGGCAACAAGCTAGCTCCTGTGCAGAAAATGGCTTGTGCTGCCACAAGGACACGGGCCATGTCCTTCCACAGTCCAGCCGAGCAGCAGGCAGCAGTGCCAACACAAACACATGGAGGAACAGCCAGAGCTTCCCTCCCCCAGCCCAGTAAAGCCGACTGCATTGCCCAACTCCAGCCTGCCTTCATCCAAACGCCAACAGCCCGCAAGTAGTGATCACATCCATCCCCAGATGTGAGCCCTTCACAAAAGCCTGCCATGGGGAAGCTGGAGCCTCCTCTTTGCCCCAGCGTTCTCTGAACACACTGGCCAAGAGACCAAACTAGGAAACACAAATTATTTTGGACGTTTGCCATTTATACACAGAGACTTCTTAAAAATACAACCAGATTCCTAAGCAAAGGCATGGTTGAAAAGAATTTTTTTTCACCAGTTAACAAGCTAACTAAACAAATTCTCTTGTTTACAAAGCTTGAAGATATGTATGTGGAGCTGCCCAGGCAATCAAAGAAGGCCACAGAACCAGGTTGGCTGCACAGTATGTAATTAAAAACAGCCCCATCAGGGCAGGAGTAATAGTTTATGTGAGAGACTCAGGTGCACAATTAGCATTAGACTAATATGAACTCCTGTGATACAGACTGTCAGTGTTCTACTGCAAATTTTTCAGGATAATTTCAGTAGATTTTTAAGAATCATGTGTACCTAGAGCTCCATGCAAATGCTGATTAAACAACTATTTTTATACAATACAATGGTCTGTTGAAAACAAATTTTCTTAAAAACACAGTTTTCTAAAGCAGAGCTTTAGAAACAGCTTCTCTGTTTAAAACCCTCCATTTCTCCCAATCTCTCCTGGGGTTTACTGGTACTACAAGTACAGGAGACAACCATTACACCTACTGATAAAGCAAGAGACTGAATGAGGGAATCTATTCAAACTCTGCTTACTTAACAGTAGCACTGTGTATTTCAAAGGACGGGGTGGAAAGAGGAAAAAAAACCTCAAAACCTAAAAAAAACCAGCACTGGGAACTTTTTTGTTCCTTTTCCTCCACACTTCTTGTTTTTATGTCCTGCTTGAGCCTATGTTACTACCAATCTCTACAAGGTCATGTGTATTTTGCAGTCCAAAACTGATCAGTATTAGTCCAGTGAGAGGACTGAATAACAGGGGAAAAAGGGGTAAGATGAGTTTAAATTTAGAACAAGTAATGCAGATTAAAATTAGAATGAAAGAATATCTGTATTTCCTACACAGGAGAAACAGCAATATTCGTAGTGATTTACTTAAATTCTCAGGAGTTACATGTACAAACCAATACAGAACTCATGTAAGATAACAAAACTATCATTCCCAGGGTTAGAAACTTCTATCCCTCTCACCAAACAACAAAAGTAAAGCATAGGTAAGTAATGGAAACACTACTACAGTAACACCACAGCAGAAGCCATAAAAACAGGTTAATTTCTACTAGGCAGCTGTAGAATACACCAGTTTCTGTTTGGAAAAAAAAAAAATTAATCTTAGACTTTCCTTGTCCCAGGAGCTGATATCATCTACACATACTCTGTGCCTGTGTTGCCTGGCTTATAACTGGTACAATGCCACAAGGCTCCAATAAAAGCACCATTGCATAGAAAAGACTGCACAGCAAAAGGGATTTAGTAAGAGGTAGAAATGGATTATACAAAGTATGACTGAGAGAAAAGTGCAGCAGACAACAGCTGACACAATGACCACCTTCACAAAGTAACTACATTTCTTTCAAACTGAATTATTTTTACTCAGTGTTTACTGGACTTTTTATTATTATTCACAACATTGAAGCTTCTTTCATCCATGACAGTGTGTATTGGTTACAAAGTTTGGCCTGAATTCTTCAGACTGCCACTAACATTCTTCTCACATTTCTTCCCATATTTACTATTGCACAGAGCTTGAAAATTAAGTTGACAACTGTAAATTAACTATTGTGACAATCTGGAACTGTCATAGTCTTAGTTAATATAAAGTATAAGCTTAATTTAAATTAAGTATATGAAAATAGAACTGATTTTTTCACTTGAGGAAAAAAAAAAAAAGGCTTAACCAAAATAGAATAAAGTCTGGGGGAAAAAAGTCACATGTAAATAAAAGAAATCCCACTCCTGCTGGCAACCTAAAATGATCAAATAATATTCACCAAATATAACAGAGATCCTCCCATACAGTCATCCAAGCCCCTGACAGTTGGTCAGCAGAAGGTTATCTCTTCAGGCTGACCTCTGCTTTAGTCCAGGAAAGCCCATGGACTCTTTCCAAGTAAGATTAGGAAAAAAATGTCCACCATCACAAGCACTAGCTCCCCTCAAACATACTGTGCCTTAAAACATGCAGGCATGGAATAGTCATAATCCAAGTGGCAGGTGCCAACGGGCGGCTATTGCACAACACTCCTCCCAAAATCATCATCTGCGGTGCGTTAGCAAACACAGACCTTCACCAGGCATCTTACAAGGAAGTTCCCTTTCTCAACCTCTAAATATATTTACATAGCAGCAAAACAGGCCCTGTAAATGGGCTCAGTGCATGTAGGGGCAGTTAGGGAAGATATTAGGAAAAGGAATTCATTAGGAAAAGCCGTCTGTAACTGCTGGGGTACGTGTTATTCTCTTGCTGACAATGCCAACTTTAAATAATAATTAAAATACCCTTCTATCTGGTTATCTTTCTCTGGATATACTGTCACTGCTGGTAGCTTCTACAGATCTCCTGGCAGTAAAGATTGCAGGGAGGAAGACAAATATGACACCATTTCTTTCAGCTCACTCTGCCTGGGACAGAACTTGCCCCTGCCCAGCCTCCTTACATATCCAACCTGTCTTTTCTTCTGTCCTGGCTACACTAAATGTTCCCAATTCAAAGGAAGATATTGATAGAAAGCAACCAAAACTGAAAGAGAGATGTGACTTGTGCAAATTAAGAAAGGGTGACAAAGAACTCCAGCTGCAGAGCTCTACTGTTCTAACCAGTTTATCTTTCCCCTCTTTGTGACACACCTTATATTGTCAGAACTTTTAACATTGAGACCTTTACATCAGCTTGTACTTGCAGGTGTCAGGACCAGTCCACCAACTTCACTAAAAGTGCTTTCAGCTCTGAAAACATCAGGGACATTACATGTACTTGACTTGGCCACACTGCTAAAAGTCCTTAGCTAGCCCGAACACGACCCGGAGATTAGAGGTCAGATTTAACAGCACAGAAAGCCTTGGGACTCCGTAAATCAAGTGCTTTAAAAAGCTTTGTTTCCTAGCCTAGAAGTTTGCAATTCATTTTCTCAAAACCGAAGTAGCAAGCCCAAATCCCTCCTATTTCATACCGAGACCAGAACTCAATAAAACATATATTTGGGGGGTTTCCCCTCGTATTTGCACGTCCTGTACTGGGGAGAGAACTTTCCCTCAGCTCCAAAGTCCCGAGCGCAGCCGAGGGCGCGGGGTTCATCCGTACCCCGCCGGGACGCGAGGTGGAGAGGACATGTCCCGGAGGGCAGGGCCCCTTCCACCGCCGCGCCTCCTGTGCCCTGCGCGGGCCGGGCTGGGCCGGGCCGACTCACCCAGCGCCACCTGGCAGGCTCTCCGCAGCTGCCCGTGCGGGGGCCGCTTCGCCTCCTTCTCCGCCAGGATCTTCTCCAGGGCCCGTGACACGAACATGCTCTTAGTGCGGGCGTCCTGCTCGCGAGCCGGGGGCTGCATGGCGTGGCCGGAAGCGGGGCAGGGGCCGGGAGCGGGGCGGAGGCCTGGAGCGAGAGCCAGGTGGGCACTCGGGCCCACGGCACCACCCGGAAGGGACGCACCTCCGTCAGCGGCGGCACTGCCGCCACGGGGCCGCCATGTTGGCGCCGTCACGTGACTCGGGCCAGCCCTGGC
>VZRN01001256.1:1587215-1603861 GCA_013397935.1 Dasyornis broadbenti
TGACAGGGGCGGATGCGGGGCGGGGAGGACGGGGCGGGGCCGGAGCAAGGGGCGGAGATAGGGGCGGGGCCGGAGCCGGGGCGGAGCAAGGGGCGGAGCCGGGGCGGAGCAATGGGGGGTCAANGAGAGGGGCGGGGCCAGAGGTGGGGCCAGGGGCGGAGCAGAAGTGGGCCGGGGACTGGGGCAGTGGCTTCCGCTGTCACTGCTGAAGCGAAGTTATAATTTACTGACGGCGAAGTCACGTTGGTAGAATAGTCGGTTTTATAATGCTTCTAATCTAAGCATCTCGCCGTTCGCATTAGGCCTGTTAACTCTCACACGGTCCTGTGACGAGGCATGGAGAGAGGGCATGTGAAAGACCCGAAGTCGTACATTAAAGAGGACTCAGAAAAAATTAAATTTTCATTCAAAGAAACTAACCCTCCTCTAATAACCTTATACCTAATTGTATCTTCTCTCTTTACCTTTTGCCTAAGTGGCAAGGCACCTTACACCCGAAATCCAGTTCTGGACTCCAAAGACAGCACAATCCATGACAATAATCCGTATTTACTCCACTGACAGCCTCCTTGGTCTATCAAGCATCACTGCACACAACCATCTCTTCCATAAGGTTCCACAAAGGTCTCCTTCAAATTCAGATGGCCACATCTAACAGAGAATACAAGAGTGCATTCTTTAGATCGCAATTTTGCTTCCTTCTTTTCACACAGCAGGACTCTTAACTCTTTGAAAGGTCATTAATTAACCTTTTGTGTCCATTTGTCAAGAACTGCAATTTTTGTCCCCAAAACCACTAATACAGGCTCCAAATACCTGTGCAAAACATTAGTTTAGTATTATTTCCCAGGGAAAATTGACAAGTGCATGGATTTTTAGATACATATTTTTAAAATATGCTCCCAATCAGAACCCCTCAATGTACATGTCTGGACATGTGATTCTCCTTTCACTTATACTACTGTATATTAAGGGTAATTCTACTGTTATCACTGAAATTACAGTGATGCAGAAGTGACATAACTAAATGACAAATAAGGCCCTGAATCTTTTTTGAGGGTTGCTGACTTAGTTATTGACACAAAAGGAGGCTGTAATTACTGTCAGCAGCATTGCAGAACTAATTAAGCGGCAGAGCTCTTCGTGTATTGTCAGCCAAATTATCAGTTCTGATTTTAGTTCTTTTTTATTGGGGGACAGGATTAGTTCTCAGGGAAGAAGCAAATGGATACAGGCTAGTTTTTAGAAAATAGATTGAACAGATAGTTTAACAGAGATTTTTAAAAATTTGTCTATCAGGCAAAACCCCTGTTTTTCAAATCATTGAGTAGTATCTGAATTCCTATGTGCAAGGCCACACTGAGATTGTGGTTTTGGTTTCAAAGAGCCAAAAAACAATAGCAGGCCTCAGCTACAATGAGCTCTTTGATTGCCAATGGCAGATGAAGAACATAGAGCTGATGGATGGCATGTTCTCCGAGGTGAAATTTGGTTATAGGCAAGGAACATAAGTGATTTGGGAGCTCATAATTTTTTAGCAATTCCTATTATGCATGGCATGAACGTGATGACTGTTGTAAGCCAAAAGAGACAGACAGTCATCCATGCCAAATGCCAGTCTTGTAGGAAACAGTTTTACACAAACAGTATAATCTGAAAGTATAATATAGCCACTCCTCACGGGCTGCCATGTACTAGAAATATCGCTATATACGAAATTGAGGCATCTGAAATGAATTACAATTTTCTTTTCTAGAAAGAGACATAAAAATGTTTAGATGTTCTTTTGTCCCTGGCAAATTCTTTGCCCTTTCCCCAGGAGAGTACAATGGATCCTGTATGTTGCATACAGGGTATACATGGGATCTGTTCCTTCTGCTTGACCTCCTCAATCTGCTCTGTTTGCTCAACAGTTTGGTTTTGTATTCCTCATAATGGTCTAAGCAAACTTCTGGGCTGTTAACTCACCACAACAGCCTACCTGGTAAGGATCTCTAGCTTATTCTCACAGATGAAATAAAATAGGAAATCCAAGAAACTGAAATGTGATGTGTAGCAGAACCCAGATGCAGATTAAATCCTTGCAGCATTACTAGCATTTACAAACGCTGTGAGACAGGATGGCTCTCCAGCTGGGGCTTTCCTCAGCCATGACAAAAGTAACTCGGGAACACTTTATTTATGCTATAGCAATGCACTTGCTCCTGTGATGATTTGCTGCCTAGGCTGGCATTTGTGACAAACAATTGCTGCCATTTATATGCTTTCCTATTTTATTATTGATCTGTGTCTCCCTTGTCTGGGCTATTATAGGTCTGCCACTGTGCACATGAGTAACAGGGATCATGTGGGAGGAACTCCCACCCGCAATGCAGGACCATCCTGTGTTCCTGAAACACAGCCCCCTTCCTCTTCATTGCTTTCTCTCTTTTCCACTTTCATAGAAATATGAGTATTTTTAAAATTCAAGCACATGCCTTTGATAAGTGCGATTAGATGTAGTGGGCCAAGGATACTTGAATCATTTGTATGTAACTGAAGAGCTCACTACATCAAAGACTGCTTGAGGATTCAAGCAAGAAAAAGCCAAAGAGGCAGAGGAGTACTTTTAAAAATCTGTAATTCAAAAAAGATGCAACCCCGTAAGTGTCTTCTTTGTGAATGATTATTACCTTTTTCCATTACTCACATGCAAAAAAGTTGGGCTGGGTATTATTCTGAGTTGCTCCCTGAGGCCATCTCTTCTCTTACTGGGTAGTATTCCAGACACACATAACTGGAGACAATTCCCACAAAGGATTTTCCATGCTCACTTAATATAAGGAAAACACCTGCAGAAAGATGGATCCGTTCTGGGTGGGACCTTGTTGGAGTGTCTGAAATTTAAGACTATGAGCTCACACAGCCAAACTGCTACTGAACAAAAAATGGTGTCTGCATGCAACCAGGGTTCTTTCCAAAGGCTCAGATCTGTCTTCTCATAAAAAACAAGAGTTTTAGTTCTACCTTGCATTTTAACAGGGTCTCGTCAAGGGCTTCTTTCATCTGAGCACCAAATGCACCTGGGCTTTCCAGCACGTGGCATAATGTCTCGGTGTCTCCCAGCCCACATAATGTCTCTGTCACCAGAGACAGACAGTTCTAATATCTAATTAGGCCCACTCAGCAAACAGTGCTCTTCTTACACTGACATCACTGTAAGTGAAAGAATGATGGGGTTGGTATCATTCTTACAACTTCAAATATTCTTTTCCTCAAAGTATTTTAAGATTACACTAGCTGATTTTCTGAGGGAAGAATGTGAGTTATTTGTCTCATTCAAAAGCAGCATAGCCTAGTCCAATGTTGCTGTTGAGCACAACAGCGTGCTGCAGAGTGTGATTGCGTGGTGTATGTCCCTGGCTAGAGGCATACAAGGAGAGAAAGCCTTTCCAGTGGGACAGAAGGCAGACCAAGGGGGAAGAAATACATGTATCTGCATGCATGTGTTTGCCAGTGGATTCAGTGGCAATTACAAGAATTACTATTAAACTGCTGTAAATAGCTCATTGTGGCAAGTATGTCTGTAGTGCGAGACATAAATCATGAGCAAACAATGCTTAACAGGTGGACACAGTTCACAGTTTGTGCAAGCTACTTCCTTGGCAAGAAGCTTCTCTGGATTTCTGCCCGGAGGCCAGGTGCTCTGTGCTCCCTGACAGGACTAACCTCGCAGCACTTTCACACTGGCATATTGCTACATAGGAATATATTTCCTTCCTTTAGAAAGGAAACCACGCTCTAAAAATAGTTGCAGAATGGACAGGAAAATTCTTAGAAAACCAGCACCAGTCTGTATAGTAGCTTAGTTCCCAGTCCAGCGTTAGCACAGAACTTCTTTTCTCTTCTTCTGCCCATTTTTAATAATTTCCATCAGGACTAATTCTATTTATTCTGCCTGGCTTCCAGCCACTTTCCCTGCTGTCCAGTAATGTACTTACTAGTGGATTTCCCAGGGGGCTCCCCATTTGATTCATTATCTCAGCTCTCTAATTTTTTCCAGTTCAACCCTGCATGCCCTAAAATCAATACATCTCATAGTAAAGAATTCTCCCACTGCCAGCAGTATAATTGAAGTAACTATTAAGTGGATAATTATACAAGTATTTGTGTGGTATTAGCAAAACATTTCACCATGATGTTCATAGACAGTGCTCTGCCTTTCATTCCCACTATTTTCTTTGAGTCCTAATCTTAGACCTTCCATATCTTCTGACCAACTTACTGCCAGCAGCCTCACACTGAACTTGCACTCCAGCCCAGAGAAGCTCTGTAACGTGAGAAGAGGACTCTGACAATATATCTAAACAACACTGTGCAATGTCATGAGATGAAAAGAAAAATCACTCGGCAGGAGAGGCACTGGAGTTGTTTGTCTCCTGTGCTGTGCCAGAGCCACCAGGCAGCTGCCGCAGCCAGCACTGCACTGCTCCCAGCCCCCACAGGCAGCTCTCCAGAACTGACAGCAGCATTGCTGCTCACTGCTGAGATTTTACCTTTTAGCCCAATATTTTACCTTGAAGTAATTTACAAAGGATAATAGCAGTATTTGGAATAGGTGAGATTTATACAATTTTAAGTCAAAACAAATTCAGTTCTTCTTTCCTTGTAAAGCCAACAGAACAGATCAGATTTGCAGTTCTCTCTCTCACAAGAGAATTTGAACTTTCTTATTAAAAAATCTGAAAAACATGCTTTTGTCTATACCCAAAATCTGCTGCTTTCATATTTTTCACATTTCAAAGGATCAGCACCCTGTCCAAAGAAAGCAGACACTTCTCCCACAGAATAATCTTGATAAAATCCCACCTTTCAATCAAAACCAAGTTACAGATTTTTTTCACTTGTCCTGGCAGAAGGAGCCACTTCCTGAGATCAGCTGCGGTACCAGACTCACATGACAGTATTGCAATAAACCACATGTGCTGGACAGAAGCAGATATACACCCTTCGATGCTGAACTGCAGCCTCTATCCCTTGTCATGATAAGAAATAATACGTAACCAAAAGAGGATACATTAGGAATGCGACAGTGTTCAGATAACCAGAGATGCAATAGAATCTGAGGATCAGACTTTAAATCAAAATGTTCACATATCCAAATACAATTGCCTTCACGGCCCTTATTACTCAACAACCACTGCCCTCACTGATAGCAGGTGTGCGTCTGATGAGTAGCAGCCCTAAACCCAGTCACTTTAAGAAGTTTAACACGCTCAGGCTTGAACATTTTAGACTATTTTTATTTTACAGTCTTTAGAACCTTATCTGGGCCAGAAAAGTCTACAATTACCTAAATATAGAGAAACATTAGAAACAAAATGTATTTGAAAACAACAAAAAGTGGATTTATCTTTAAAAGATAGCAGCCAGAGTGAGGGAGCAGTTGGGAAAAGTATTTTTGCCAACTCCTGCTTTTGCCTGCAGAGTGAGAAGTGTAATTGTTCAGAAAGATGCAAATGCAATTGAGCAGCTCCCACACCCTGAGGTGCTGGAGAGGTGGGACCGAGGGCTAGATAATAATCACTCACTTCCAGATTTCCTGTCTGAGAGGTGATAATGAGACTTTACTTACCACACAAGCAAGTGCTCGTTAGAGTTGTGTGTATCTGAATGGCACAGGACTGACTCTTCCACGTGATATCTGTGCACAGAACAGTCTGCTTTGCACTACACTCTGCTTTTCACCAAGGCAAGAGTATAATGAGGCAGATTTTGTTGACGGAAGCCTTGTACTCAGTAAAAACAAAGGAAACAGAATACTAAGCTACTGAAGATCCTGGTTTCCAATTGTAATGTGTTGACCCTGGCTAGATACACCAATATAACAAAAATCTGACAGAATTTCTGAAACTGAAAGGAATTGAACAATGTTTGCAGATTTACAGCATTTTAGCATTTGCTCTCCACGTCTGTCACACACGCCTGTACATCAGCCCTGATTTTACTTTCTATCAGGAGGACTTCAGTCAAAAGCAGAGCTATGAGTAGCTCTATGAGGAGTTAAATTGATACATTACCTTCTCTCTGACCTTTGATCTTTATGTCTCATCATTTCATGTAAGAAACTCAGAGTGTCATCAAGAGATGTCGCTAGCTTCACCATACAATGTAGTCCTCATTCATGTATGTGCAGAACCCTTCATATCTTCCAAAAAGCCAGTTCAAGACAGTTTCTTGGCTCCTTGATTCAGATTTAAAGGGGCTTGTTTCCTTTCCTCTCAGCAGGAAAGGCTTCCTCTCTCTGCTCATTACTGAACTCATTTATTGAGTTGCAGTTAGGTATTCTTTAGAGGAATCTTCATTGAGACAAAAGGAGCTTTGTTCTGATTTTTCCTTACTGTATCTTCTTCCTACTGCACTAGAATTAACATGCATGACCCAACAGGTCCAGGGAGCTATCCAGTCCCTCTTACTTTATTTAAGCTTCATTTTCTTTGCCCTTGCAGTATTTTCCAAATGCTTTATGAGACTAAATGTTACCGGATCAGAAGAAACATATTGACAAAACTGAAGAGTGTGTACAGAAATCTGGGCTGTGGAACTGACCCTTTCTCTCTCCCTCCAGACTGATTCAGTTTATAAACTGAAAAATTAGTTTTCTATGCTGTTGTCAATGGAAACTTTTCCACAATGTTCTTGAATGTCTCTGTCTCATGATTACATTATATTTTTTGGCCTTCTTTCTAAAACCACTGTTTTAGTGCTCTAGTTTTCCCTTGTCTCTGTACTTCATCACTTAAGTCCCAGCCACCATTTTAAGGAAAGTTACAAAAAACAAAGGTACAAAAACTGAGTTGTGATATGTTGAACTGACATAGAGGAAAGAAGCTGTTAACTGCCCTGGTCTAGTGTTCTTAGGCAGCATGTTCAATTTGAAACTGAAATGGTCCTGTAATTTGTTCAGCCAATAGAATGGAAAAATAATTTCTATGTCAGAGATCATCCCAATGAAATGTGGAGACTCGGATTTACTAACCCACCCCCATCCACCCTTAAGCAAGTGGGCATTGGCAGTGATTTCAGCTGGCCTGTTTGTGCGTTCTATCCCTCTGGAGGAGCACAGGAAAGATGGGACTCTGAAGGGACTTTGGTGCTCGGACCATGACGGTATAGGTCTAGTGCAAGCCACATCCACAGCGTCAGCTACTCAAAGAGAAGACTTTGTCTGCACACTTCTAAAGAGCTGTTTTCTCTCATCGTGCTTGGGAGAAAGCAAGCATAAAAGACATTTTGCCACCTTTCCCATGGACTGACAGAGCTCAGGGCTGCTGTCAGAAGTCTGCAAGGATTCCCAGAAAAGTCTGAATTGTGGAGGTCCATTTGAGCACTTACTTATTGATGTAATAAATAAGTATTGATGTAATAAAACAAAGTATTCTTTACCATGTTAGCTACATTCTTTTCAAATTATATTTTCTTTTTCCCTTGAAAAGGAACTTCAGCATAGCATTGAGCCTACAGTTCCATGTCCTATGGCAAAGAACATGGGCGTCCTCCTAACTCTGTTCCCAATGGCTTCCTGTTAAGACTTGTACAGCATTTACACTATAATTCAAATGGAAGCGTTCTGTGATTTCACAAGTGATACTGTCAGTTTAATGGCATTTTTATTGCTACACTTACACTTAATGCTTCTGCACAAGATCAGCCAGAGGAAAAGAAAAAAGCCTGTTTTGAAAATATCAATTGTGCAAAAAAGTTTCTCTTCCCTAGAGGGACTGCTATAGTCAATTAGTATTGTGTTAGAGCTGGCGATGATTTCCTAGAACGTCTTTCTCCCCCTACACTATGAGCTCACAGCTCATGCACTGACCTTATACAGGTGGTTATTATTCCAAGGACTGCATTCAGCATTGATGCAGGCACTTGTGCAAGGCAATAGTTTCACAAATGGCTTTAAACTGATCTGCAGGTGAGTTACCGCCAAAGGAGGCAGTCCCATCCTTCTCCCAGCCCTGCCCTTACCACAAGACTGTACACCTCCTCTCATGCCAGCAGTAGCTCTTGGGGGTTGCCCACTGAGCCAGTCAAGGAGCAAATCTGTCTAAAAAAGGACCTTTTGTTTGTTTGCCTTCCAGTTAAATTTGAGCTGGATCAGCTGATCAGTTCCTGATCCTGTTCACCAGTGTCACAAAGGAAGTGCTGAAAACATGCAGTAATGTCAAAAGGGGGAAAAGGGTAGCTCGCACTTCAGTTAACTCAAGTTCAACAACGAAAACACAGTCCAAGCTACATACAGGACTAAATGTTTCCCCGTTACATTAATTCAGCCTTATGGATATAAAATATGTGCACTACAATAACCATGGAGAGAGTTTTATCCCCTATACAAGATGCACAGGGAG
Organism: Dasyornis broadbenti; assembly: GCA_013397935.1. Classification (NCBI taxonomy): domain Eukaryota; kingdom Metazoa; phylum Chordata; class Aves; order Passeriformes; family Dasyornithidae; genus Dasyornis; species Dasyornis broadbenti. Next base: position 1,595,603 of record VZRN01001256.1, read on the forward strand.
CCTATTAATAGCAAAATTTGTATTATGACCAAGTTCTCTGTTTTGTGCTAATGTGATATCAAGCTGGTTCAGCTCATCCTTAATAAAGATCTTCAGTTTATCAAATGCAGACCTCCATCACTCTTAGTGTTTGGTGGAGAAGAATTCACATGTCATCTCACAAATGCACATTAGTTTACTCGTATACTCCAGTACTAAAAAAAAAAAAATCTGACCAAAATTGCAGGTGCAGTCAATAAATCCCAGAAATTACAACTCTATACAACTGCATTTGGAAGACTGAGCGTCAAAGAAGCAGGAGATGCAGCATCACATTCTGTTATGTTTGCTCCTTTTCCTCATGCAGCCCCAGCTGAGTCAGTCCTTAGGCATGGTCTGATCTTAAGCGTGTAAACAATCCACCAAACCCCTTCAGCACATGTTGCAGCTGAAAGGCAGCTGGTGACAGACTGCTGAGCTAGTGCCAATCCCTAGCCCCCCAAATAATGATCTGCATCTTCAAAATCACTGAGGTGCATCGGGAAATGCAGAGAATAGAACCGGAGAAAAGAAGAGCAGATGGATGCATGCCATGTATTCAATAAAACATGTTTTTCTCTGATCTTCAACTCTCAGTTCCATGCGGAAGATTCATTCCATCTCTAGTTGCGAAAACATCACAAGTTTTGAACAGGCTACTTAATTCCAGCCTCCATCTCTTCATTACAGTTTCTATACATTGGTCACGTTGACACGGAGGTAGGTGGCTTTTCCTGTTTATCTTGGAGTGATGTTATGATAATCCTGTATCCCCTATCGTCTGCTTTATGCCCAGCAAACTTTAGCCCCTGTAGCTTTAAGTAGCTTTAACCTAGCTTTTAAGCTAGGTCCAGCAGCCGCCAGCGCGGGTGGTTTTGAAACTCTTCTCCCAGGTTTCTCAGCCGTGGAGCGCGGGGAGGAGGTGAGCGGCATTCCTTCTCGCTTCCAGCTGCTGCTAGCTAGGTTGCTTGCTTGCTTCTGCTAGCTGCTTGGTTTGTTAGCTAGCGAGAAGCTTTCCTGCATTGCGAGAGCAAATCCATCAGCTTCTTCTGCTTTTCTTCTGGAACTGTTCATCTTAGCTTCAGTCCGAGCGAACCAGACCGCCGGCTGAGAGCCACACGCCGTGACCGGCGCGGGGAGGCTACGGGAACACCGCGGCTCCGGAGCCGAGCAAGCTAAAGAACTCTAAAATCCATCAGCTGTCTTCGCAGGTTCAATAGCCTTTTTCCCTTTTCCCTGTGTCTTGCAGGGCACTTTGTTTGGTTTGTTAAATAAACAGGTTTTTTTCACTTTCATCCGAGAAATTCCTTTCGTGTGGTGGGGGGAGGCAGTACCTAAACCCTTTTGGGGGAGGCGTTCATTTCAGGGCGTTTTCTCCTAAACTTGTCTCGAACCCGAGACACTGTTCAGTGTACTGACAGAGGAAAGAATGCAAATGCAGTCAGGAAGAAGCCATTTATAATAAAAACAAAATTAAGCACTATTGTTCATGTTATTTTTACTTCATGTACTTACCGAGAACAAAATACAGAAAGTCAGCCTTTGCTTGGTTTTGTTAGATCAGGGTAAATACTTATTTGCATACAATCTGCAAAGCTTCCAACAGCCTTTTTTAGTACTCCCCAAAGGAATAAATTTAGTAAGAATATTAATGACAGAAAAAAAAAGTAAGGAATTGCAAATTTGTAAATGGTCTCCTGTGGGGGAAAAAAAATCACTTGAAACAACCCCAGTTTCATTGACTATTTCATCAAAATCTGACAAACTTCCAATTTGCAAAAAAAAAAAAAAAAAAAAGGATTTGTAAAATTTAAAAAAAAAAAAAAGTCCTACTTCAAGCATATTGAATTTTGATGCATCTTCTTTTCTTTAGATAAATGGACCTGAGCCTGCTGTCAAGGCAATGTTTCTCCATTGTTGGCTTTAGAAGGTAAAGATCAGATCATACAGCATAATGTCAGAAATAATCGAAACACTTTCTGCACCTGACTTAAAACCAAAACTGCTTAAAAATACCCTGAATCGAGAAGGACCATTTGATTAATTAAACTAAAAAATTTCTCTCAGTTCGAGAGCTCAATGAGAACCCTTAATTATGATAAAAAATTATGTCAGGAAAGAGCATAGTGAAAATTTAATTACGCACTTTTTAGTACGTGAGTAGTTTTAAGTAAGTGGGTACGATTGAGGAAGAGCAAAAGAAGGGAATCATGATAAAAGAAGTGAATCAGACAGTGGAAAGAAAAGAGGTATCAGAGGAGTGAGTAACAGCAAATACAGCCTTCTCCCAGAGTGTCTTCCAAAATAGAATGTTTTGACTTGACTACAGAATGTATGAAATAACACATGCTTCTTCCCTGATTATACACATTTAGGATTTGACACAAATCTCACTGAAACCTATGAAAAGGAAATAAGCTGAATTTCCAATTAATTAGTGAGTTCAATACCAGGAATATTTTTAAAAATGTTGTCCATCTCCCTTGGCCTCATGGGAAAGCTGCAACTGTCTGTTCTCATTGTATTATCCCTCTGCCAAGTGGGACGTGATTTAATATTTTACAAAAGCTTGTGTGCAGGTCCCATGATACAGTTTGTAGCATCTCCCTCTTTCTTCCCAAATCCTGAATCCTTTTTGTCGTGAAGTTGTGTTAACCTTCAGTTTTCTCTAGGATATTAGAGTTATCATGTAAGTGGGGATGCCAAGGAGAAGCACAAGCCTTGGGTACTGCTGTCTCGTCACAGTCACAGACAGCCTAACAACCCCACAGGTAAAATCTGAGTTGCTCACTGGATACCTGTGACATTGTGGGGGCCCCTTGGAGTGGCCTCTGTTTTGCACGTATTGACAGTGTTCTTGGGCAGCCACTTCAGATGTATGCATCTCAGTTTCCCTGTTTTCAAATGGACGTAATACTTAAAGTCCTTCTACTACACACCATGTGTCTAATTAAGTGCTTTCAGAGTTTAACTCTGTGGGTATTATGTTATCCTCTAATCACAGAGAATTCCACGCAACCTTGCCTAGCAATGCTCTTTCTTTGCTCCCCATGTTCACTCTAAGCCTCTGTTTTTTCCAAGACACTCTGCAGTCATGTTACCTGAGCATCTTTGTCTTAAACTTATTTTCAGGCTGATGCTAAAAAGGGAAATGCAAACACTCCACTGGAAGTCTAGGTTCCTGGAGAGTGGGAAGCTAAGAAATTATTTCTGCAAAGCTCACTACCTCCATGTATCTTGTTTGAAGATTAATCATTTGTAGAAATCAAAGGGATTAATTCTTAGCTGGAATAAATCAGCAGTGGCTTCAGTGAAATCAGTTGTCTGCTGTGAATTGTATAGGGGCAGGTGAAAGGTGATTCATGTCCAGTGCATACAGGCCAGAACCTGATTTTAACTACGCACAGGGGAATCTCTATTAACTATATTATTTTGACTGAAGTTTCTAGAATTACTCTGCATATCTACAGACGCAATGTTGGAATTTAGATTAGCTGCTGCCATTCAATAAACAGGTGCTGGAGTCAGGATTTATTCTCTGCTCAGCAGCAGCATTTCAGACCATCTGTGGAAGCAGCACACAGACCATCACTGTATCCAGAACAGGTCCCAGGCACACAGATTTCTTTAATGTCTCACACAAATCCATTACTGCTGTCTCTGAAAGGGTTTAGTAGAGCTGCTATAAGTTCAGGGAAGTGAAAGAAAGATTGTCAGCCTTACAAAAGGGCTTCAATATGAGGAGAGTCTAACAGGTTAGGGCATTTTAACTTGGTGTGGAGAGCACTGAGAGGAAATAAACTAAAGGTCTGCAAAATCTTTATATGGGGCGTAAAGTATGGACAGGGACTAAGCTCTGTTTTTTGCTCTAATGAAGTTAAAATGCAACCAAGGAGATTATCAGGTCTAAATCAAAAGGATTTTTTCTTCATATAGTAATCATTAAATGTGGAACGAACTGCTAGAGGATGCTGGAAAGGCCAAATATTTAAATGTGTGTCAAAGGAGGATTCAATGGGAAATAAGTCCATTGTTGGCTATTAAAAACAACCTCTAGCTCAGGAAATTCTGAAACTACCTTGAGCCAAATATGTCACATACAGGGCTTGAGTGCCAAAATTGTTTTGGGAACTACATTTCAACCAACGTATTGATTTCCCATGAGTCTTTGGGCATTTCTGTACTGTTTAGGAAAAAGGGCTGTGGACTAGTAAATGCTAAACTGAAATGGTAAATTTAGGGTGCCCCATGGACATGGTGTACCAAATATGGAACCAGGGTACTTGTGCTCATAGGAGCAATCTCTCCCTGCTGATCTGCCTTACTGAAGCCTTTACTGGCTGCTATGCAGCTCCAGGCAAAGCTCATGCCCAGCTTTAAGCTTCTCTTAAAGCTGTCTTGCCTTATGTGGCCTGTTTGAGTCCCATTTTCACCAAGAGATGCAGACAACTCCCCCGGTACACTAGCACACAGGGAGCTGCAGTTCCGTGACTCTTTTAACACAGCCATAAGAAGATGCACACAAAGACCGAGAGGAGATCAATACAGGAGATGAAAGGTCAGATACCTTTGCTCTTCGATGCACGCTGTACCCAACACTTCTTATTGTCCAGGTACTTTTCACTACAGAGAGTTTCAGTAATCTGTGAAATTGTGGTGTGCTAAATTCTACTGAAAAGTTCTATAAATATTTTCATGAATCAAAGTACAAGAGGTTGGAATTTATTCAGCAGCACAAAAATAAATAAATGTATGGAATTGGTTGATATAAATCATATATACATTGTCTGCACAGACAAAGGTTCATGCAGAATATGTAATGCCTTCCCACATTTGCTTTAGTCATCAAGTCACTTTGAAACTAAAAGACAGAAGTAGGGATTTGCTTCAAAATTTGTAAAGTTAGCAGGAAAAAATCTATTAACTTAGCAAAGTTCAGAGCAGTATGCATGTGGGAAGCCTGATGAACAGATAGTGCTTTTTGGAAAGGAACAGCAGTGGTTAAAGGAGAAGAAAAGAAGTGGGGGAGAGGCAGGTGCATGGTCTATCAGGTCTTTCTTGCTGAGTCGAAAGGGTACAGCAGTATAAAACAACAAACTCTACAATCACTCTGGATTTCAGATCTTACTTTTACAGCAAATGGGGTACCAATCACATCTCACACAACTTTCTAGGGGCTTTCCTAGGGCCTTCAGCAGGCCAAAAGTGAATAGTATTTTCTCCTATGAGACTGAATACAACCAGTATGCAGACAAACACATAATGGATGACTATTTTATTTGTTATTGTAATATTATGTGGAGACCTTACCACCTTGCTACTACTGGGACAGGCAAGATAAAAATGTTAACAGCAGCCAACAACTTAGAAGCACATGTGTATTAATTACATCATCACTAAAGACCTTGAATTCATGGTCATTGGTGTCAGACTCCTCATAATTGACTCCCTGACCAAAGTAGTTTTACAAAGTAGCAGAATTTAGAAAGTAGCAGAATTTTACAAAGTAGCAGAATTTTTTTGTTTGCTTCTGAAGTGCTCACTTGAAAACACATATTGGCATTAAAAACTCTCTTCAAAACTGAACAGTAGTTGTAAACTACTTCCTTTTAAAAATATATAAAAAATTAAAATGAAGCAAAAAGAAAAGCTGGAAAGAACATATTTTCAGCTGGGGTTTCAGTCAGTTAACACATAGTAGCCCTTCAATAATAAAAGAGCTTGCTGGCTAACTACATATTCTTTTTCTTTAAAATAAAAGTACATGCTAGCAACTAATAAAACATCCATTCTAAAGTAAGGATAATGTGTGTGCCTGCAATAATTTGGACTTTGCCAAAATGAACTTTCCTACAGCTAAAAGAAAACAATTTCTAAAAAAGAGTGAAAAACATGCCTTTAATTTTAATGGAAGCCTTTTCCCTTAAAATTTTAATCTTTGCAGTCACAAGTAACACCCTTTTAAAAATTCTTACACAGTAATGCTTTCAACACTGCCAAAAAAGCCAGAGGAGCGTTCTGAAGCAATGTAGCTTGTACACCACGTCGACAAAAAGGCACTCACCCTCCAGCAGTGGAGGCGCTGCTCTAGTAACATCCTACTTATGCTGTGATGAGATCCTGTCTCAGCACTTCCTACAGAAATGAAAGTATTATAAGATTTTTCTTTTTTTCTTGAGGAAAACACAGGAGATGAAGTTAAGAAATTAATAACTTTAAAACGAACAACTTTCTTATTCAGCCATGGGGTGGGGGCGTAGCTTTGGTGATGCTGATTTTTCCTAGCAGAGTGTATTGTTATTTAATCTGGATCTTTTAGAAGGAAGTCTTGCCTCCTGCCTCTTGCCCCAAACAGAAAAATCCATTTGATGATTTTAAAAAAGAGATGAACTGGACACAAAATGCATAAATTAATGAAAATGCTGTAGTGACTTTCAGAAGAAAACGAAAGGTTAAATGTAAATAACTTAAAAGAAAACCAGTGAATATAGAGTCTGATGTGCCCTTCTGGAGATTCTGCTTCCCTGTCCATGTCCCAGACCTGCTCTGCAGTGATCTCCCACCACTCAGAGTGCTCCTCAGAACAGCTGAGACCTGCACAGAACCCAGAGTCACCCTGGCCATTCCCTCCCCTCGGTGCTTTTCCCTCGGACCCCTGATATTTAGGGAAATAAGACCTTTCCCACACTTTCCTTCCCATTCCGAAAAATTGTGTCTCAGACTGACTCGGAGTGAGGGAAATGTTTGTCATTGATGAGGGTGCAGAAAGTGCTACCACAGCATATCAAGAGAGCCATGATAATTGCTCACCTTGACCCAAGACTACCTCATTAGAAGACATGGGGAAATCAAATATTGACACTTGTTAAAGACAATTTCCACACCTAGGGCTGAAAGCATTCGAGATATTTTCTTTACAGAGCAGACCTGCAGCCTGCTGCAACTGTATCTTGACCCAAGAGCTGTTTTTTTTCAACCAATGTAACGTGATATCCATGAAGCCTTGAGATGACAACTGGGTACATTAGAGTAGTAGCACATACTCCTGAATAGAAAACTTAAAAACCAGAATAAAGATCAGTCAAGACAGGGAAAAAAAAAAAAAAAAAGCCTATGTTAAGGTAAAAAAAGCCCAAGTGGTATTTTGGTTTAGCCTGCGGAAGGTCATGCTTATTACATTATTTGTTTAGTTTTGCTAAGTTTACTTTTTAAGGTAGTATATCCCATAAGTGTTTCTCATTATGCCTCTTAAGAGTTCACATTACTAACATTTTAAAATTTCCCTCTTGAAACCTTTCTCCTTAATTAAAAAAAAAAAAAAGTATTTCTAGTTTGACAAAAGCCTGGCAGTGTTCTTTCAGTGGAATGAAGATATTTAGGAGAATCTCCATTGGTATGAACCAAGTTAGTTTTTTGGGAATGGGGGTAGTAGTGCTGAATTGCAGCCCTCGGTCTGGTTTTGTGTACAGCTTCTTCCCTGCCCTTATGCCGTGCACTCACTTTGCACAAGCAGTTACAACTAACTTAAAACCTCTTCATTTTGGATTTGTAGCAACGAAACACATTTTTTGTATTTATTCTTTGTTGGCATGGAAGTCTGTGATACCTTATTTCTGCATATTTGTGTCCATTCTGCTGTGTGCATTCCTGTGTGACAATTGAAAGTATGAGGTGTCTCTGTGACCAACCCTTAGCGCCTGGCAGGGCCGGGGTCTGTAGGATTGAGGGCAATTCGCTGTTCGTGCAAGTAGCCGTGGTGTTCCTCGTCCTGTGCTGTGTTCGTGTGTCGTGGGGGTGAGTCCAGTCCACGGCTGTGCTGTGTGGCTGTGCCGTGTGGGCTGTGCAGGAACACGCGTGTGAAGTGCAGGGATGTGAGAGCGCGGACTCCAGGACCCTGCAGTGCAAAGGGGTTGAGGGGAGTGTATGTGGGAGGCGGATGAGAGAATGCGGGTGCGAGGCGGTGTGTGTGTGTTTGTGTGTGTGTTTGTGTGTGTGCGGGGCTGTGTGTGAGGTGGAGGCGGCTGTGAGGGTGTGCGGGACAAGGAGATAAGGACACGAGGCCGTGAGGGCTGTGATGGACTGCAGGACGAAGCGATGAGGACACGCGGCCGCGAAGGCTGTGAGGGTGTGCGGAACGAGGAGACGAGGAGGCCCCGCTCCCACCGCTCTCGCCACGCCCCGCTGCCCTCCGCCGGCCTGGATAGGCCCCCGGGGCCGGGCTCCACCGCCTGCTCCCGCCCC
>VZRN01001256.1:1609694-1661849 GCA_013397935.1 Dasyornis broadbenti
TTTTTTGTGCCTTTCTATTTCACAATCTATTTTGCATCCAAGATGAGGCTCTGGTGCTGTAATAGAGTAGCAAACAGACCATTTGTCTCAGCTATGAGCTGTGGTTTCCTGTCCTTCCCTGTCCTCTGCCTGTTCATCCTCAGTGGATACAGATAAATGCTGATTCTGGAAGGTGAACCATATGGTTTGGGTAATGTTGCTCCTTTATTACGAGACAGCTAAAAAAGCAATTAAAGCAATTGGGGGAGAGGAAGAAGATCGGAAAGGGAATTGTTTGGAAGTGATCTATATTAGCTTTGCTGTTCTGTTACTTTGGGTCAGTTGGTCACCTGTTGCCAGTTGTTAGGACTGCAAATGATCAAGGTGTTCTTCTTTTTAGTCTTAAGGTCGTGGAGCATTTTATTTTAATAGCCTGATTCCTGATGTTTGTAAGTTGAGGAAGATCACAGCATTCATTTTAAATTCCATGTTTGTAGCGCTTCTGATTGTAAAGCATGAATTGAAGATGGAACATTGGCAAAACAAAAATGCTCCTGAGTATTTAGGGGCTTTTGTTATGACTCTGGAATTTGGGATTGGCAATTCTGCTAGTAGAGTTTTCTGTTTAGACCAAGTGTAGTGCAAAATCAGCTGCTAAAGGCTGAAATGCAAATAGACGAAAAGGTTTTTTTGGCCTGGCTACAAAGAAAGAAAATGAAGAAAACAGTCTGGATGTAAAAAGATGAAGCAAAAGTGAAAAACAGAAAAGCAAACCAAAGCAAAGAGAAAGCTCTGAAAATATTCATTCATCTAAGCCTGCGTTCTAGAGAGCCCAGTTTACAGCCACAGGTCTAACATCAGGGTTGGAGTGTCTGGAAAACCCAGGTTCTCTCCTGCTCTGAGATGTATGGGCTTAGTGTGTTGCTTTGACAATAGCATGCCCAGCCCTTGTCTTTTGCAATGAGACTTTACAAACTGGAGCTATATAGGAGTACAGCAGGTTTTTTATATGAATGAAGGTGTTTATTCTTTTTTCACTCTCACAGAATTTCCATGGTGAGAAAATATCAATAAATCCCCTGTGTAATTTCACCAGTTTACTGCCACACAGGTGAGAACTAAAACTCCTTTTTCTTTGCTTCCCTTAACTCATTCCAGCCTTGTGTGCATCTGACCCTTGTTAGCCTTTAACTCAGACTTACTTTGGTCTTGTTACATCCTTCAGAATGAGGTATCTGACCTCCTTCTGGCTTTGCATCTCTCCCTCCTCTTGGTTGCCGTGCTGTGATCAATCAGCCCTTTTGCCATTTGTCCCTCCCTCTCATTTCAGGGATGCCAGTTGTTGTTTGAACATGTGCCATGATCTCTGAGGGAGGGGGGGAGTGCTTGGCTGCCCTGGGCTTTCCCAGAGCCACACTGGTGCCTCTGCAATAAAACTCTCTTGTGATAGCAGTCTGGGAGCTGAGGGAGGGGAGGAACTGAGACCCTGGGCTCTGGTAGGAAAGGGCATGGGGATCAAAAAGTGAACCAAGCATCACAGAGAGCAGAATATTAGAGTTGCTTGGTATGTAGCTGAGTGCATGTTTGATTTTACAACATTTTTGGCTGATATTTGAAGGAAGCAGACTGATGCCCATTATAGGAGCTTCTTTGTCCCTAAATATAGGAAGCAAAAAGTTTAAAAGCTTTGATAATTTTCCACTCCCCAGGTCACAAAGTATTTCTGGCATAGGCAGGCGTACTGGTTTGCAGGGGTGGGAAATGTGATTCTTCAATTTTACATCGTATCATAGAATCATGAAAAGTAGCCTTGGAGAGAATCTTGACAAACTATCCCATCACGTTCTGATATAAAAAGATCTTCATTTCTGATGGTTTATCCAGGTGTTTATATGTTGTTAGTATTAGAACTGTCTTCTTAATGCCTAACATAATGTCTAATCTTTTTCTGCAGTTGCTCTTTTTTTCTCTGCATCAATCCCTTAAATATTCCAAGAATGTTTTCGCATTTTGCTTCAAATCAGACTAAATTGTAAAATTGTTTAACTTTTCTTTCTCTAGACCTATTTAATTTTGCTTCTGATAATTCCTGTGCTGTTTATCTGGATTTTCTAATTTATTTGTTTCCTGAACTCTAGTGTCCAAAACACCAGGAACAAGACACTCCCAAGGCTTTAGCAGTACTGAGTGAGGGAGGGGATTACTTCACAGGTTTTGTGCAGTATACAGAGTATTATTGTTGCAGGAGAACATTGAGAAACGTTTAGCTGAGTTGGTACCTGTGCTTGAGTACAACTCGTTCGTATCAGTGACTGTGGCCAGGTCTTGGCATAAAGCATTTATGGGAGCAGTCTGGTATTCAGACCTCTGAGGGGGACCCTGGAAGTGCAACACTGAACCCATCCTAAGGGGATGAGGGTGATGTGTTTGCAGGCCAGCTTTCCTGTGGGCAGGTCCTGGCAGTTGCAGAGGAATCTGACACAGAGGGTATCTGAGGCTTGAAAAAGCAGGGTCTCCCAAGCACAGTATCTGCCTTCAGGCACCCAGATGAGTCTGTGTCAGATGAAACTTTCAAGAAATTACTTATTTCTGTTGCCTGCCTATTGGTTGCTTCAGGCACTTGCAAGAAGATGTAATGGGACTGTGTGAATTTCTCTCTTCTTTCCAGCTGTAGAATCCCTTTTCTGTTTTTGTCTCTGCAAATGGCTTTCCAGCCTGCAATGATAAAGGCCTTGCACAGCTGTAGTGTGGTTTAGGATGTAAATGGTGATGTATCCTTTGATTTTGATGATGCTTGAAATTCCTGTGCAAATGGCAGCCTGTCCTGGTTATGAGGAGCGAGTACAGATAGAGACAAGTAAAGATTTGAAGTAAGCACCAATGCCGTTTCTCAATTGGCTACAGAGACTTCCTTGTGGAGCAGTGCAATTCATTCAAAGCCATCTCATCCAAACTGAACACTACCTTTGATGGCTTTTCCCTTTTGGATCACAAACTGAGGCTTGGACTGGGGATTGCACCAACAGCATGCCTGAGCTCTGACCAAAATCTTGGATTTAAATATTACGGCAGATGAAGAGTCCTGTTAATTACCCAGTCAGGTATGATTAAAGCTTTCACACTACCTCTGCAGGTGTGATTGAGTCAAGCTGTAGCAGACATAGAGAACTGCAGTGGATGTGTATGTACTGTGACAGAACCTCAGAATGGCTGGCTGGTTAAAAAACCTGACTTGTGCATAGCACCTTCAGCCTTCTGTAGATTGCACTCATCTAAAGAGACCTTGGCTCCCTTTGAACTGCAGATCTCAAGAGCACAGTAAGAGAAAACAGCCCTGTGATGAGAAAACAGTTCCTTCACTCTTCCTAATGAGTCTTCCTCCTTGCTTACACAGCTGAATGCCATATGTCTGGCCATGAGATGCTGATTGCCCAAAGCTGAATGTTTCTCTGATAGGCCCCTTCAAACCTAGGGACAAAAAGACAGATATTGACTGTTCTGGCACTGTGAGGCTTATGCTTTAGGTCTGTCTGCCCTTTCACCCAGTGCTATCTGCACAAGAACTTATTACAAACCGGCTGGCAATGCCACTTCCTACAGTTCTGGAAACAGTGACAATTTTATGTCACATATCTTTGAGTTACAGAGAGGGCATTAGATTTCTAAACCCTGATTGTTTAAAGGTTAGTATGGTGACTGAGATGATGAGACTGTGGAACTGAGTTACAGGAACATTTAGGTTCATATAAGGATATTGGGTCATTCTCACTGCTATTCCCGTTGCTGAAATTATTTTTATGGAAGCATATCAGCCATACAAATAATACCTTGTTGCAACTAATCTTATGTCTCATGATTCATGGAGTAAATTTTGTGACCATTCTTAACCTGACTTTCATTTTGTACTTCTGGTTTTGCTGTAGTCAGTTCTTGTGCCAACAGGTTAACTTGTTGGTTCCCAAACCACTTGGTTATCTAAAATGAGGACAATTTATTTTTTTAAACAAGTGCTGTAGTTTGGTCCTTAAAAATCTTTCTAGACTAGTCATAATTTATTTAGCTCAGTAATATACTTTCAGTTAAAAAAAAAAGAGCAAACAATCTGCTAGGGAGATTATATATTCCCTGCGGATTTGTCAGTTGTTAAGTTGCCACTAGCTAAGTGATAGGACCAACATTTCCAGGCTCCTGTGTCAAGCATATATTAGGAACTGTATGACAGTATGTTTTGGGTGTGAAACTTGATGTGATTGGGCCAGGAGTTTGGCATGCACAAATCAGGCTGCTGGTTTAGTTGTGAACCAGTGCTGCTGCCGGTGATACCAAACCCACATCCTTTCTGCTGACATGTCTTGGCCCAGGGTGTCAGAATGAACAAACGTTGATCCCTGAAAGGCACACTGCTTGCCCCTTCCCTGGGCACCACTTTTACAGAGAGGTTGCTACAATTTTTTGCACCAGTGACCCTGACTGCTGCCACCAAGGAGTGATGCTTTTCTTTGGGATCTGAACAATTTATTAACAAACAGCTTTAAACCCATTAGTCTCATTTTACTGGATGTCTGCCAGACGTTTTACTACCTTTGTACATGACAGAATGGGCTTAGATTTTAAAGTCTAACAACATCATCCATATCCTCTTACACCTTCTTTTATCTACAGTAAATCACATTAGTGATAACACTTTTGTCTTGAAAGTTTTGCCTGCTCTTGCTTCTGATATCTTAGCATGGTTTGGGTAATTTGGAACAACCTGTCATGGGATACCTGAGGGAAATACTTGTCAGGAAAGAGGGGAAAACATAAAAGGTTGCATTCAGGGATTATTTTGGATGCTGAGGAAGCTGACAATGAGAGGAGTTCCCTGATATTCAAAGTGCTTGTGTCACTGGTGCAGGGCCTTGCTTTAGCGGCAGACTCCTGATAAGACCTCACTAAAATGCAGATTCTTATCTCAGATAGGTGGGTGGGTTTCATCTAGACAGCAAAGACTCCAGTCCCATGGGACTTTTTGTCTAATCTGGCAACCGCTTTGAATGCGTCACCTCACAGGGAGCCTTGGCTGTTAACCTTATCACTAGGTGGCTAAAGAAGCCCCTTCCATTTTGTGTGAAGGAACAGTAACGGAAGGTTGTAAAAGTTTTTTGGTCTCTCAAACCTGATTCTTAAATTGCATCCATGTTGTTGTGGGAAAAATGGACAAGCTTAATGTAGATATACATGAGTAGGCTGTGTGCTATTTAATATGTAGGTCACGGAGGAGAAGGCATGGACGCAAAAGTTTGTCTGTGTTGTTAGAGCTGATCAGTGGTTAATGCCCTATATTGTTAAGTAAGAGACTTAGGCTACAAATATAGTAAACAAAACAGTGCCAGGCTTTATTCTTTGGCCCTGAGGCCAACTGGCATGATTTGGTCCTGTCTTGTACCATTGAACTCTGAGTCTCAAAGCAGGATGGCTGCATTCAGACTGTCTACTGGGAATGGTCCTCGGCCTATCCTAACTGGCATCATGCCTGAGAATTGTTTGGGAGAATGCTACTAGGCCCAGGCCAGAGTGTGCCAGGAAACGTTTTCCCAGTTTTCTCCCAGAATTGCAAGGCACATGTCCTGGCCCTCTGGGCTCACCAATGGAGGCATGGTCCCACCAGGCTCTGGCACTTACTGCTAAAGCAGGATTCTGGTAGATTGGAGCTCACATCCAGATCCACTGCTAGCTTTTCCGTGAGGGTGGTTGATGTGGAAGAGTTTATTTCTGATGCTTTGTCGTTATGTGAAAATTCTAGGTGCCAGGCCAGAAGTGCTAGAAATAGGTTTTGTCAGCCTTCCTTAGATTTTTGTCATTACTGACTCTTGCCATCATTGCGTGAGATCTTTTATGTTGTTTAATCTGTGGAGGAGGAGACAGAAAGGAAATACAGTTTGAATGGCTGCCAACTACTTCAGGACAATGTGAAAAGGAACTGGATGTTAATTACCAAATTCAGTGTCATCATTGACAGGTGTCAGCTGAGATATTGTAGACTGAAAGCACTTCGGTCCTTCATATGAAGGGTGCTTGATCATAGCTCTTTTATTTACTTCCCTTTTTGTTGAAGAAAATCAAAGGCTTCCAATGATAATCACTGGACACTTGCATATAAGTTTTTAGCTCATATCCCTCTGGGTGCTGGTAGTTCTGTCTGTAGTGTTACTGAAACTGTGCTCAGAAATCAGTTCAGATGGGAAGCAGCTGTTTGTGAGGAGAGGGTGTTGACAAGACAATAAGAGAAGAACAGTGGGGGAAGTTTTCCAAAGAGCTGCAGAAGTGTGTTTGCTTGGAGCACTGTTTTGTCAGAGGCACGATCGCTCAACAGGAAAAGGAGAGATGCATATTGGGGAGACCTTTTTCATAGAGTTTGTTTCCTTTGTTGGCTCTTAAAACTGTGTGTGGGAAACTGTCTCTGTTACAAATACATGTCCCCTCCTCTGCACTGGCATAAGTTGTGTGTTCAGAAGGGGAGAATGTGTTCTGCAAAGTTGTCAGCAAATAAGTAATGATTTTCAGGCTATATGGACCCAAGATAATATTTTTGGGAGGTATAGTTGAAAAGTGAGATTTACCAATTAAGTTATTTATATAAGGCAAAAGTACCATGGGAGTTTTCAACTTAGTCATTAAACGGTACAGGGAATATGAAATATGGTGCATTGAGTGTTGCAGTATCTGTTTTGCTGGGTTTTTTACAGAGTAGGCCTTCAACTTGCCAACACTGAATTTCTAGGGTTGTGCTGTATTCAGTCCTCTGGCTGTCAAATTGCCTCCATGTCCTTGCTTGCTACTGCCTTCCTTTCCACTGACTGCAAAGCCCTTGTGCAAGGACAGATAATCTTACTGTAGATGGGTTTTTTTCACTTCTGTGCATTCATCCTTCAACACTTAGGAGTATTTGCCAGAAAAACTGCACTTAGACGTTAGGGAACAAGAGCAAAAAGTGTTCAGAAATAAAATTGGACCACTGAATTGAAAGTATAGTCCAGGCTTTTGAACTAAGTGCAATTGGAAAGAGTATTGGTTTTAGATGAATGGAAGGAGTCAAAAAGAAGCACAGATCAATACTTCTGTATTGAAGTAAATACTTCTGTAATTAGAATGGGTCACTCAGACATATGACATCCTTACATAATCTTTCACTACTCACCAGCTATGATGGTTCTCTGAAAAAATCAGCTGTGGGCAGTTCCTGTTGTTATAAATTGACAATTGTGCACAGTTTTTATTACTTTGCTTTGATTTTTGTTGTTGGTTTGGGTTGGGTTTTTTGTATGTTTGCCAAATGGGGCAATTACTCAATGAGAAAAACCGTCCCTGAAGAAATGTGTGGTTTTGAGTGTTAAGCAAGCCGTTCTTTCTCTAAATGTGCTTGGCTTCATCTTGATTTTTGGCATGGTGAACAGATCAAGCTGATCAAACTTTGCTTTATGCATTGATTTGTTGGTGAAGGGTGCTGGAAGTTTTTTGCAGTTATACTGGCTAGCAGAGGAAAATCAAAAAGGAAGGATTATGTAGGGTGATACTCTATTTTGCATGATGGCTGGTAGAGCACCTTTTGGGTGTCCTGCTGCCTCTACAGACTCTATCCTGCGGGTTGCAGAAGCCAGGAGGAGCTGGGAAAGCTCAGCCTGTTCTAGCAGGTGCCTGTCACCTTGCAATATCAGCATCTTCTGCTTGTAGAATGTGAACACTGAGCAGCAAAGTAGATCTGGTATTTCCACTGTGACTTCTGTTTTCTTCCCTATTGAGAAACAGCTTAATATGCATCTTGACATAAAGCTAGAAAGAACAGCCAGGCTCTTGATGGGCTTTGTTACAGTGTGCATGTACTGTGTCATAAGAGATCCTTTTGCACAATACAGGCCATCTTTCTTAAGCAGTTGCACAAGAAAAGCCACAATATTTGTAAAGTAAAGTATGAATCAAATTTTTTACAGCACACAACTAGAGGAACTGAAATTTGCAAACAGCAAGCAAGAATGAAATTGCAGTGCCAGCAGTTACTATATCCAGGTGGTGTGTGGAGGCAAGGCTGCATGACATCAGTTCTCTTTTAATGTGGCGCTGGGTGAGCTGTTGAGGCAGCATGGGACCAAAAACCAGCTCAATTCAGTGGAAAGAAAAGTTTAAGATTGTTTCACATAGAGAAGAAGAAAGTTTTGTTTTGGAGTGTATTAAGAATAAAGATACTGGTTTATGCAGCAGGTTTTTTTGGCTGGATCATCTCAAAATAGGGGACCAGTATTTAGCTGATGGAGAAACTGAGGTGCAGAAAGGCAAAATGAGTTGCCCAAAGGCTGCAGGTGAAGTAACTAACAGAACCTTGTCTCCGTTTCTTACCTCTTTTAGGAAAAAAAGCTGAGCAAAAGATGTCAAACCATGTGACTTTTTTGGTGAAAATGTGCAACAAAAATCTTAATTCTTTAATTCAGTCTTCTGGCAACCAGCTGACACATCCTTGGCTGTTAGTGCTCGATGAATTGATGGTCTTAATTCAGTTCCAGGAGGACTGTGAGGCATAACCAGAAGTAGTCTCTGTGCACAAAGAATCCATGGGGATGGGAGGCGTTAACTGTTTTCCCTTCTGGGAATACCTCTGCTGGATGCAAGGGCCTGTGCTGGGAGAGTTTTCCTGCCAAAGTCCTGTGTGAACATGAGGTGTAGAATGTAAGCCTTGGCCCTTTAGGAACTGCCAGTCAGCACTTTCCCAATGCTCTCAGGGAGTAGTAAAATGTAAACAAAGAAGCTATGTTAGGTCTCAGAATTACTCACTGGCAGTTGTCTGAATAGTTGTGCTCATGCTGAAATCTCAGCAAGTCCAAGTGCAAAAACTTGGACGTGTTTTTTTCGCACTTGCTTAGTCTGTGTGCTAGCTACTGAAACAAATCGTGCTCAACACTATGCAGAAGTACTTTTTAAAGCAGTAAGTGCAAGCCTGAGTTCTGCAATCAAGCACACATTGAGCACAAAGGGTGTAAAAGAAATGAAGCAAAAGTGTCAGTGGTTTGGATGTACTGCTGTACAGGGGCTTGAATGCTCGTGCATTCACTAGGAAAAGCCAGTCTGGTCAAGTGAAGTAAAACTGTCTAACACCAAGCTGAATCCAATGAGAAATTTTGAAAAACTTGTTACAAAATTCATATCTAGAGTATTTAACTTGTGTGGCTTCTCTGCACTTGTGGGGGTTTTTTTGTTGTTTTTTTGGGTGTTTGTTTTTTTATTTCTTTTTTGGTGAGGAGCTGGAACTTCAGAGATGCCACAGAAAGGAAGTTTCTTCCTTCCTAATTTTCTAGCTCCAAGGTTCAGATTGAAGTTTGAAGGCAAATTAAAGAAGTATTTTAATCCTGAAATTCACTGCAAAAACCCGTCCTTTGGGATAACAGCATTTATTTTTGGTAGATTTTATACCCTTCTGCACAATTGTGATCTTCTAAGGCTTTACCTCCTTCCTTTTGATTCATTTTGAAGATATCTCTTCAGTCAACATTTGTTGGGTGTTGTCCTTAAAAATTCTCCTTATTTTCACATAAAAAGATTTTTGTTCACCAGTTCTGACCCTGAGGAGCCATGACTACTTTGTTCAAACGAACACAGTACTAAAATAAAAACAGTAGTATGAGAGATCTTGGCAAATCATGATACTATTGAACTGTTTGCATAAGAGACCGGTGAGATTTTGAGCAAGAGTGGTGTGTGCAGTGATGGAGTAATGCAATCAAAGGAACACTACTTGCCTTTTCAAACATGCCAGCTAATATGATCTGTCTGAAAAACAAAGACTTATGCTGTGGCACCTGGTCTGGTGGGTACTGTAGTACCAGGTGGGGTTGGACTGCTTTGCTCAGTTCTGTATCCCTGCACCTGTACTGCATCCTGTTGTATTTTGTGTCCCACATCATAAATTCCTGGTTGTCCCTGCGTCTATTTCTGTTCTGCTTTACTCCAGCAGTTTGTGAGGCAGGGTGCAAGTACCTTTGTACAAGTGGAAAGAGAAGAGAGAGCATGGTGTTTTCAGCCTCCTGCTGCAGCAGGACAGTGCCACTGTTGCATGGCTCAAAGGAGATGGACAGGTGAAGGTCCACCCGGACTGGTTGATGCAGAACACAACATTAATATTATGCATACTTTGTCGGAAACAGAAGTCTGACCTTCAGGAGAGGAAGGAACAGAATAGAGGACAAAAATTACTTCAGTTTTCTTGTTTAAATAATTTTGCAAATGAGAGTCACAGAGCTTAGGCCAAAAGCACATTACTTACCAGTTTGTAGTTGACTGTGGCATGGCAGCTGGAGTGGCTGATGCTTAGGCATTTGCCTTGATTTTTAGGATCAAGAAATGTTAAATACAGATTATATTTGAGTGCCAGTTTCAAAGGAGGAAGAGAAACATACTGTCTTAGTCTGCTTCTGTTTTCTAGGCTTATGTTATTTTCTTGTATTTGCGGTGTAAGCAAACGTCATCTGAGCTGGTGGAATTGGTCAGAAGGGTTGAGACTTTCAGATGAAGTGAAAACAGATTTCCTATGTGGGGATTTTTTTTTTTTTTGTGTATGGGGAGTAATTTGGGCTTGAGTGTCCTCTTTTTTGTTTAATGATACACCAGCTGTGGCACCAGTGACAGAAATACCACATTTTTTTCATGCAAAGCTGCTTATTTAGAGGTTTATTACTTGTCCGCTTTAGTGTGCACTTAAGTGGAATTTGACTAAGTGAGTAATTTCTGCCTACACTCATCATTATACAAATCTTTTCTTAAAGAAAAAGAAGTCTGTTTTTTCCAGCAGTCTAAACATCAGTCAGTGACAGGAGCTACTTACAAATCTCCGTCTGTTGTGCATCTAGGTACTATGATACTGAGTTGTCAAACTTGTCTGTATTTCTGGGACAACCCTGCTGCCTTTAGAAGCCTTTGGGTAGGACACACAGCACGAGACACTCAGCATGATTTCCTGCACACACTTCATGTGAGGCTCTGTGATGCTGTCAGAATTCTGGGATGCCTCTCCAAAAGGGTAATCTGCTTTGGAGTAGCAGGAATAAAAAGGTTTGGTGTTTCATTATATGTAGATCTCCTTAAGAGAACTTCTGGAAAGGGCATTCAGTGCCTGATGAGGCAATCCTATCACACCTTGTCCTTGTTGGTGGAGTTATGATGTTTGCAGGAGTAAAAGAGAAGGAAGAGAAAAGACATCTATCAATTTCAGATTCATTTCAAGTGGGAAGTTCAGGCATGGTGAAATGCTATAGCAAGTTCTCTCTTCACATCTTTCTTTAATCAGCGCTGAGATCTGTGTGAGGTGTGCATGTTGCGCATACCAATATTTCATACCCATTGAAGAAGTTCTCATTGTTTTCAGGCAGAACATATTTCAGGAGAGAGATGGAGAGGAACCATGAAATGCCAGTTCTCCACAATCTGTGTCTTCTTGAAGAAGATACTTGTGTGGGCAGGGGAGTGTTAGTATGAGAAGAAAGATACCAGTGTATCTGGTCCAGAACTTGATGAAAGTAATTGTACAAATGTTTCCTAATTAAGGAAGAATGCTAAAAAGTTGTTAATTTAATCTTCAGATCTATGTGGCAAATGTTTTTCTTATTTTTGGCATTATTTGCACAAAACTTTTTTTTGAGGATTCATCTGCCCTTGGTCTTCATTTGTCAGCTTTGATTGGAGCTGCCTTTATAGCGGTTATAGTATAAAATAACTATTTTCAACATTACTCTAGTACTTATTTTAACTTTCAAGGTGATAAACAGAAGGTTATGAGCTGCTGAAAAATAAAGTATGTTTTCCCTTCATGTAAAGTTTATCAGTCATTTGGCTTACAAGGGAATTATATACCTGAAGACATAAAGAAGATGGCAAGAGAACAGATTAGAAAAATAATGTCTTATGTATTTCAGATTCAGCTGAATTTATAGTCTGCGTATATGTGCAAAAACTTAACTTTGTAGGCAGTATTACAGACGCAGGAGTGCCAGTACTTCCGCAACATCTCTGAAATTTGGTTTCTGTGCATTAACGGAGGAATACACAACAGCAGAGGAATGAGATTCTGTTGGGTTTGTATCTGTACAATGAGAGGTGTTGTGTGCAAGCACGCACCTGCACAGGGCCTGGGGGCTGCATGCTCTGAGCAGAAGGGTCTGCACCCTGCTTACTGCCCAGGAAGAGAAGAGATAAAGCCTGGCTAGAACACTTGCACAGTCCTACCTAAAAATCTTGTTAGGCAGTAAATTGCTGTAGTTTGGAGCAGTTTCCTGCTTTCATGTGTTTCACTTTTTAGTTTGTAAAACTTACAGTAGAATAGTACCTCCCACACCACACACACGCACACACTCGTACACATATGTGTGTGTGTATATATATATATGCACATGTATATATTTGTTGCCTATTTATTAACATGAGGTACCTTCTAGTCTACAGCAGAATTGCGGGGTTCTTGTTTCTTTTTGTAGTGAATTTTTGTCTATTACTGATCTGAGTGGAGTCTTGATGAGTTTACAAAGCAGTGACAACTCCAAACACATAACCTATTGATGTGTGGTACAACGGCTAAAGCATGCATGAGCTGGAAATCTTGGCAGAATCTAAAGTGAGTTATTTAGGATATTCTTGCATAAAGAGTGTGATGCTAAATATTAGATGAAGCTGCTCCTCCTTAGCAGCTCGTATCTGCTTTCCAGGTTTTGAATTTTACAGTTGCAATGGCTGTTTCATCAACAAAACATCAAAATAAACCCAGAAAAAACCTACTGGTTTTTCATACCATGCAAATCTTTCATTAAATAAAATGCCAGGGAGGTATAGATTCACTTCAGTGGTGGGAACACAGTAGAAACGTCAGTCCCTGTTGCTTTGAATTTTAAGAGGAAAAAAATGTGATCTATAAATGAGTGGAGGAATCTGAGGCCACTAGTTCTTCAGAGACAAATAATTCAAGCAGAACAAGATGCTTGTTCCAAGGGCCAGGTATGAGGGAGCAACAAGAAAGTATTTCTCTTGATTCCTGGGTGATAGCTTGCTGTGTTTGAGAATAGATGTGCTCAGAGCAGAGCCACAAGTAGGCACAGTAAGGTATAGGCAAGCCCCTAGAAGCAAATTAAAAGAGAGGATTTTAGAAAAGAGAAGAAAAAGGCTAAAAATCCGATGAGTAGACTTCAGGAACTGAGGTCTATTGTTCCGTTTAAAAGCAACTGAAAAGCCATTTCTGACATGCTACTTCCAACCCTGTCCTGTTTGTACCCTGAGTGTTTGTATTATACAATGGCAAGGAGCCAATCCATATTTCCCTGTCTGGATTTGCCACCAAGGATGTCTCGCTTGGATGCTGGGCCAGTCGGTGTGTGCAGCCTTGTCTCTGCTCCTTCAGCAATGTGTGGGGATTATAGTGTACTGAATAAACCACTGAGTGCCATAGGCTGTGCTTTGTGTATCTTTGTGTCTGACAGACACGGCCATCACGTATGAGGGCAAGGAAGGCAGAACATTAATAACAGGAGTGTTCTAAAGCAAAACTTGAATGAATTTGGGTTGCTCCAGCTGAAGTAGTGTCTGCAACTAGTTCTTGTTGAGAAAAATGAAATAGACTGATGGGAGAAGTATAAAAGATGCTGTGTGCCTGCCTCGGTTACAGCGTGGCTTTCTGGTCTCTCTTAGTTCTGATTTCCTCCATTCTTTGATTTTAGACAGTGGAGAGGATTAGTCAGAGGCTCTTGAAATTGCTTTTAGGCAGCTTTCCTGACTGACTATTTCCTGTTACCTGACTTTGTGTCTTCATAATCCTTATCCTTTTGGCCTCACTGAAATTTGTGAGGGCTCTTTAATTTATCTCAGTATAAAGTTAGGAAGTTTAGCTTGAGGTGTTTTGTTGGTACCTCAACCTGAGCGGGCTGACACTGTGCTGAAGCACAGGAATAGCTCACATAAACTGGCTCAGAGCAGGGACAGTAACTTCCACCAGCAGAGGGGTAACTGAGAAAAGAGGCGTTGAAGTCCTAAATCATTCCAGTTCTTAGTAAAGTAAATGTGACTTTTGTAGGTCAATCCAAACAATTTGCCCCGACTTCTCCAAAAGCCAAATATATTTAAAAACAGAACAAATCCCTAAAGACACATAAAAAGTGTGTATTCTTTCTTTAAAAAAAAAAAAAAAAAATAAAACAAGTGAAACAAAAGTTAAATCTTGGAACTATGAATTTCACTAAAGTAAAAATGTGGCAACCAGTTTTATATGGCTATGACCAGTGGTAGGAAAGGTTCCATGAGGGACATCCTATGATACTGGGTGGATGTTTCACATTTGGGAGAGGTTAATAATGTAAAATTACTGCTGAAGTCATCTCTTTTTACCAGGTAATTTATTTTATTTCTGGTTCCAAATATGTCCTCAAAATACAGTGACTTGAAGATTCAATGAAGATGACAATGTAAATTTGTGATGTGACTGTCAGAATACTAATATCCTCTATCACTTGGAGCAAAATGACCTAACTTATTTAAGAATTTTCTCCTTCTAATTGGGACAGTGTGTAATTCCCCCACATTTCTGGATAGCCACTCAGGCCAAAAGAATAACAGTGTGCTTTGTCTACCTGGATTCTCAGGTATAAATCACAGGGCTGTTTTCAGTTATACATTGAAGTTCTCTTTCTGGGTTCTCCTGGGGAAACCAGACACTGTCAGCTTGCCCTGCATGCCAGGCTCTGCTGTGTCTGTACACAGGAGCACCATAGTAGAAAGGAAGTTTGCTGTGCAGTCAGAAGAATTTTGCCCATGTTCATAAATTACAATTTAGTTCCAGAACCTTGCTGGCTTCACCTTTTTCTAAATTCTTGGCATCCAGCTGTCTCATTTCCACTCACCTTTGTCCTGGTTAGTTTTCTTTTGCTGTGAAGTGGCATCCTCACTGCACTTCCTTAGTGGTTCAGCTGCATTTTTCACTCCTGTAGACAGTTTTCCCCCTAGGACTCTTGCCTCACAGCCCAGTATTCCCACACTTTATAAATATGCTTGCAATGGTGCCATAAGCTGTCCTTTCTTATTTATGGATAGAATTGCAAATTTGATCCAGATGGTGCTGTTTTTTAAAGTCTGCTTCTGAAATCTGTTTGCATGATATGATCTGCCTCAGCATATGCCTGATCATCTGTTTTCGGGAGATCTCCTTTAAGGATTCCTGGGTTATTTTTGCTCTATCAAAGTTGTGCTTCATTAAATGCCTTGAGTCAGTGGAACAGGATCCTTCTGTTTGTCACAGCAGCACAGGTAGTGTCTAAAATCTGCTGAGACTTACTTGCTGTTTTGTCATAATTGTTTCCAAAAGACTTAGTGCTCTTTGAGCTTAATAAGAAAACTTTATGATCTGTAGTAAATGACAATTAATGATACAACTAGTAGTAGTTACTAGCTTTGTATCAAGAGACATTTGACAATAGTTCTTGCTATACTAGGGGATAGGGTTTCTCAGTGCTAGCATGAACTGTAGGTCCTTTCAAGCTGACACCTGTTGCCATGTTTATTTCCTTTCTTTTTTTTCTTTCTTTTTTGCACACTACAGTGTTAATAAATTACTTTTGTCCAGTGAGTGAGAACAGGTGACATCAGTGCAGTCAGAATTCATGTTGTAATGGGGAACCCAAGTGCATTGTTTATCTGTGCTGCTGCTTCCTCCCAGTTAACTGATGCAGAAGTTACAGCTTCAGTGTACAGGTTTTGCCTTGAAACTTGCTGTACAACACAGAGGATCTGCTACCTTTGCAGAAGGTTTTGTTTTCAGAGAGCTCTGTTATCACATGAGCTGTCTGCCCATGCGTTCAGCACGAGAGGTGGTGGGGGGGTTGTTCTCTTCTGCGAGGTGGTGATGCAGACTAGAAATGGCTGCAGAAGCCTGGGAGCCATTTTAAGGACAGGTGCCAGCGTTTGAGAGCTTTGCCTTCCCTTCCCTGCACACATCAACATCTCTAAGAACTATCAGTTTGATTTAGAGGGAGACTCAGAAAGAAATACAGGATGGGGAAGGGAACAGAAGGAAAGAGAAAAATTGCCAGGGTGGAGGGGGAAGGGGAGAAGTGGCCAAGGAAAGGGAAATTAAGACAGACAGAAGACAGAGAAAGAACTGTTTCCCCTTTTATGAGGAAAGGGAGCCTTCAAATCAGGATGACTGAGTTCAGCTGTTCAGGCTGCTTTATACCCATGAACTTACAATTAAATACGGAAGTGGCAAACAAAAGACGAGCTAAAAGAAGATATTGTTAAATAGTCGGCATTGGAGGATGTAGAGGGAAACTCAGAAAATGGACAGAGCCCAAGTCATGAATAAGCACTCAGTTTCCTGGGATTCTGTTGTGGTGGGAGGAGTGCTGGAGGTGCTGGAGGCCTCTGTCATTCAGAAGCGCTGCGGTGGCAGAGACGCTTTGTTCTTCTCCCCTGGATGCTGCCACAAAGAGAGGTTTTATTCAATTTCATGGTGCTGAGTCAACAGGCCTCTTTCTACTAAGCAAGGGGCTTATTCCCCAGGCCAAGCTCTCACAGAGGCTCTGTGAACTTTGATTGTGTTTGGCTTTGGAAGTACATTGTTTACTGCTTGAATTTTTCTTGATCTTTTGGCTAGATAACCGCAACTGGTTCCTGTTTTGCTTTGGAAAATTACATGTGCCTGATCAGTTTTTCCTGGATTATTTCACAGTATGGAGATACCCAAAAGGAGTCATGACTGTTACCTTGTGGGCTGGCCAGATGGTTCTGAAGTTTTTTTGGTGGGTTTGTTTTTTGGTTTGTTTGGTTTGTGGGTTTTTTGTTTTTTGTTTTTTTTTTTTGTTTGTTTGTTTGGTTTTTTTTGTTTGTTTGTTTTGTTTTTTTTTAGTAAGACAGAGTAAAAGCTTGCCTACTCTCCTAATGGCAGTTCGCACACATTTCTAGCAACCTGTGCTGGTGAGAGGTAATCCTCACTTATTCCTGTGAGTCCATGTGCTTCTTGCCTCTGGTCAGAAAGTAAACTAGTACAACTGAAATATTATCTAGAGCTTTGAAAGCGTTTTGGAATTCTTTTGGCTGGAAGATGGTTGGGGTGTGTGTGTGTGTGTGTATGAGGTTCCTGGGAACCAGGAGCAAGGTTTTTATCCAGGTTGGGATAAAGCTGTCACATTTATTCCCTTGCTATATACCTTTTGAGTAATGGAATGGGAATAGACTTTCTTAATATTTACGAAGACCTTAGTGGAACACAAAAGATGCTTTGTTGAATTTAACAGCATCAGATCTACAAAATTCATAACCTGTGAGAACAGAATGGGGGTTCTTGTGCCATAATCTACCAAACTCACTGAAGTAAAGGAGATTTAACTTCAGTAAGGAGTCAACAGAAAGGGAACACACTCTTTAGGATCAGGCCTCATCTCATGAGTCTGTGGCAAGCATCTGAAATGCTCATGTATTAAAGATGGTTCTGTAAACTAGGTTTTTGGGTTCTTTATTACTCTGAGGGCTGAAGCAATGTTCAGATTATAGCACGTGATTTAAACTGAAGTGTGTATAACATTAGTAGAGACTACGGTGTGTCTTAGTCTGTAGAGAGTGAAAGTAGGTCATTGAGTCCTTTGTAGCATTGTAACTCCAACACCAATTTGCGTCAGCATATGAAATCAGGCTGAGGGAAGGCCTTGAATGGGGGTGGTTATTTTGATAGCCTCTCTGAGTGATACTATCATAACATTCTGCTTGTTCCTTGATTCTTTTTCAAAGGTTGTGTCTGTTTGATGATTGTGAAGGTTATTTTATTTCTTTCACATGTACAGGATTGGATTTGAGATGCTGACCCATGTTGGTGCGGCTGTAGAAGGGACAATAAGCATGTTTTTCTGTTAGCATTTGGCAGAGCAGAGATACAGACCGCTGATGCAAAGCTTGTAGTTCCTTTTGTTGCCACAGTGCTGTGTGGATTAGGCACTGTTGTAAAGGAGACATTTGGTTGCCTCATGCCAGTTGTCTGCAAATTGACTCTTCAATTCAAATGTAGCTGTCGCGTTTATGTCTTCTTACAGTCAAGTATGCTGGATCCCATGCTGCACTAGCCGCTGTCAAACAGATTTCTACAGGCATATGGTGGGACTTGCTTTGTGTGGATTGTGCACATTTGGGTTCTGTGCAGAACACACCTCACTGTTCAGATGATATACTCACTCACACTGCAAGATATGGCCAGACATGACTGGGAAACCATTGCAAATTTCATCTTTTGCTGATATCAATATGGGCAACTGCTCTGATCACAAACTATGACATGACTGGAAGTCTGGGAGTGACATGCAGCCATAAGTATGTTACCACATTTTCTTTGGATTGGAGGAGCCCCCTAAAAGCTTTATGGTACTTTCCAAGTTTGCAGAAGAACTGGATTAGCAATCATGGAACAGGATCTGTCCTAAATACATGCTATCAATATATGCCTGCTGCTTGTAGTCAACATTGTCAGGCTTGGATGGAATATGAAGTAAAGCATGTCCCCAGACTGAGATTGCTTCCTGCCTAAGAGAAGAAGTGCCTGTTTATAGTTTTTATTTCTTTCCTCTGTTTTCCAGCATATGGGAAAACTGTGGAATAAGCGATGTTGGTTAAATTTACTCTGCATTGTCATTTACATGA
This sequence comes from Dasyornis broadbenti, assembly GCA_013397935.1. Classification (NCBI taxonomy): domain Eukaryota; kingdom Metazoa; phylum Chordata; class Aves; order Passeriformes; family Dasyornithidae; genus Dasyornis; species Dasyornis broadbenti. Next base: position 1,628,352 of record VZRN01001256.1, read on the forward strand.
TTTAATCAAAACCTCTGGGGCTGCATTTTGCTTTGCTGGCGTGAATGTTCTATCTCATGAGGCCCTTCAGGCTGCTGCATGAGTGATCTTTGCTGCCTAACCCAAATCCCTGGAAGGGCTATTGCCCTGGGGCAGGCAGCCATTTACCTGTTTCTGAAAACAGTTGGTTCCAGTGGCATTTCTAGTCCTGTCACTGTGACCAGCTGATTCTTTGCTTGAGCAGAGATGTGTGGAAATGGACAGCAGATTCATGAGAGGACAGGATGAACAATGGGAAAAAAGACAAGACTTTAGGTTCAAGTGGGAATTGGCATCAGGTAGAGGAAATGTTTCTGTTCCCAGCAAGATTGATTGTATATTAGCAGCTGGAATTGACATGTGTCAAAGATCTCTTTTGTTGCAGTCCCGCACCCACAGCCATATGATGCACTGTAAAGGAGTTACACATTGGAAAAACTCCAGCTGTTCCTGGCTTCAGATGAACTCTTGCCTCAGTGTAAACAGATGCCCCTGCCTACTCTTATTCAGGTTTCGCTGTAATTTCAAAATAAGAAGACAGAAATTATTTTCTTGGTTTAGGTAATATTTCTTCTTTTTTTCTGTAATAAGGACCCAATGTAAAGAAACAGTATCACAGTAACAACGTACACAGTGTGTTAGCAGGACTCTTGAGTAATGTAATACAGATTACAAACAGGTGCATCAGCTACAATGCCCTTGGTAGCAGGACCAGCGTTTTAAAAATACATGTGTGCATGGGCAAGTAAGAAAAGAGGGCAAGAAAAACTGAGTAATATCAGCCAACATCTTGGTACGGGTTGGAACAAGCTCTCAGAATTGAGTTATGTGAAGGGATGCAATGGGAAGATTGTCCTCTGCTGGAAACTGGCTGACTTGTCTCTTGGATGCAGTGCAGACAGGTGATGCTGGTCCTTGCTTTTCAGGAAGGAACCATTTCTCTCAGAGACTGAAGCACAGTCATAGTATACAAGGAGAGATCCAGCACTGCAAGTTAGTGTGGCTGAGTATGAGGGGCAGTGTTACAGAGGAAATCCTGTCTATTCATGGAACACTGAGTAAGGGGCACATCTGCCTCCTAACGCAGTGTATCTGAGGTGGAATCAGTTACATAATGGGCTTTGTGTGTAGCTCAAGTGCAGTTCAGTGGAGCTCAGTAATGCAGCTTGTGTGTGTTTTGTCTGCTGTGCTCTTTGTGTTTCATGGCTGCTGTGACTCCTTCATTTTCTCCTGGAGTTTTCAGCCTTTTGCATATGTACACCTGACCAGCCTCACTGATGTGAGGTGATGGGGTGCGGGAGTAAACTCTTCGAGTTGAAACACCTTAACCTGGTTCTGTCTGGTAAGGAGACCCCCTGCAGTGATTCCTCTGACTAGCAGTTCTCTTGGTATTGGTACAAGTTCAGGCTGTTGTGAGACTGATACATACACCTTTCCCTCTGCCTGAAAAATGCAGGGCTGCTGTGGATTGACTGGGCAGTCTTGACAGCTCAAGTGTAAGTGTAATGAATCTTATGTTCCCCTTTTGATGGATTTAATTCTCTAAAGCGTAAATCCAGCTTTTCTATCAACACTTGAATCCTATTAAAAAAAAAAAAACAAACCAAAAAACCCGAAAAATAATCTCATTAAGTTTGTCACCAAACAGAGTTTTCTCTAAGGATGAAGTAACCAGGGGTAGTAGAGTGGGATATAAAAGTCAAGAAAAACAATTTATTTACTTTGTAATGTCTGGTACAGGTTTTGGAGTTGCCAGGATTTTAGTTGGGAAAGCTCTGAACAGAAGGTAATTTGGGAATTTTGTTTCAGTCCTGAGTGAACTATCAGGTGTTCTTTGTTCTTGTGGCACATGCATTTTTTAACAATCTGAATCTTCCTAGACTGAATGTGTGTTGTTCTGATTCCCTGAGAATGCTTGTGGAAGCTGGGGCACAGCAATGGACTCATAAGCTGCCATTAGCTGGAGCTCCCTTGGCACTCGCTGTTGCTCATCTGTTGTTGTACATTATTCAGAAGCAGTCGAGTGGAGACAATTTTATACAAGTTCACAGGAAGAAAATGAGGGCAAATCTCCAGGAGATGGTTCTGCCTGGTGGTACATTCTCCCAGATGAGACCACTGCAGAGCAGTACTGCACAGCGATTGCATTTCCTTCTCACAAGTTACTTGTTACGGACACCAAATCAAAGTGAGATCAGGAATAATGCAGAGATGTCTTTAAAGCCATCTGTATTCCCTGCATCTTTAAGACTTTTTGTAGTTGTTCAATGCAGCATTTACAAGGTTTAAACCTGTGTCTGCAAAGATAATGTTAAATAATAAAAATACTTAGCAAGACCCCAGAGTTTGGAAGTCAATCACTGCTGCTCACAGGATTTTTCTATCTAAAGTATAAAGATGTAGTCCTGATTACAGCCTGAGATCACCAGGATGTTTTGGCACTGATTGTCAGGGCAGCTACGGGAAATCTGAAGGTGATATGTACTTTTATCCTGATCTGAAGACATCCCAGATGGGTTGTGTCTCTTTATGTGGTGTAATTTCAGTATACATTTCTTCATGTATAGTCTTTACCAATACATATAGTAATACCTGAGGTACCACAGTCTCACCAGCAACTAATTTGGTGTGAAAAAAAAAATAGTTTTGTCTTAGCAGTCCTCCTGAAGAAGCTTTGTCAGCTACTGAACTAAATGTTATTTCATCCTTAGTCCTTTCTATGAATGGAATATGGCATCTGAGTTCAGTCAGGTACCTAAAGATCTAATCTAACAGCCATGAATACTGAGGGGACTGTTTTATGTAATAGACTGGCTCTGGCCTTTCACTGATAATCCCAGATGTGCTGCTTTCTCTTGTAGTGACTTGGGCCAGAGAATGATTTCCTATCCACAGCCGCCTTCTTCCTGCAAGACAGTGTGGCTGCTAAATATTTACTGTAGTGAAAGCATTGGTCTGTGCAAATAGACCTAAAGTGTATCATTGTCATTTTATTATGTAGCCCCTATATTTTAAAGTTTTACTGTTTACAGTTGAATTAATTCTACTGAATGTTATTTCACTGGGTCAAAGGAAGTCTAACAAACTGCATGCTGCCCTCAGTAATTGTGGAGCTTTCTTACACCTCCCTTATTCCTTTTTCCTGTGTTCATGTATTTTACTAGAATAATTTCTGCATCAATCATGTGTTTCTGGGGGCAGAATCAGAAAAAGTGTTTTGAATTCTAAATCATGTTGTGGCCCCCAGGCTGCTTTTGTAGATAGCTTTGATTTCCTGGGTGTTGCTGTTCAGCACTTGTTTTGATTGCTGTATGTTGTTGTTAGAGATGACTAAGATGTGTTCGTTGCAGCCTGGTAGCCAGGAGAGAGACAGACAAAGGCGGGCCTTTCTCATCTGTAATCTTTAGCAGAGAGCTCTGAGTTACTGGAATGGGGATCTGGTCTCGTGGTTACTGCAACAAAAGAAGAGCCTGGACTAAATGTATTCTGTAGTTCCTCAGGAGAATTATGCTGTAGTGTGGATCACGTTTCTGTGCAGAATAGTATTTCTTTCACCTATTGGGGCTTCATCACTTCTGGATAAAAGCTTATTTTTTTTCCTGTTTTTCTGTATTTCTTTAATTGCATCAGATGGGGTTCCCTAGAAGACTGCAAATAACTCCTTTAGAAGGAGCTAGATGTGGCAGTTTGAGGCAAAATTTGGCCCAATGTGTGTAACCAAATGGGCTGCGTTACTCACTTTGAGTATTTCCCTCTGCAGTGTAGATGTGTGCTTGCAGATGGCTGGAATAACAGTGAAACTGCATGGAGGTATTAGGAGGAAGAAGCAATAGAGAAGGTGAACCAGTAAGGATTGGACTGGGAACACTCTCCCTTTTTCATACACAGCATTAGGAATAGTGAATGTGACAGAAAAGAAATAGGCTGAAGGAGATACACATTGCTCATGGACTACCTATTTTGCCTTTTCTTCTGAACTAGCCTTTCTCAGTGTGCAAGCCAAGAAATGTGGCCACCCAGAAACATCAGATTTTTGGTACACATGCAGTGTAGCCAGTATTTCTTAGGAAGTGGTGGATTCTTACATGCTACTCCTTGGCTTTGAAAAGGAAATCCTATGCTTCCAAACACAGAAAAAAGATAGCCTACCTATCCATTAGGTTGCATATGTCTAACTTAGAGCATCAAAACGTACAAGGCTTTTGCAAGCAATCCCCTCAGGACCTGCTGCCCCAGCTACTGGCCAGCTGAAGGCTTTCTGTTGCTACAACAGATTTGGAATGGTTTTCCTGCACCTTTTTCTCCTGTTTTGTGTGACTAATTACTGCAGTAAGTCTCAATCCTCTCATCCTGAAGGGTTAAAAATGATTTCTCAAGAACTGCTTGAGAAGAACTACTTTGTGTCTCTCTGGTGGGGGAGTCTGTCTTGGTGATTTCTTGTACTAGTATCTCAATTCAAATGAAAAGCTGGCCTGAAATCCAGGGCCCCACACCTAGCAGGTAAGTGTTAAGATCCCCCACAGAGCTGTGTGTTTGAAATTATTCACAGGTTGGCCAAACTCTGCATGCAGGGAACCAGTTATCTCTGAATTAATGTCTAGGCACTGTCTAGCAGTCTAGATGTCTGTGTCACCTCACTTGATAGATCCGAATGGCCTTGCAGATACTCATCACTTCATTGGTACTGCAGATTTCCTGCTGAGGCGTCTGCATCACTTCACAGGGGATGGAGAAGGTTGTGCTGTGTGTTGGGGGGAGCACTGCCCATCAGAGCTCCGTAGTTTGGCCTCCTTTCCTCTTATCCCATAGATGTCGTGGTGCTGAATGGCTGAAGCGATGACTGGGTGTAGCTGCCCTCGGCAGGGCAGCTCTATAAACCTACTTGCATACATTTAATACCATGTCATAGACTGTGGTATAAATAGAAGAGCTGTGATGCTGGAGTATCCTGAGAAGCTAACCCTAAATTAGAGGTGTGGTTCTGAAGTTACTCTTATGGGTGGGAAGAAGAGGGAAAGGAGTCATTTCCATACCATGCACTTCCCTGTTTAACCCTCACAGCACTGGTTAATGTGTTACACTGGAGGAAGTGGAGTGCAGAGTAAAATAGTAGCAGTTTGAGGGAGCAGGAAAAGAGGAAGATTTCGATGACTTTGATCAGTGGGCTGTAGATCACTGTTATCTATAATCTCCTTTTATCAGAGTGAAAGGAAGAGCACAGTGCCGACTTCTGGGGCCTATAGCTGCCTGTATGGCCGAGACATCTTTGCAAGGAGTCAGACTCAAGCAGTGCTGTATCATTTTGCAACAGAGCCTAGATCAGTTCCTCCAGCAGGTTATAGAAGAATCCAGAGTAGTTATGCTGAGTAGGAATTCTCTTCAAGGAAGTCAACTGCAGAAGTTAGTTCAGAATGGTTTGCTTAGAGAGATTTAATCTTTTCTCTCTTGGGGCAAATCGAGGTTATTATTCCATTATGTGTTTTGGCAAAAGAGAAGCTGACATGGTGGCCATTTGCTTGTGTCTTTGTTACAGCAGATGCACACATAGTTGCAGGGTAGACCATACTCTATTACTGTATAGCTCCCCTGGGATCCCTGAAGATCCCATGGACATACAGAAAATCAAACCTAGAGATTTTCTGCATATTATGTGAAAATTGAAATACTCCCTGCCTTTTTTACTATAGAGGAATAATTGTGGCTGCAGTGAAAAAAGCTGGGGTACCTTGCAGTGTGTGGATGTTACTCATTTACGGAGGCCTTGAGACTCACTGTTTGCTGCTAATGCATTTAGGATTGTGATGTTTTACAGGCTGAACATCTGGCTTGATTTTTACAGGCATCACTAGAGTGTCGTCTTGTCCTGGAGTGTTAAATTTCACAGAATACTGTCATTCTAGCCAAGCCCAGAACTTAACCTCTACAGCATCATGTAGCTTCCCATGGCTGCTTTCATAATGCTGGAAAGCAAACACAACGTGAATTGCGATACTATTAGAAATTGTACAGGACCTAATAGGTACATAGTAACTCTTCCTCACTGCCTTCTATAGTAATGTTTTATATGTATCTGAAAATATGTTCCCTATCAGACATTTTTGCTGGTATCTTACTTGTTTCACTTCCATGCAATTTTGGTGAGGCTGATGGGCTTGACACATTCTGAGACTGAGGCTTTGTGTTGCAGCAAGGCACTCTTTAATGTTCAGTGGAGTACACCTAATCTGTGTTTGAGAGGAAAGTTACATTTCACTCTACTTAGACCACCACCAAGAATGCAGATAGGTGCCTACAGCAGTGGTGGTTTTGGAAAAATTAAACCACAGAACTTTTTTGACACAGTTGTCAATTGAGAAAAGTGCTAGGGCATTACTAGAGAGAGCTAAACTTAGGTGGATAGATTTTTAAATATTCTTAACCAGCTCTAAGCCCCTATACCCTGTCTTCTCTTCCCAATACTGTAATTGATTAATGGCTATAGAGCAGCAGGATGTATCAGCTTGTGTATTCTAGTCACGTGGGTTGCCCCAGGTGCGAATTACAACTGCCTTGCTGCAGAGAGGGTGAGTAACCAAAGTAAAAAGGAGTCCCTATTCCAGAAGGAGTAGGGAGATCAAAGTAGAGTTTTGGGCAAATAATGCTACAAAATACACCTGAAGGTTTGCTGTACTTAGATAGTGCCAAGGAGATCTGCTGATGGCTTTGGTATGCAGTTGCTTGTCTTGGCTACCAGAACCTGAGAGAGTCATTGACAAAAGATGACACTTTTCAGGTATGATGTCCATCAGTTTTATGTGAAAGTCTTGGAATTAGGTTGGCCATGCTGCTCATGGAATTCTAATTCTTACTGAGGCAACTCATAGCATCATCTTACCTTTTTCTAGATAACCTTGCCTATTTTTTCATTCCTGACTAAGGTGAAGTCTCATCTTCTTATAATGATGAAATCAGTTCTGTTGATAATAGCAACTGTGTAAACATTTTTCCTGAGATGTGTAAAAAGGGGGAGGACTTACCTGCAGAATTTACTGTGAGCAGCATCTCCTTTGTACCATCAGACAATTACATGTGGAGTTCTCACTATTTATTAGTAAGCAAAGTCTGGTCCAGTTATGTGGGTGGTGTAGTCCAGTATCACCTTTTAAGAGACAGGAACGCTTCTACTCCCGAGGCAGTACGAGCTGAATGCAACTGATGTTTTGTGCTGGTTTTCTCAGCCCCCAGCAAAAGTGTCCCTGGTGCAGCTGTTAGGGAGGCAGCGGATCATGTAACCCAGCTCACTGAAAGCAAAGTCCTGCAAGGTGTTCCTTATTAGAAAGGAAAACCACCCAAGATCTATCCAAACAGCACTACCCGAGTCTGAGTAATTTGGTGTCCAGCAGGTATTACTGATCTCACTGAGAAAATGCATACTTGGCGTATTGGAAAATTACATAGATCTCTGAAGCTGATCGGAGCACCTGAAAGTTTTCTATGTTGGAAACTGCTGGCGTAAACCCTTTTTTCTCTGTTATTATTTGTTTCTCTGTCAATATTTGTTTCTCTATTAGTATAGCTTTGAGTATTAAAGAATAACATTTACAGGTCATCGTTAATACTGACTTCCAGTATTTTTGTTATCATGGAAACAAGGTTTATATCTTGAAAACACTCTTCACTTCTGAAGTGCATAGTGAATATTTATATATTAAGCAATCTTATTATTGTCAAGTGAAGGCTCTTTCAGAGTAAAAAACTATGTAATGGAAAAGTTTGTACTAGTTTTATTCTTATTTTTAAAAAATACCTTCTTGTGAAACATGTGGCCTGAAAATGTTTTTAATTATGAAAGCATTCTATAGCATTTACTGAGAGATGAGAGACTGTATGTGCTTTCATGCAGATCCTCTACAAAACATTGTGTCTTCCACTCCTTGTTAACTTCATTATGCAATCTTCGTCTCCTTCCCAGAGACTTCTCCATTGTCAATGGCAGCTGCATTTGCTTGTTACAAGAACCTTGGTCATTAGTCACATCAATACAAAGCAAAGCTCTTAATAGAATCCCAGATTATAACTATAAATCAGTCCAAATTTCTTTTTAAGTGCAGTTACAATATATAGCTTTGGATTCATTCACCTTAAGGGCTACTGCTTATATATTTGTGCATTTAATTGGGTTTCCCCAAAAATTGTCTTCTTTAGTAGGCAGAAGAATAAATAGAGTTTTATGCCTAAGTCAGATCTTATTTATTTTCAAGATGAATGGATAAAACTGAGAATCCTACATCTGTGGAAATCTGTGTCTTTCTCAGCCACTCTCAGACCTGTTCCAGCTGGGAAGCTATCTGAGTATCTCCTACATGCAGAACTGGTTGAAATTCAGATCGATCCTCTTATGACAACTTCAGATATTTCAGAAAGTTCTCTCCTCCCAAATCGGGACTAATTGACTGCTCCAATTATGAGAGAAGTGAGTTCTAACAGAAAGGATTAACCAGCATTCCTTTTGCTCATTGTGGAAATATGGATTACAGGTCGAGGCTGTACAGGAGCTACAGCTCTTAAGGCTTTTGCAACATGATTCTGTATCTGTTCAGTTCATAATGTTTTTTCCAATCGTAGTATTTGTTTTGCAAAATCAGAGTTACTGCTGCAGATAATTGATGCACAGAACTAATGCGTTGTGTAGTAACTAGGGCAACAGAGTGTGGGAAGCAAGCCTTGGTCAGGGTCCAGGACAGTGCACTGCTGTGTTAACGGGAAGGCCTGAAGCCTCTGGCTATTGCACCGTCGCTCTTGAGTTGAAGGGGCTTTGCTTCTTGCCCACTGTAGGAGGAGGTGATATAATGTCACCAGTCTTCTCCTGTTGGTACAATATCCTGACAGTGCACTGAAATTCCTTGTGTACAGGCAAATCTAAAATTTCCAGGGAAGGACACCCTTCACATCAGAAGCGGATTCAACTTTCTAGGCATGTTTCCAAGATCCATTTGCTGAATGCTTTGGGAAGAACTTGGAGCTGACAATTTTCTGGGAGTTATTAATGAAAGGGAGGAGCAAGAGGCAGCTGGTTTCCTTAGAAACACAAAGACTTTAATCATTCCTGTTCTGCATTCTTGCGTTGTTTGCTTGTAACATTTATATCTTGATTTCAATATTCTTTTGCATTCACTGTAGTGCAATAACTAAGAGATTTGTGAGCATTTGACTAAGGCTCTGTCATCTGACCTACGTTACCATTAAAAATCCCTGGACTGTTTTGCATGTCTCGGTTTGATTATTAGAATAGTTCGTAACATTTGATTTTTCTAGGGACACCTGTGCCGATCAATTGCTCATTTTATTTATAACAAAATTTAAATAGCATGCACACTTCTTCTTTTAAGTGCTCCCAGCATTGGTAATTTTGCCTGCATTTGATAGTCAGATTTCCTGTGCCTTCTTTTGTGGGTACTGAAGTTATAAATGCGTTTTTGTTGGTAAGACTTCAGAATTAGAGAGAAATGCATGCTGTCCCGGAAAGTCTGCTGTGTGCAGAAATACTGCTAGGAATACTGCTTGCGAGGGGAGACTTACCTCAGCCTCAGTGACTGCCTCGCTGTACTTAGGGCAATGTAAAATTGATGCTTCTGGGTCAGTGACACCTTATCTTGCCATGTGACATTTTGGTAACTGAGCCTATTTCTCTTTATGAAGGAGGCTTTCAGCACCTCGTATTTCACCTTAGTGGGTGATACTGAAGAGAGCATTTTTATTTAGTAGGGCAACAACTTGGGAGGCTCTCGGGAGTCCTGGAATTAGTCTGATGATGCCATCATTGCTCTAGCTTGCTGAAGGGAGGGTTGTTGAACTACCCGGCACACTGATGAGACCTTGCCTTTGGTGCATTCAGGTTCTAGATAAATGTCCAAAGCTGATCAGGCATGTCTGATTGTTCTGATTTTGTTAGTTGAATGCCCCAAATCCTGAGAATGCTGGAGATTCGAGAGGGATAGTTTAATGAATTTCATGAATCCTCAGATTTTAGAAACAGAACAACATCTTTTTCTCACCCCCTGAGTATGTGATCCTTAATGAATAACAGAAGAGCCTTGCAGTGTCAGTTGTAATGGTTGCTATCTGAGAGCGAGGGCTGGAGTCCATCCTGGTGTTGCTATGTAACATCAGTGTCACACTTGATACCTGAGCAGTAAAATCACATATCCTATTGAAAATACCTTTCCAGATTTCAACCCATAAATAGAACCTTCATGGGGCCTTTTAGAATTGGAGCTCCTCAGCAGCCAGCATAATTGCAAACAGCATAGGCAAATAGGTTACTCATAAGCCATGAAACTGGGCCTTGAGCAGAAGCTTGACTCAAAGGAACTGTTGGCAATGTTATGCAAATGTCATCCTGACAAAGGCATCTAGTTCTTGTGTTCTCATTGTGACTTGAAGCAGGCATTGAAGGGATAGATAGAGCTGGGCTATGACTTCTTTTATCGTTCTTGTATAGCCTTGTATGAAAAAGTACTCATTTCTTCCTTGAATTGTTTCCTCCCAACCTCAACTGCCATTCTTTCTCCTTTATGTGCACACTGTCATGTTAGGCCTTGTTTACACAAACAGCTGTGGTTGTGTGACCTGAGAAGTGATTTTAAACCAAATTGCTACTCATGTGCAAACCTTTTAGCAGTGGTTGTTTACTGTTCAGCTTAGATCAACGGGGAGCAGTTTCAAACTAACCTGGTCTAAGATACTTCCGTAGAAATCAAAGTGTCTGCATTGAGGCTTGCACCTGCTTAACTAAATCTCTTTAAATTAACAAGATCAAAATACTGTCTTTTGCCCATGTTTGAAAAATCTGATACCTCTTCATTTTCATGTTAAGTCTTGATACAAGTAGTGAGCTCTGAGGAGTCCCAAGCCCCAGAGGTAAGAGAGGAAGGCTGGAGAAGGGAAGACTTGTCCTTGGTTGTAGAGGGTTGTGTTAGATCTTGGCCAGGCAGAGTAAATGCCCATAAATCCATGAGCCCTGATGGGATGCACCCATGGGTGCTGAGGGAGCTGGCAGATGTTATTGCTAAGCTGCTCTCCATTACCATCCCTGAAAAGTCATGGAGAATGGGAGATGTACTTGATGGCTGAAGGAAAAGCCAGTATTAGTCCCCTCTTCTAAAAGTACAGGAAGAAGGACCTGAGAAACTGCTGGCCAGTCAGCCTCACCTCCATCCCTGGAATGGTGATGGAGCAGATCATTCTAGAGGTTATCCATCAGCATGTAAAAGTAAAGCAGGTCATCAGGAGTAGTCAGCATGGATTCATGGAGGGGAAATTGTGCTTTACCAATCTGATGCCTTTTCTGATGGCATGACAGGATGGGATAACCAGGGGAAAGCAGTGAATGTTGCCTACCTTGACTACAGCAAGGTTTTGACCCTGTCTCCCATAACAGCCTCGTAGGTAAGCTTGGGAAATGTCGGTTGGAGTAGAATCCAATTGGAGGCCTGTGGTGTTCCCCTGCACTCAATACTGGGTCCAGCCTTGTTTGACTTGTTTATCAATGCCCTGAGCAAAGGGATGGAATGGGCCCTCAGCAAGTTTATGAAGTATACAGAACTGGGGGGAGTGGCTGATATACCTGAAGGCTGAGCTGCTATTCAGTTGGACCTTGACAGGTTGGAGAATGGAGCAGAGAGAAACTGAATGAGGTTCAGCAAGGGCAAGTGTAGAGGTCTGGAGCAGCTCTGATGAGGGAAGACTGTTGTGTATGGGCCTGGAAGAGAAGACTGAGAGGGGATCTCATTAATGCATGTAAGTATCTCCAAGGTGGGTGCCAAGAGGATGGTGCCAGACTCTTTTCAGTGGTGCCCAGTGACAGGACGAGGAGCAATGGCCATAAACTCAAACACAAGAAGTTCTACCTCAACATGAGAGAGAACTTTTTTCCGTGGAGGGTGGCAGGGCACTGAAATAGCTGCCCAGGAAGGGTGTGGAGGTATTTCAAACCCATCTGGACATGTTCCTGTGTCACCTGCTCCAGGGCCTTGGCAGGGGGGTTGGACTGGATGATCTCCAGAGGTCCTTTCCAGGTTGTTCTGTGATTCTGTGATTCTTACATTCACAGGATGAGTTAAGGAGTTTTAGATTTTTGATAAGCACTCAAGAGTTCAGTGCCTCCTAGCTAAAGCTTCTTTGGACTTTGGCAACATTTGACTAGAAATTGTATCATTTCTTACTTGTTTTTTGGTTTTTTTCTCTTTTTTGTCATATCTCTCTTGATACATTTTCAGCATTGAAGAGCAGAGGTATGCAAACTAAAGGAGTAGAGAGTAGGAAAAATAACTGAACATTATGCAAGCGAAAATAGTTGACCACAGGCTTCACCTTGAAGTTTAGGTCTGGTTGCCTTTTTGGTCACTGTGCCTTAATTCAATTCTCATGCAGCTTTTGATTTCTCAGAAGCCTGTCCTGTACCTGCTTGTAGAAGGTGCAACTGTTCACAAAACTGGTTCATGGGAATACTGGTTGCTCTCTGTTGTTGTAAGTTTCTCTTGATTTGCGCTATTTAAAAAGCTTATTTACAAAGATGCTGTGAAAGTGCACTGCAGGAGGAAGATACACTGAATAAGTTGAAGAATTGTGCTTTGTCTTTGATTCTATTTTCCTTCCTTTTTGATTTTTCTTTCTTTTTAAAAAGTAACATCTACTCAGGAGGTTTATTGGAAATTTTATCTGTCCATCAGGTCTTATTGCAGGAGATGCATTTGTCTGAGCAGAATTTTCACCAAATTCTTTCAGCTGTGTTTTTTCATTCTAGAAATGCTGAAATTGATGTTCACTTCCTTCTCTTTCCCCCTGCTCGATTTTTTTTTTTTTAATTATTATTTTTTATTTTTTTTTCCATTGTCAGGGAATTTAAGTAATTCCCTGGGTGTCCATACAAAGCACAGTCATTCCAGCAGCTGGTATCACTTTTGAGTAATAATACTGGGTTTTAGCTCTTCTGTTCTCCACCTAGATTATAGATAAGGTATTTCTGTCTTCATGACAATGGAACAAGATGTGAATGGAGTTTGATACTACATTATCCTACCACCGGTCTACTTCATGGAGACAAGAATATGGTTTTAGCAACTAGCATATTGATAATCAAGATAATGTATCAATAAGAGCTCAGGGACATAGTAGAATTAATGATTTTTTTTTTTTAAGAGCACCTGCTCTATACAAAGAAGCTGTAAATCTCTGCAAGAAGCTTGTCCTTTCTCATGTACATTACGCAAAGGGTTTGGGTGTTTTGCAGAAAAAATGCCACTTGCCTGCCCATGCAGCCTGTTCAGATGCAGTCTGTCATTCATCAAAGATGATTTACAGAAGCCAGCTCTAAGTGTATGTCCTACAGAAACGATCAAAAACATGACATGATGGAATACAGGGCATAGAAACAATATGTGAGATATTCAGCCAGTGCAGAATTGTCTCTGGAACATGCTTCAGTAGGACGAGAGGTTCTTACGATGATTGAAGTTTTATCTGGTGAGCTTGCACATTTAAAACATTCTTGCATGGCTCACTGGTGTTACCTGGCATAAACCTTCCCGTAGTTAATGGTCACCATGATGAGCCTTTGGAAAATAGAGTGTGTCTTTTAAACACTTGTTCTGTGTGTGACTTACGTGACAGGGGCTAGTTTATGCTAGTGTATGTGAATGAATCTTTTGAAATCTGGTATGTTTGTTTTAAGGAAAAGTTTGTTTACTGGAAGATTTGGCGAAATTGGTGTTCCTCTATTACTGTTTCTTTACTGAATTTGAAGGTTATCAGTGACTGCTAATGATGACTCAAAAGGAAGAAGCACATAGGAGAGGCTTTTGTAATAAACTGTGCTCTTAGTAGCTGATTGGCAGGTGAGAGCCAGCAAAGAAGGTGCCCCCTTAAGTGGAGTAGTAATTCCCTGGACATTTGAGGCAGAGAGCTTCTATTACCTTGGCAGTTCAGCTGTATCAGCTTCTATTGCTGTGTAGTTCAGTCATATCATTTTTATATATAAGTGCTTGGCTTTCCAGTCTGAGGATATTGCAATGGAAAAACGATGCAACTCAGACTTAATTGCTATTGGTGAGTGGAGTGGTAAAGAGAAAGGATTAATATTTACCAGTGTCTTTGGATGTTTCTGTGGTATATGTCTCAGTGATATAAGATGTATGCTGATTATTTTAATTCTTCGCTGAAGAGTTCTGAAGAGCTCAACTTCCACATTGTGCTCAAGGAGCTTTCTGGTACCTGCTTTCTTAAGGATTGTTTACCAGCTCCATGCAAAAATGGTGGTGGTTATCGTGAGTAGAAGGTGCTCGTGTACAAGAGAGCCCCATTAACAGGAGATGTACATTGTTGTGTCCATTTGGGAAGGTAAGAGTAGCTCTGTGTTGTTTTTCGTTGGGTTCCATTAGGTTACCTTGGAAACTTTTGTTAACACCCCTAACTAAAATCTTGTGCTTTATCCATGGCTAGGATGTGAGTTTTCTATTCTGCTCTCCCAAGACCCCATCTAGAGTACTTTGTCTGGCTCTGGGGCCCTCAATATAAGAAGGAGGTGGACCTGCTGCTCTTTTATTTTTAACTTAAGAACTACTCCTTACAATTCTTAAAAAATGGTATAGATAGGCTTTGTCTAAATCTGTACATTATTTATGTTGTCACAGCAAGGATGAAGACAAGTGATGCTGTTTATGTTTTGCAAATGAAGAAATACCAGCAGAGAAGTCGAAGGGATTTACTGTGGGCTGTAGGTGGATTACTCCAGGATATAAACGGCAACATCTCATTGGTGGGATTTAAATTCAAGAATTGGTAGTTTGTCATTCTGTGTTTAAATTTAATAACAGTGAATAAATTGTGACTAGAGAACAGCAAAAATTAACCCCTGACACTGAAAGACAATTACTTTTCATCAATGCAAAAATATTTTTCTCTAAATAATCCCATGTATTCTGGTAGGGGATGAAGTAATTCCCTTCTCTTGAGCTAGTCATGTTGATTTAAGAAAGCTGAAGTCTTTAGAAACAATGCACAAGAAACACCAAGAATAAGAATAAGCTGGACTCTCAGGAGAGAAGCAAATAAGAAAAATGTTTCTTTATACTTCCTGTGAAATTCTTAGCCCAAACAAGTCTTGTGTTGGGAGGAAAGGGTTAAAACTGGAAGATTTGGCAAGGAGGGAATAGTTTTGCTCCAAGTGACCTTACAGATGAGAATGCTAAGAGTGTGGGGAAACTCCATTTATTATGCCTAGTGTTGTTCATCCTCTGTCTGCTTTGAGGAGTTGAATTCCTGTGTAAAGATAACGCAATCTCACAGACTTGCTTGAGTCTCCTACTGAGTGAGAGAGAGATCATAAAAACACAGTCTTGTGATAAACCCTGCATGCATGAAGCCCTTTGATGTATTGGGGCAGGCCGGGCCTCCCTCCCCCTGCTGCTGTCCACTGGGATGAGCTGAGCCTAATAGAGCCTGTGTGCCGTGTGTCTCTGCTGTCCAGTGTTGTTAGCAATGTAATCAAATATATCTACTCCTTGCATTTTGGCTGTGGTTTGGTGGTCACTTTGGTTACCTGTATGTGTCAATTCACACTTCCTGGTGCTCAAGAGAGGGAAAGTGTAGAAGTGTAGCAAGGGGTAGAAGCACTGAAGATGTATATGTGTTTGTGTACTTTTTAATATAAAAAATTAAGCCTTGGTGAAAGCCACAGTTGCTATAAAATCAAAATTCTTTTTAGCTAGCTGTAAGTTGCATTGGTGGTCTGACATGCAAGTTGTGTCCCACAGGGTCTTACTGACAGGGAGTTCCCATATTAAATGTCTTTCTAAGAGAGAGGTAGGTGGTGAGTACTTAGCATGGAATTTGGAGATCCAAATGCAGAGGCACCAAGACTAAGAGGAACAGATCCTGCCAGATCCTAGACCTAAGTGCATGTCTTGGAGTAATGTGACGTAAAAGACACAGAGCAGTCAAACGTGTCTGCTGTCTTTAGAGAGGCCTCCACGAACTGACACCATGGAGTCAGGGTGGGTTGTGTTCCCAGTCCCTGTGAAGCCCAGGAAAAAATTGTCCTATTAGCAGAAAGACCACCTTCTGATATACAAGTGATACATTTGCTTTCCTTTTGCCACTAAACTAGAACAAAACATCCCATCACATGTTAAAGACCTAAAAGCAAGGATGTTATAAATGGGTTTGTCAAAGAGTGAAAAAGAAGTAATGGAGCACAGAAATCTTGGCAAGGCGTGTCAAAATGTTCCTTGGCAGTGCTCATATTGTTACCATCACTTATTTTATCTTGTCAAAGACAGCATTTAATTCTGTCTTAGGTCAAAACCAATTAATAATTTCAGAGACAACATTTAGGCATATTCTAAATTTTAAGCAAGGAACCTCTGCAGTCATTCCCCTGAGGTCCTGGCTTGTTAGCACTCCAGTGCTATCTTATGCCAGGGCAGCATGGTGAACTTGTAACGAAAAGTTGGCCTTTTGTTCACACACCTCACTTCTTCAAAGGTCTGCCTCTCTTCTTCAGCCTTTGTCTCTATTGTTCCTTCTGCTGTTTCTGAAAAAAGCTGAAGGAAATAAGTTTGAATTCTGTGAAGGAAGCTGTCACTCATGCTGTACCTCCTTTCACCTGACCTTTCTGGAATTGTGAAACCTGTATATAGGCATTGTGAAGTTATTTTGATGAGAACAGTGGGCTTCAGTATCTATAGCATGTCTTTGCTCATGACCAGCTGTACTATAATTTCTTTTACTTTGTTACCCAGTTTCTGATCAAAGTTCCTGTGATAATCACCTGAAGACTTAGTTTTTACCTATATAAACATGATCAATGTTCTATTTGTTTTACAGAGGATTTGAAATATTTTAATATTTTGCAGAGTTTGCTTGAACTATGCCATCTCTCCCTTACAAATTAGTGATGATTTATTAAACTTTTGTAGGAAAGATAATAAATCCAAGTAGCACTCAAAGCAGATGTTCCTGAAATAACCCTGTGGTTATTTTGTTGCTTCAGCACTCAGACATTAAAAATTAAATAAAATACTTAGAAAAT
Organism: Dasyornis broadbenti; assembly: GCA_013397935.1. Taxonomy (NCBI): domain Eukaryota; kingdom Metazoa; phylum Chordata; class Aves; order Passeriformes; family Dasyornithidae; genus Dasyornis; species Dasyornis broadbenti. Next base: position 1,645,438 of record VZRN01001256.1, read on the forward strand.
AAAAAATGTCAACATCATCTGTGATGGAAGAAAGGAATTTCCTATAAATTACTTCATTTGTGTAATAAGGCTTAATTATTATTTGTTATAGTACTAATGTTATATTATTTAATTAAAAACAATGGATTTTGAAGGGAATGCTGGGATAATGGAATTGGTTTGTAAGTATGGGACCATAATAAATCATCTAGATTCTGAACAGTCGTTGCTATTAGCTTCCTGCCTCCTGTATGAAGTGCCAGCAGCGCTATAATGTACAGGAGGACCTTGGATCCAGGGCCATGGGTTACAGCTCAGAAGATTTCTGGCATCCCTTCATGTGTGGTTCATTCTTGCGAGAGTTCTGCCCTAAAGATGGAGTTTGGTTTGTGACAGTTCTGTAATTAGAAGCATTGCTGGCAAACCCCAGGGCAAGGGGTAAGTAAAGATGAGGTACAAGCCTGCCTTTCCCATCAGTCGTTGACAAGGCATTGGGAGTGATGGGATAAAAGCCATGTAAATTAGCGCTATGACAATGAGCCAGAAATCCCATCAGTAGCAAGGGACCTGTAACCTTTAAGGCTGAGGTCAGCACTTCCTAATTCTGTAGAATTATGCCCATTCAATCAGCATGTGCATTTGAAACAAGAGATTGGTGCTTTATTGTATGGTGCCAGGGATAGAAGAGCAACCAGCTGAGAGTCAATACAGTGAGCAGGGAGAAATGTGTGTGGTCTTTTTCAGACCATATGGTCATGCATAGCTTTCCTGTGGTATTCAGTAAATGAAGAGGCTCTGCACATGTTCTGTACTTAGCAAGCAGTAATCAAAGGTTTTGCTTTCACTGTTTTCTGCTCCTTTTGCTAGAAGTAATAAAACAAGAAGTAGCATAGAGACTTGTGGATAATTGCATCTTGCCTTATGTTGTTTTGTAGAACAGTAAGTGAAGCCAACAAATGTTTGGATTGGTAGCTGTAGAGAGCCGGGAGTCACTGAAAAAAGCTTTGAGCAGACAGCAGCCCTTTCCTGTTGAGGTATCTTGCAGTGCCTCGAGGACTGTCCTACTGGGGAGAAATGAAAGAACAAAACACCAGCCACCTTACCAGGTGTATATATATATATATGTGTGTATATATATATATGTATATATGTATATATGTATCTATATATATATAAAGGGATTGTAATGCTTATAGGTTCCACTCTAATCTAGAGGCACTAATAGCATGACAAACCATATTTTCTATGGAAAATGAAAAGATAGCAAGCATCAGAATCAAATCATACACAGCCACCTAGCTATAGTGGTGATGCGTTCCCAGTTGTGAGGTTCTTTCAGTAGACCATTGCCCTGAAGAAGGTTTTAGGGTTTTCAGAGGTGAACTAAAGAATAAGTAAAATAAATAAAAATACTTCTTGTGACATCCTGTGCCTATTGCTTCCTGCTGTGGTTTCTTGGCGTTTCTCATGGGTGTTTTGTATTACCTACTTTCAGTCCCTAGTGGCTGACAGCAAGGGCAGGGCCCTGTGCTTTGGCACGGCTGTTTCTATGTTGTCAGGGATGTCAGAGCTTTGTATTGGAGCTTCAAAGTTCAGTTCAGTGCCCTGGAGTTTTTTTTTTATTATTTCTTGTTTTGCATCTCTTCTGCTTCCTGCTAGAAGACTAGCAGAGAGTATTCTATGCTTTCCTCCCAAGAAAACCACAGGACAGCTTTCAGTGTTAGTAGATTGAAAAAAGGAAGTGGACTCAGTTCAGAAGAGTGATTCCCAGAGTACAGAGGGCAGGACATTCTGCTTGGGCTGTTAGCAGCGAAGGAAGGGTTACAATTCCAGTTTTCCTCCTGTTTTTGCTTTGTCTACCATCTGTAGTTCATTTAAACACAGCTCCTTAGTTTGATACATGGCTGAATTAAAAAAGATTTTGATAAAAGATCCTGTATTGATGTGACAGTTGATGGAGCATCCAGAATTAGTTTACTGGTACCTTTGCTATACAAAGAGGACTGAAACAGTTCATTGGAAAAGATGCTGTCTCTATAAACTTCTAAAAACTTATTCCTAAAAAGCTTTTAGATCTATTGCATTTTCTATGGCAATGATGAGCACTTTAAAACTCTGATGTCTAAATGCAATTTTGTGTATGTGTTTTGCCTTTAAGTTGGCTTATGCAGTTGTGCTTAGGTATGCAAATTGGGTGTGTTTTTTTTTTCTCTGAACAATCAGCTATTTAGGCAGAGTAACTGTGAAAAGAGATCCACAAATGAAGCCTATTTACAGTCCAGGACTTCACACTTTATTTTGTATAAGTAAAGTTGGTTACTGTTGTAATACAAAACTGAGCTGAAACAGACATTTATTTAATTGGCAGAACTTTAAATTCCAGCTTTATTTATGTAGGGAATTCCAAGCATCTGAATGGATGCACCACAAGGCACTGGCAGTCTGAGAGTGTTTCTTTTATTAAATTCTGTGATGTTTTTCCACTCTAAATATTTTATTACAAATAAAAGCCCTGCTATGTGTGAGCACTCAGTAACTGGCAGTCAGCTGAGTTCACAGATGCAGTTGGGACTTTTGCGAAGGCTAAATTCAATCTGGTGTGTAAATGTGGTAGATGAGGTTTAAACAAGCTATTTGCTTTGGCCCAGCATGGGCTTGAGCTTTGGCAGCGCATTTAGAGATTTGTTCTTTGGCCTGATAGAGATGGGTCCTTCGGGGAAGTAGTGCCAGCAGTGACTGGTGATGGACTTGGATTGGGAGCTGCTGCACTGGCAGATAAGATGAATGGCGGGAGGACTGGCTCTAAAGGGAACTCCTTGTGTGAATTTCTTTGCTAGATAGTAGGTGCTACTATTCAGCTTCTGATGAAAAGGCAGCTGAAAGGAAAGTATTGGAGAAGATGGCAGCCTGAAGGAGTGGTTTGCTAAACGCACCAGCCAGTGCATTGGCATGCAGGCAGTGTGGTTGATGCCCCTTCTTCAGCAGGGACAATTCCTGTGGCTGGGTGGAGCGGTGAACAGTCATACCTAATCCTAACTGCAGCTCTGCAGATAGGAGGTACTTACATTTAAAAACAGTTGTTCCAATTTCCAGAGGACTGTCCTGGTGATAGGTCCCCAAGCTGCTTTAATAATTGTTTTTGTAACGCAGGGGAGAAAGCTGTGGCAGTAGTGAGAAAAGAGCAGGTTGCAAAAACAGATTTAGGATTGGAGAGATGTGCTTCGTGTTTCCTAGCAATGTAACACAGTTGACTTCAGATGAAGTAAGGTGAAATTTTATCTATTTTTCATTTAAAAACATCATAATACTTTGAACAAACTGTTTTGATCACAAAGCCCCTTCTAAAATTAAAATTTTAGTAATTCCTTTTAAAGTTTCCCATCTATTGGCACCTCTGTAAAGAAAGAGCAAGTGTATACCAAAGCTCCGTTTTTGGCTTTGCTCTAGAGTATGCATGGATTAGAAACACAACGGCCAACACCGCCCTCCTGCCACAACCCAGATCCCTGGAGCCATCAGCTGTGAATAGCTGGGAGCGGAGCCGGCCTTTTCCTGCCGCCTGCAGTGCCCGGGCGGCACCAGCACGGTCAGTCAGAGGCCATGGCAAGGCCGGGGGGGTGGCAGTCTGCCTGCTGGAGCCCTCCAGTGCAGGGGCTGCAGCAAGCTTCACTTGCTCAACTTCCCCCTTATGTTTAAAATATAATGGGCTAATTCTTTGCTCTGTTTCACAGGAAGCTGGAGTTTAAGACTGTGTGTGATATGATTGTGTTCCTCAAGAACTTGTGTGCAGAGGAGGAATGCCGCAATGAAAGGGAGGTTTTCTTCAGTCTGTCAGAATAGAACAAATGTATTTGAAGGGGAACTATGAAACCTGGCTCTGGGTTGGCTTGGGGCAGGGGGACAGGTGGTATTTTTAGACTCATCTAGCTCTTTGACCTGACAAAATGGCATAATTTTCCACTTGTGAGAGAGGAAATATGACTGGTTACCATTGAGTGTTGAGTGCAGTGAAGAGTTTAGGTCTTTCTGGGCACCCCAAACAGATGCGGTTTTGAATAGCCTAAATATTCTAGGTGTGTAAAGCAGGGCAGGAACACTGACATGAATAAGCCTTCTGAGGATGTTTCTGAGGTGTTCTGTGGGCAGAGGTTGGCTCCAGACTACTCTGCAGTGGGCTTTAGGGCTGTAGTGCTGTTTCTGAAAGAAAAGAAAAAAACCCATGGCCCATGAATGACATTGTCTGCCTTCAGGAACATTTCCAATTTTGGTAAAATTTTGGCATTATATTTCATAATTAATTAAGGATTTTTCTCCTGCTTGTTTTTGTTCCCAATAGTCTGTGATTTCTACTGTATTGAAGTATAGGAAAGCTGATGGGAAAACTGAGCCATTCCTGGTGGTGCACACTTTAAAACGATGCATACTGGTTAGGAAAATCAGCTCAGATCAGCTACTGGACCTTCAGCCTAACCGTTTTTTCCTGCTCTGGGGTAGTAACAAAAATGTGCTTGTGAGGTTAACTTGTCTAATTCTTTTTTTAAACCAACATGTGAAAGATGCTCTTTTGTTTTCCATTTTCTTTTTGTTTGTAAATAATTGCAAATACATCAAGGCAGATTTTGCAAGTGCAGCTGTGCGTGCAACCTGTCTGTGTGCGAAGCGCAGCGAGCAGGTGAGGGTGAAGCACATGCAAAGAAAGTGGCAGCTCATAAGTTGTGTTCCTTTCTTTCCTGTGGTAGGAAGTATAAATGCATTGATTCTTTGAAAAAAGCCAACCAAACCCAACTCTAAATTAGCAGCTTTTTTGACTGGTTGGATTAATAAAATGTTGAAATCGTGGTGGAGCTGAAACCAGCCAAAATTCCCCGGGTTTCTTTTCAAATGAAAGTTGACCGAAAAAGCCTTAGTGCTTGGATAGAAAAGATGCATTAAGTGCTGGGTTACAAACCCAGCAAAATTTTGCAAACTTGTTCCTGGTACTTACAGAGAGGTTGGTGGTCTGATCAGAGACCAGGGACCTTTCATTCTTGTTTACAGCATATTCTTTCGTGAATTACCGAACTGCAATACAGACAAATATTTACTATGTAGTCAAAATATAGAAATGGATGTCTCTGTAAATAGCTGCTTTCTTTTCTGAGAAGACATATAGCATGGCCTATCCTGCAGTTTGTATAAAGACAATAATTTGGGGGCTAAACTTGATTTCAGGGGTGGGGGATGTGATGTGTCTCATTGCTTTGTGGCCTTTGTGTGGGGAAGATGAAAATCCAGATCATTATCCTTCTTAAGATTCATTTCCTTCCCATTTACCTGTACAAGGTTAATTCTTGAGCTCACAAATAGACCTGCCCTTACTGCTGGTTTTATGAGGTGTGAGGATTCACAGTCAGGAGAGTTGTTCACTTCATAAAAGCAGTGCAGGTTGCACGAACCAGACATTACCCGATGTGCTCTGGTAGGACGGGGAGAGACCCCGTTCCACAAACATCAGCTCACCCTATCTTTAAAAGAAAAAGTTTGGAGCAATCAGAGGTCCCTCACTCAGTGGTGAGAACCCAAAAATGTCATGGCCTTTTGTGGCCTTTGCACTGCCTCCATGGAGAGCAGCCTTCCCCACTGTCAGACCGCAGACACTTAATCAGGTTTCTCCCAGGGGGAAATATCAAGTTCCAAAGGCCAGCAATGCTAAGGGGCTGTGTGTTGCCCCAGAGCACGGCTGCTGCTGATGGAGGAGGAGAGGTTCCACGAGAATGCACAGCCCCAGCCCATGCAGACACTGCTGCATGTGAGGGGAGCCAGCTGTGGCTGCTGCACAGGCAGGTAGCAGGATAGTCTCCTAAACTAGAAATATCTTCAGAGTTTAAGTGCCTTGACCTATGACTGCACCTATATCTAGTATACCTAGATATAGGGTACTGATATTCCCAAATGCAGTTATTACTTCTTGCTGCCAAAAGTCTGGTGGCCAATATGCTTTAAATTGAGAGATTCACTGATATTTCTAGTAGTTCCTGTCAATTCCAAGACTAGTTTTCTGGAAAAAGACCTACAGATTTCAGTGGTTCTCATATTACCTCAGTTATGAAGACTAATTGATAGGAATCCTGTGGGTGCATGAAGAGAACTGATGCAAGTAGTTCTGAGGCCCTCTCTAAGGTGAAATGTGTAGTTTTGACATTTCGATTGGTTCTTTAGTAGCCCTGATTTTTGTCAGTGGAGAAGGTACAGTTCTGTCGAATCATTTTGCACTCTTGGGTCCTTTGAAACTTAAGAATCAAACACAAATATTTATATATTGTATGTACATTTGTGAGTTTGTTTTGATCAGTAACCTGCTAGAAACCCAGCATGTGTGCATTGGCACATGGAAGGCTGTTGGCTCAGCTTGTTAGCCACTTGTATCCATGTGAAATGAAGCCAGATAGAGCTGCCCTTGAGAAGAAACCTGTGGAAGCCATCTCAATATTTAGATCCAAAGTCAGATGCTAAACTGGCTTATGAGAGACAACTTAAAGGGATTTCTCTTTGGAGTGAGAAACACTGCAACATATTTCTCTATGACTTCTCTTCAGTTCCACCTCCCTTCATCAGTCAAAGCATAAATTTGGGTTTTTTTTTGTTGCAGAATTCCAGTGTAAACACAAGTATGCTGGAAATGCAGGTAACGATCCAGGATCTTTTTAGAGCTTTCTTTGTAAATGACTTTTTCGGGGAAGTGCTGCTAGATCACTTATGATTAGTCCCAGAATACCACTGTGCTGAGAATGTCCGGGCACGTTAATTTTGTCTGTGCCAACTTGCAGTGCCCCCATGTCTCTAAGTATCTGTGAGTGACTGAGACGCAGTCGTGCTTCACTTCTAGAGATGATTCAATAACACTTATTGCCTTGGAATTTGTATTTGCTGATGCTGTGAGAGTGGTACAGGAGAGGAGGGTGGTCTGAGCTAAACTTGTCAGCCACACTTGCTCCTGATGGAAAGAGAAACTTTTTCTAGATGGTAATTCAGCCTCTCTTCTTAAACAACCTCCTGAACCACAGTGACTCATCCTCTATGTTGCCTGCCCACTGCTCTGTTGTAGTGGGAACCTGGATCACTAATTCAGGGGAGGCTTCAGCTTTCAGGGGGTGCAAGTAGATGAGGTGAATCCTCATTTAAACCCTGGTGATTTGTTGACAGAAACCATTTTGTGCTGGACCCCTGTCAAGAAAGTCAAAGTGAGAAGAAAGCAGTTGGAATGTCTGATTCCTTCATGCACAGCTGAAAAATCCCAGTGCTGTGCAATGCCAGTATTTTGTGAGTGATTTTGATTAACTTTGATGTTATAGACAGTGTAACACTCAATGACAAGATAGATGTAAGATAAATTAGCCAAGTGTGGTCATAAACTGCATGAACCTTAAAAGTCAGGATTGGGTAAGGACAAATCAGTTAGATTTTTGGAATTATCTCAGGCATGCACTTCATATTCGCAGTAGCTGTTTCTCTTATCTAGTATTTAAAGAAATAATCAAGTTTATTTATTCAAACATTTTATTCATACATACACTTAGATAATTTTAAATAGCGGAGTTTCTGAATGCTCCCCTATATTTCATTTAGTATTTATCAGCATTCACCATATGTCAGACTAAGAAGTGTGGAAGAAGTTTCAAATTGCCATGATCAGTGCTTGGTTAATGTTTATTAAATTGCCAGTATGAGTGGAGGTTTTGTAATAGGTATACATGTATTTATTGCTTATGTATCTATACAATTATAAAAAGTACCCTTTGAAAGTATGTTTCAGGTCAAAGGATCTCTCCCTTGTGACACATCTGAATTTTGTAACTGAAGCTGCATTTCTTTTGAGGGTCTTTACAGTTTCACCGGAAATGGAATCTGCTTTTTTTGCAAACGGTCATGCAGTCTGCTGTGGGAAAAGATGGTGCCTGCTGTAACACTTGTGGTTTTGTGTGTGTGAAATGATTGTTACTCTAAATGACAAAACTGGAATGAAAAGGAACTCCTTAAAAGAAGGAATGGAGGGGCAGAGGTGGAGTTGGGGCATATGAGCGAGAAAGATGCTGTCCCCTGGGTATGGGAGTGATAGTTCTGAAGACAAAGATCTTCATATTTGTTTTCAAAACTAGTGAAATTAATATTCTAGCACGTAGGTAATCTCTATAAGTAGTTCACCTCACTTCATGGCTAACATAGCTCAGGATTATGGAAGATCTGTAACCTTTGTAAAAGACGTGTCATTTTAAAACCTGTACGGTAGAGTCTATTTGACCTTCTGCTTAGTAGTAGTAGTGGTGCAGCTTCTACAGCTCAGACTGCCTGAGCTGTTTGCAGAGGATGTGTTTGATACTGCATGATGTGTGTGACTTTTTCTTTTTTTTTTTTTTTATCATCTTGGTTAGCTAATAGTTTAGTTCCTCTTCAGGGGACAGATAAAAAAATTAAATATGTACCAATAAGCTTTGAGGCTTTAAAGCCAATTTGATACACAGGAAGCCTGAAATCAGGGCAATAAAAGATACTTCTGGTACTATTTCCTCTTACTAAACACCTCTGCCTATCAGGCGAGTCCCTGTTCAGCTGTTTGCTGATGAATTAATTTGCCTGTAGATCTTCGCCACAGCTACAATCTTTTTGCAGAGTTGCTCTCGCTCACAGCTGTGGCTCTTTATTGTTTTAAGTGACTATAGAGAAAATGTTCTGCATAGGTGAAATCCTCTACACAGAATTTTGGTATAATGCACTCACCTGATGCTTAAGTTCTTCCTTCCTTCTCCAGATACTGATAATTTAAAATGTGATTTTATAGAAATATTAATATTGCAGCCAGTAATTGTGCAATGAAGGAATACCGGGTTTCCAGTAAGAGGTATGGTAATATGCTCTTTAAAAATGGTACAATTGCTTCAGTATTGCTCCATTTTACAAGTGTAATGCTACAATGTCAAAGGAGTTGCTTCTGATTTCCAATATTCTAACTTAAATTTCACAACTGAAAAACCTGAGTCAGGCCCAGTATTCTACATTGTGTGCTGGTGTTTGTCCAGGACAGCAAGAGATGTTGGAAAACCAGTCATCTGTATTTACTCAAGAATCACTTCATCAGTCTTAAAAATCCAGCTGTCTCTAGGATGGCCATCGGTAGATGCTGGTTACCGGTGCACAGCAGTGCAGGCCACGCCAGGAGCAACAGAACTGAAGCAGGTTCACCCCCAGCTGAGGTGTCTCAATTCCCATTTGGGTGGTGAACCAAAGCTGTGAGCAGTCAGTCAGCGGAGGTCCTGCAGTCAGGTAGTTACAACGTGCTTGAAGGGAAATGCCAAAAGATTTAAATAGCTCTATGCAGTCATTGTTATGCTATTTTGAGATTATTTATTTCATTTTCTTTCAGACTTCAGTGCAGGTGAGAACTGCAGTTGACATGTGGGATGGGATGCAGGACATTTATTTCCTGTCATCTGTGTAAAGCTTTAGCTTATAAACTGCATATCTGATAGAAAGCAAAAGAACATGATCAGGATGACAAGGTTCAAACTAACAATTGAGTAACATGAGCAAGGATGCACCTGCTCTTAAAACATGAACTTTAGCAAACATTAATTTTGATATGTCAGACTATTTCAGTAGAGCTGTGTTCCCACAGGTCCTTCGAGCTTTTTTGCTAAAGACAACAAGGTTTTTTTGGTATGGAGGCAAAGACTTCTAACAGCCACATTTAGTGGCAACACAGATTCTAGGGATAAAAAAAAATTAAAATTACACTTGCAATTTCATGTTCATATATATGGCCCCTGTGCTGTAGTTGCAAGGTGAAGATGACCAAATGTTGGAATTTATTGTTCATGTCACCTCTTAATTTGTCACTGTGAGCACATTTTCTTGGAAACAAGATACCTGCACTTGCAAGAAGCTTTAGACAATTGATGGCACAAGTGTACAGCAATTTATTAATATTTACCCTGAAAACACTAGGCTCATGTAGATTCCTGGATCCTTATTCTGAATCAGTCCTGATCACTGATGAGTTTAACAAAATTGTCTCACTTGTCTCTTAAGTACAGTGTGACATTCCAGTCAGCTGCTCAGGAAACAGGTTTTACAGGATTGTATATTAAATTATTACTTCTCCAGCAACACAGGGACCAGTTGCCTCACCGCTGTTTCTGTTCTCCTTTTCATTTCCCTCAGGGGCAGACACAGTTTGCCTGTCTTCTTGTTTAGTAAGAAGTCTCTTGCTATTTCTGAATGTTTGAGGAAGTATCTTAAACATGAATTTTGAGAAGGGGCATGAGCAAACTGTCACTTGTCTTGTCCCCTGTGTTTGTCCTGTGTTACCTATGCTACGTGGAAGATGGAAAACACTAATTTTCCCTAGTGAAGTTAAGGCTACAAGTTGAGTTCGACAAGGTCCTTTTGAAAACCATTTGAGAGAAATCCCAGTTGTTCATGTGTTTCATGTATGCAACTGTTTTATGTGACAACGACTCACAATTAGCAATTTCTTTCCTTAAAATATGCTATGTGCTTTTGTGGTTTAGAGGTGCTGCAAAGACACTCAAAGCAATGCAGTTTCATTGAAACAGGGTTGTGAGGATCATGGATAGAACAAAACACCTTCATGCAAAAGGGATCATTAACAAGTACTTATTTAATGAACTGAACTTTTATACCTAAGTTTCATTCTAGATTTGTAATGTTTCTATTAGTATTTGTTAGAAGAAACTTGTCCAGCATGATGTGAAACAGAAAGAAAGCATTTTACTCTGCTCATTCTAATTTGTCATAGATTTGCTTGAATCCTGCAAGGCTTTGTACTGTAAGACAAACTAGAAACTGTGCTTATGCTTGACATGAGGAGCATCAGCTGTGGCCTGCTGAGTCTGGAAGTAGCAGATCTCTAGGACAACAAGCCACAAATAAATGTAATGTTGATACCACAGTAGAATTTTAAACCAAAACAAGCCCTCTATAGACTGTTTCCCTAATGCTGATTACATTAACATGGAAGATGGGACCTTTACAGTCTTTATAAGCAGAATGAAAATTTATCAGGCTGGTTTCACATTTTTTTCCCTGCCTTGTGCCATGACCTGTTCTTATTCTATATCCGTGGGCTCTGCCAGTCCTTCTCTCCTCCTCTGTTGCCCAAGCAACTCAGCTTGAGTTGCTCAGAGACCTGGCCCCGTGTGACCATAGCAGAGCACTGAGAATGGCAGGGGAGCAATGCAGCATCTTTGTAGGACTAAAACGTCTTGTGTCTCGTTTTATTATTACTGGAGAGACTGCTGTCCATGCGCATCCAGGCACATCAGAGGCTGTAGGCGCTTGGAAAGACTATCTACAAAGTTGACTGTCTATTTCCCTCCCAGGTCTTTCATGCTTCTTCCTCTCTCTGCTTCTATGCCTTTCTTATTTTTTGTTTGGTTGTTCTCTCTCCTTTTCTCCCTTTCTCGTGCTCTCATCAAATGATCTTTTCGGACAAGTATCACAGAAAAGCTATTTTTAGATTAACACAGTCTTCACTTCTGTGTTGACTGGCCTGTAACAGCTAATGTGATTTGCACTTCTCTATACAGCTCTGTATTACTAGACCCATCATACTGGGACTGATGTGCAAATAACTATTAGTCACCAGTGGAGCTGCTAATTATGTACATTAATTGATAATTTCATTTGGGTTTGTTGTCTCCAAACAGGTATGCGATTAAAGCAAGGAAGAATCACTGCCTGACTTACTGTTTGAGGATGAGTGACTTTAGTATGATGTGCCACCTGCTATAGCTCAGATGCCTGGTTACTAATGCTCAGCCAGCACACCCAACACTGAAGTGGGAGTGCAGCAGCTCTTCTGCTGTCATCAGTCATCATGCAGAACACTTCATCTCAGACAGCTCCCTGACTGCTGCCAAACTGCTGAGCACTACGGTTCCTGGCCAGATTATTGGCAGGGTGGACTGGCTGGTTCTTACAAAATGCCTCTTCTGCCACTGGCACGTGTGTCCTGTTCCTTTGATGCAAGAATCTATTCTTCAGACTTCTTAGTCCACACAAACTCCTCCAAGCTGTCCATATCTAGCCAGAGTCTAGAGAAGAGCTCCTTCCTATTTAGCAATACAAGAGGAGCAATGTAGTTACAGTCCTTGAAATTTGTTCCAAAGCAGATTGAAAATCCAGGGCTAAAAACAAATGCAGGGTCTCTGTGTGTCGTTAATTAATGCCTTTTTTACTGGTGCCTCTACTGTAAAGTGTGAATGGCTGATGAGTGACAAGAGAGCCATGCCTAAGCTGGAACAGAGATGTGCCCCTTTTGGAGCTGAAGGTCAGGCAGAGGAATGTGTCCACTGTCTTCCAAGCAGAACACCTGAGGTGAAGGCATTCCATAAGCTGTAAGTTTGGTTCAGTGACATTGCTTCTGAACAGGTTGTAAGCAGGCAAAAGGGAAAAAGCAAAAACTGAGTATGCACCAGCTGACATGGATATTGCTCAGGAAGAGTTCAACTTATAATGGCTTTTTATTATCAAGCTGTAACAAAGCTGCTTTGTGCCCTAAGCACAAAGACATAACCCACTTTCCCTCACTGTTTCAGGTGGGTAAGAGAAATTCCTTTCATCCTTGTTCACTGCACTTCCCAGGGCTCACTCCTTTGTGTGGGAGGCAAGTTAGAAACCACTGACAAGAACACAGAGGAAAGCTCTCTGCCCTTCTTTGCACAGGTCATGTAGTTTATTGCAGCAGATTCTGTCCTCACTGGCTTCCCTTTAGTCTCTGCTGCAGGTATTTCTGTCTCTGCTGATACCTGTGAATAGGAAAATTTTCTGCTCTCAGTTCAGGAGTGCCTTTTAACCAACAGTTGCTAAACCAGTGGAGTCTTGAGGTAGAAATCCCATGCAGTGCTCTTTTCTAAACCCTTCCCAATGAATCAAATAGATTGTGGGTATGTTCATGCAAATCCAAGTAGGTCTTCCCAACTTCCAGCAGTTATACTTCTCAGGCTGATATTCACATCACTGTCCATTTGTATCTGGCATGGAGCTTTTTACTGATTTGACTGTTAAAGCTGGAGTTGTGCAGAGCTGAGGGAAGGGGAAACCTGACCTAAGTGAAAAGTTCCAGCATTGCTTCATCTGTTTTTAACCAACTAAAATAAAGTCAACAGAGTAATATATCAAAACCACTGTCTGGTGATTTCCATTTCCCTTTGCCACATATTGAGGCTGTTGAACTTGTCCCTAACCCCAGCTCATGGTTCTGACGTGCCTCAGCTACAGCAGTGTGACTGTCCCTTTGTTGTTCTTCAGAGTCCCTTGCTGACATACACCTCGCTCTGGGGTCAGAACAGCTGCATCCTAGAGACACAGGGAACCTTCAAAGAAGCGAATGGACTGTGCTATAGTCCACTGGTAGTAACAGATAATTAAAGCTAAAAACTTCAACAAAGGGAAGATATTTATTGTCTGGAAAGGCCTAACAGCATTGTAAGAAATGTCTTTTGTAGTGCCTGCATACAGCCCTGACATCTGTGGTGGAGAGTTCACAAATGTTTCTATTATTTCAGTCTTAAAGGTAATCAGCCACACTGTGTTGATGGGAACCTAGAAGAAATAAAAGAGTGAAATCAAGCTATTTGAACATAAACGTTTTTTCATCTCTGCAGGCATTTCTTCACCGGATCCGACAGAATGCTGTGGACAAAGCTGAGAAGTACATAACAGAGGAGAATGTTAAGGTATTTCTTTTGTCTTCCTTGTTTTCTTGGTGAGGAAGGTGATATGCACTGATAGGCTAGGTTCAGGGATATAAATATCAAATATCCTCTTGTGATATTGATGCTTATTATTAAGCTAGTTCCCTAAGGAAAAGAGCTCATGTTGACAGTTTATCTGTCAATCTGTTTGCCCATTCTTATAGCTGTCATCTTCCAGCAATTTTTCATCTCACTGGCTAATTTTAGTAAAATTTGACAACAGTGTAGTGTTGTCAGAGATATTAACTTTTGGCAAGATTTGTGAAATGCTGAGTAGAGTACAGAGGGGCCATTTCAATATATTTGAAAGGAAAGGCAGGGAATCCACAGCCCTTATCTATTTTGTTTGACAGTATTCAGTTAGCCAATTTGCATCTGCTGTTTTCTAATAGGAAACTTATGATAGGGCGTATGAGAAGGAGGCAGGAATATTCCTTGTGTTCTTGTGGAAAGGAATTTGGATTCTTGTGGGAGGTCTATGTACTGTGAGACCCTTGCGTGAGGAGTGTTCCGGATGAATTTTGCACTGGAAGGAGTTAAGGGACATTGAGAACTGTGAGGTACAGGTTTCTCTAGTGCCTGTGGTCAAAGGGATGCATGTTGTTCATTAGTGTCATAAATATACAAAACACCTTCTTGCAGTAATTTGGCTTAAAAACTCACCTTGTACACATGTGCATGTGAAACCAAACCCCTCTTTGTACGCGTACGCAAGTGAAAGCCACTGATGAGTGGGACAGAGCGCAGTTTGTTTGCCACTGGATGGGGATTTACTGCACTTGCGTTTGGTCCTGGAGCTCTTGAATCAGCAGCAGCTTTGCCCTGTAGGTCTGTGGGAGCAGGGCAGCCACAGAAGGGGTGTTACACCCAGCAGTGCTGCTGCAGCTGGCACGTGTTTCCCCCGGCCAGCTCCTCCATTTCCTGTACCAGTTTCCTGGATGTACCGCGTGAGCGGGGTTCCAGTCCCTCTTTGGCTGTCAGTTCCACAGGCCAGCAAAGTGTGGTATTGACTGGCTGGCATCAGGAGGGGTTGGGAGCAAGACTGATGACAGCTTTGTGGAGCTCAGCCTCTTGCTGTCTTCAAATTTGAAAATTCCCACTCTCCAAAAACTCACCATCCAATGTCTGGAGTAGGTTTAGGGGTGGCTGAGGAAAAAGTCGACAACTGATTAGTGACAATAGATCTTGTGTACGTAGAACTGTGCAAAAACTAAGCTCTGCATGAAAATAAACCTGCACAACTATTTGTCAGTGTTGATGTTGGTGAAAATTATTAATCTATCATTATTGACATATCATAAAAATGAATATTAATTAAGACTACCACATAATCAGATGCAGTGCCCACAAAGCCTGTGCAGCAGAATTTGTATCTGAAGTTTCTTCACACTCCTCTGGGGAAGTACCACTTTATTTTTGTGTCATTCTTGAAATGCCTGGGGCTTCTTTTTGAGGCCACTGTGAGACCTCATTTATTCCTGTTACAGCAATACTGAGCTTTCAATAAGAGAGCTTCCGTTTAGTAATAAAAGGCTTCTGCCTGTTTCTGGTGAAACAGAATCACAAGGCACAGTTTTCCTGTGTCCATAGTTTCCAGAGTTAATATTATCTCTTCCTTCCCCCCTCCATCTCCTGCTATACCAAGTAATTTAATTGTCTTTCCTGCAGTTGAAATATATTTGTTTTTCATTTCCTGCTCTTTTCTCCCCTGTTTCTGGTAGAGCCAGGAAAAACAAGGTGGTGTTGGGAATTTTGATAATCTGCCTGCTGATATTATGTGTCTTGAGTCACCAGAGAGCTGTGAGATGGCTGATGGTAGAAGAGACTATAAAAGGGGTTTGGCAGCTTATGTAAGGAGCAGCCTGTCTTTACTCTCTTTCTTCACGTGGCAGAAATGTCTAGAGGAAAATACAGGCTATTCTGGCAGTTACTCACCTCTGAGCAAAAGGAGAAAGGGCTTTTTAAGATAAGTAAGGTTATTGCTCCCAGCATTATTTTGCAGATTTCTCCTACAGCTGGAGCTAAGCACCAGAGATTTCAGTAATCTTCGGCCACTGTAGCCCCCTCCAGAAAGGCCACATGGAGTCCTGTGCCAGGCCCAGATTTTACAAGTGCTCCAGTGACTAACAGCTGCAGCAACATGATAAAAAATTTGTTTTAGATTATTCTCTGCCTCATGTGGGAATAACTCTCCTGATGTGTTAATATTATGCATGCTCACAGCAGGCACTGCTGTCACTTCACTGATACAGCAGTTTGAAGGCAGTACAGCTTGAGGGTGTGCACAAGGGTGGTAACCACATTTGGTACAGGAGCATGTGCAGTCAAGGTCTGTCTGTTGCCTTGATTTTCAAGTGACTCTTACCTGCAAATTCTGCTGCAAGCAGAGCTTTACTGATCACCTCAGAATTCATTAGCTTGCACAGATATTCCTTGAATCACAAACCAGCCCTGAATACTGCTCCTGAAGGATAAAATCATTCCTGACAGATGTTTTCCTCTTGCTTGTTAATCCCCTTTTGGCACAGCTTCTGGCAAGGCAATGCAGGCGGGGGCTACCGGGTCATCGCGTCACTTTCAGCCACATGACAGAGCACTCACAGGCTCTGCTTGAATTAGCACAGAAAGTTTTTTGGAAGCAATCAAAAGATCCTAGCTCCCTGGCCATTTTTTTTTTTTTTT
>VZRN01001256.1:1661871-1792910 GCA_013397935.1 Dasyornis broadbenti
TTTTTTTTTCTTTGGGTTTAGAGCCAATCGATGCAAATTCAGTGCATTGGAATCTTTCAGCTTATTGAGAGCTAGAAAGGAGCTCTGAGACCCAAGCGGGCATTAATGATGGTGAACTCCACTCTATCTCAGAATTGCTGAAGCGGGCAGGAAGCAAAGACAAGGAAGATGCAACAGGCTTTGGTCTGCACATGCAGCCAGCTTGAAGGAGTTTGAGAGAACTACTCTGCCCATCCTTGTGAATAACAGAAGGTATAGAGTTGAACCTGGGTGCCTTGAATTCCTGATCTTGTCTACCCCTGCTAAACGAGAGAGAAACTGGTTTTAAGCCAGGAATTAAGGTTTCATTCCTATCTTTAATGATTAGACTTAATTTACAGATTATTGTTTCTCTGAATTGCTGCAACATCACCAGCCACCAGGCTGAACCAGTGCCACATTTGGTGAATAAATTCCGCTGCATAAAATTGAAGAGTTTGGTGTTACAGTAAGGCATTTTGGGAAGTGTTTAGAGATGTTGGGCTCAATCACTTCCCACACCAAATGCCAGGAAGATGAAGGCTGGTTCTATCAGGCTGCACACTTTAGGATCACCCACTCAATGAGCCAGACCTGGGAGACTTCTTCCAATGTGGAAGCTTGTTTGACTGCACTGCAGATCTTCTCTTTGCAAATGTCATAGTTAAAGCAAAGTGATAGAAACATCATCTGCAACCTGTATGTCGCTGCAGACTCTAGGATTTACTTTGCCCAGGTAGGCTTCCCTCCAGTGGCTGCTGGTACTGATGGCTGTCACCTTGCATCAAGACTTTCCCCTCTCTAGGTAGCATTTCCTCTCCTACACGTGGATTCACACTTTTTTTGATTCACAGTCATTTTGTATGAAAATGACCAAGACTTGTAATATGTTTATAGCATCTTTCATCCTGGCAGTTTATTCCCCTTAGCACACATATATTGTAATCACAGGGGTCATTTAACTGTCACCATTACCTTTTAATACGGGATTGAATGAGGGGCCTCTTTCCCTCTACATGTGCCTTTTGGAGTCACTGAGGTCAGTGAAAGGGAACTCTGAACGCTGCTCTTGAGGTTTGTGACAATTGTACGCTATTCTGTACTCTGGGCAGTGAAAGGCTGGATTCCATACGGCAGAGATTTTGTCCCCTGTTTACAGGAGACACCTTTGTGTATGATAGCTTTGAGTCCCTTTCTTCCAGAAAGGGGTTTCTAATGCATGGGAAGGAAAGGCAAACTACTCCCTGCTTCTGGCTCCTGCAAAGTGACTTTGGTCCTTGTGGTTCCATTTAGCTGGCTTTTCTCATAGGAATAGTCTCAAGACTTAAAGGAGGTTGCTTGCGTTTGTCATGCTCAGGGATCTGCAAAGATAACCTTAATTTACAGCAGGTATTTCAGTACCAAAAAAGATTTTCATAGGGGGCTAGGAAAGGTGGAAATACAGTGTAACTCATTCTTTACAAATCCCTGTCTGACCTTTGGATCCTATGACAGTAAATCTACAGCTCCACAGTATTTTGACATTACTACTTAGCAAAAAACTCTGAGATACGTTAAAAACTAGCAGTGTTTTTCTCCTTATATTTCAGATCTTATTTTCTAACATTGAAGACATTCTTGGTGTTCACAAGGAGTTCCTGGCTGCCCTGGAATTTTGTTTGCAACCCGAACCCCAGTCTCAACATGAACTGGGAAATGTTTTCTTAAAATTTGTAAGTACAATGACTTAATTCTATCTGAAAATATAGTTTCCTGTCATAAGCTCTCCTGCCCCTTAGCAAGCCCTAATCTCTAAGGCTTGTAGCAATACATTGACAATGTGTGTCTTACTTGAAAGTTGTAGGTAGGGTGGGAAAAAACTTGTGAATGAGGTTAGAACAATGGACACCACATCAAACTGAGCTAAACAACAGTGCATTTTTAGAAACTCTTCCTGTTGAATTATTTTGCTTTTTTTCTCACCCATCTGATCACATTTTATCGCTGAGAATTTGTCTGCTTTTGTTCCAAAAGTTTCAAAAAAGCAGCACAATTTCAAGTGCCTCAGAAACAGTACTCCTGAAGGTGCTTCCATGGTTTTGAAAGCAGGGGTTTAAGTGGTGGCCTGTACTCTGCCGCCACCAGAAGCCCTTGCAGCACCCTTGGATTGCTGGAGGGGAAGCAGCCGCTTGCTGCCAGCACCATGAGCCAGTGATGGGGATGAGGAGCTTTTCTCGTAGCCCGTTGTTGGCGTTTTACCCAGGGAAACCATGGGGAACGTTTTTTTGGTCTTTCATTTTAGGCATGGTTCTCTTGTTGCAGTGTGCATAGAAGTAGTGCTGGAACACCCTCAGTACTGCTTTTTCATTATCATCAAATCACAGCTCCTGCGGGGAGCTTGCAGTCAGGAGGTGACAGAAGGCCCCTGAATCTTCCATGTATTGGTGTATCTGCTGTTGTGATCACCTGGCAAGGTCATTCTTAGTTCTGATTATGAATCCAGTACTTCGCAGCAGCCAGATGTTAGCACAGGTGCTTTTCTTTAGAAACTCAGTGTTAAAAATACTTACAAATTTGGTGAATTGCTTGAGAATTCTTGAAGCCCTGTTTTTTTCAGACACTGCATTTTTTTAGTGGAGCATTTTTTCTGTAAGTTCTGTGTATCGAATATCCTTGTAGTGATCCCCAGATTCACCATGTGGAGTTCCATCCAACTGCGGTGCTTGGGCACTCTTCATGAGATCTGGGTATCCTTAATTTGCTCTAGCCTACTTAGGCCTGACTCCTCCTGGTCTGCCTTGGCCTAGAAGGAAGAGCCTTACTTGGCAACGGTCCACCAGTCTTCAGAAACAGAGCACTGCTTTTATAGAATCATGGAATCATTAAGGTTGGAAAAAACCTTTAAGACCATTAAGTCCCACGTCAACCCAGGTCCAGCACCATGTTCACCATTAAACCATGTGTTCAAATGCCACACTGACACCTTTTTTTGAATACATCAAGGGATGGCAGTTGTTATGGGCCTAATACTCTTCCAAGGACTCCTAGTTCAGAAAGATTCAAGTCTTGAGTAACACCTAAAACAAGCAAGATTTTGCAAGAATTCCAAAAAAGAAATTACTGCACATTGTCTTTTTGGAGTATTTTAAGAGATGATGAAATGCACTTGATCTGATTCTCAGGTGTGAAAAATTGTTTTCCCTAAGAAGACAGACATTGTCTGCCCTGGTGTGCTGCATTTGGTCAGGTGATCAGAAGTTCATTGTCTGATGGTAGGTGCTAGAGTTTATTCTGGACCTGTGGTTCAGTGTGACTGTAACAGATGGTAAAGAACATCCTTAAACATTCATGCAAAATCCAATCTACAGCCTTAAACAAAACAGCATGTAGGACATGTCTTTAATATCAGAGAGGGCACATGCACTGACCATGGAGTGACCACACCTCATGAGCACAGGCTCACTTTTGCAGTGCAGGAAAGGGTGTGGCTGTGGAGCAGAAGAGCAGAGAACTGCCAGATCCTTTGTTTCTAATATTGCCATATTTCTAGAGATTTGGGGATGTAATAACTAGAAACTTGTTCTAGGGAAGCATGTGTTATGCTTATTTTTCGGAGCAATGTTTCGTAAGTGATCAGTTTTACTGTCTAAGTCATCAGGGATATTGTTTTGTTGAGAATTATGTCTTCTGTTTAGGTTTTTCATGTTGACAAAATTGGTTTCAGCCTGCTTTGAAACAAGAAAATGCCATGCCTTGTTAAAAAAGTCAAAATAAAATGTTGCAGTTTTCCAAATTTCTTAATTGCTTTTCTCTAGTCAAAACTGTTTTCAAATTTGCACGAATTTGTGGGCAGTATTAATGGATTCAAAATAACATATTTCGGAAAATAAACTATTGGTTAAAGACTTATTTTAACCAAACTGAGAATAGTACTGACTTCTGTCACCAAAACAGGGGGTCTAGCTGTGTATACAGCAGATTTGCTGAGTAAGAAAGTGCCATTTTTATGTGGTCACATCTCTGACCGTAATTGCACTTTAACCTAGAGTAACTGCAGGTTTAGAATTCCTGGGCTAACATCTGTAATTGTGTAACTGATAATTTCCTCACCGGGCTATGGGAGAGCCCAGGAGTGAATATCACCCAGAGAGGAAATGAAACACTTCAGACAGGGAGCAATTTAAAGCACAGTTCTCATATTTGTGGGTTGCCGGCATGGGGTACAGCTGGGAGAGACTTGGGAAAGTGCTCTGATGTGTTCATAATTATTGTACTGTCTTGAGCTTTAGCAAAGGGATTTTGTCATGATCTAAATATAACCTCCCAAACTCCAGGCACTCAAAGCTGCAGTCAGAAACCTGAGCAATGACATTTTGTGTGCACTGATGTAACGGATGATCTTGTGTTAATGGCTGCTGTTTTTAGTTTCAAGTATGGTGCTTTGTGTGCATCCAGGGAGTTGGAGAGGTGAGAGGACAAAATTTGGGAAAAACTTCTATGTGTGTCTTACTCTGTAAGTCTCCTGTTTTTATGGTTGACAACAATCCTAGGGCATTTTTTTTTTCTATTGTGCTGTGGACCCAGCCCTGCCTTTTCCTGCATCTGGTGGTCAGAAACCTTTTTTCTCTTTGCAGCTTCCCAATATTGCACCCCAGTAGCAACATGAACAGCTGCCAATGAAGGATAAAAGTCTTGAACATCTGCATTTGTGCTCTTTGCACCATACCCTTTGTGGATATTGTTTTATTTGCTTTGTACCATTGTTCTCATGTTTAGACATACACCTATTTATTCTCAGTTCTTTCTTCTGAAGTACAAGAAGGGGAAAAAGTCAGATTAATGATAAACCAAACCCAAAAGCATTTTACAGACTCTGAACATGTATATCTACCATTGAGCGTCTGACCAGAATGTCAAATTCCCCTAAAGTAACACAAATGCAATTTCTTCTCCATGTGACAATAGCAAAGGGAATACCCAGTGACTACAGATGTATTTCCATGGATTCATGCTGGTGAACTCCTTCAGCTGGCAGTAGTTTTTTGCTTGGATCATTGAGCTGTCTTAGAACTGTCTAGATGTTGCAGATGTCTTCAGCTAACACAGGAAGCTCTAAGACTGGTAGAAGTTCAATTAAAACTCAAAAAAATTAACTTCCAGTGTCTGGGGAGATGGAAAGGTTCAGATAGAATGTTTTCAGACCAGAATCCTGCTGTGAATGCAGCAGCAAAGTCTGGAGGGCATTGGTTGCATGGCTTGGTGCCCTAGATGGTGGCTCTGGAAAGCCTTGCATATTACCCGGCAGAGTGCCACACTAATGCTTTGAAATGACTTTTGATATGCGAACTAGCTTGTCTGGGTGCCTCTACATGGCACTGCATTATGGCATAGAAACCAACCTGAACCAGGAAAAAAAAGTACTATTGTAAGAAGCACTCAAAAATGATGGGTTTTCTGTCTTCTGAATCATTCATTTTGCCTGAAGCCTAGTACAGTCTCATGACCCCAGTGTTATTCTGGTGAATGTAATACTGGAATCTCTGAACATAGCTGCTGAAAGTTCAGCCCTTCCCACCACCTTTGAGAGGCTCAACTCACCCCTTGCCTCATCTGTTCGGGCACGGAAATAGTTGTTCCTGCTTCTTTTGTGAATCTTTGCAGTTTCCAGATACCTGGTGTTTGCAATGGGTTCAGCATCTCTGATCATTTTAGATAGAAGGACTTGCACTGTCTTTGAATCTGGACATCAGTAGAGCAGAACTTGCTGACCCTGATGCCAGCTGACCTTCATTTCTTAATAGGGGATTTCATTCCAACATGTGCTGGTGGGTGTGACGTGTCCCAGTGTTACGAACTCAATCTAGTTGTGAAGCTACCTTTCCCTTCCCTTAATATTTGTAATATGGTGGTTATTTTGTGTGTATTTGATTAAATTTTTCCTGTTACAGAAACTATTATGGACAGCTGTTAAGTTTTGTCTGCTGCTTGTTTCACAACACAAAGTAAACCAGCCAACCTACTGGGGCCTGGCGCTCACCCCTGTAAGGCAGGGGATCTCCAGCTGACTGCTCTGTGTTACAGTTCCCCTCCATGTCTCAGAGCTTCCTTCAGGCCTTGGTTCTTCCCGCCCACCTGTGTTTCTTCCTCCTGCAGGAGTGGTCAGCCCCCTTGCTCCTGGCTTTATTTTGCTCCTGGCTTTATTTTGCTCCTGCATTCTTTCGTGGAATATCCTGACACGCATGCAAGTATCCCCAAGACAGCAAAATCCCTCCTTTCAGCAAAGAGTATCTACAATCTCAGTGAAATGTTAAGAGGAAAAGTGCAGGAAGTCTCAGTGCTCAGAAAAGCCTCTGTTAACATACAACAGAGTAAGTCAGGAATTAGTGGAACACCATATACATTATTCACGTTAGAGAAGTGTCACACACTTCATGAAGACTCCAATGCTAATGCCACTTAGAGTGCACCTCTCGTTGTATAGAATTTGGTAGTAGACTGTGGCAAAATAATCTCTCTAGTGGTGTCTGAATTGATAAGTTACTTTGTTTTTCCTTGCAGAAAGACAAATTCTTTGTGTATGAGGAGTACTGTAGCAACCACGAGAAAGCACTCAGACTGCTGATGGAATTGAACAAGATCCCAACAGTGAGAACATTCCTTCTGGTAAGCACCTTCTCTAGCACTCTTGACTGAATGATCTGACTTTGCCCTGTGCTCATAATAACTGTTCAGTATCCCAGGAATGCTGGGCATTTTGCAGGAATTACCCATTCCAGGTTTGGAGCACTCGGGGCGGAGGGGCGTTGAAATCACTGATGTCTTGAAGCACAGAACTGAGCACCACTGCCATAAGTGATTGCAGTGGAAACAAGGAATATTTTTATTTTTAAGAAGCAACAGAAGAAATGAGCACAGATGATGAAAGGAGTAATGCAGTAAGTCAGCAGCAAGACTGAGGCTAGTTCCCGTTGGATTTGATTCCCTGCTCAGTTCCGTGACCAGCTCACCATCTGCAGGCTCACCAGAAAAACATGGCCTGCTTCTGACACCCTGTTCCCCATGAGTCCAGTTGCGGGCAAGAAATGTAGTCTGGATGAATTGTTTTGAGTGCATCATTGCTGCTTATATCAAAAGTAACCTAACTCCCATCCAGTGAGGGACTGTGACCATACAGCCTTCAAAAGCCCCTTATAGGCTGGGCTGGGAGAAGAAACAATCAATTGGCAGTGCCTTCTGCCTAGCATTCTTTGTTTTTCTTTCCTTTCTTGGTTGTTTCTCTTCCTTACTTTCACCCTAATTCTACTTGATTTTTGAATGTCTTGGTTTTATGGCCATGGATGCATGGCATTTGTAACAGGGCTGGCACATAGGTGAGGGAATAATTCAGCACATCAGCTTTTTTCCTAGCCAATTCTATGAAGTAAAAGAAAGGCTATCTTTCCTGCAAAAGACCTGTTTTTCTTTCTGCCCTTCTTTCTGCTCTTCTTTTTTTGCTTTCTGTGAAAGGTCTGTTCTTTCCCAATGCAGTACAGCAAAAGAAAACTTCTGCATAAAGATCATCTCAAGCACGGCCAGTGCATTCCTTTAGCCACAAGATACAGGCCTCAGAGGAAGTCTACCCTCATGCTGTTGGGTAGGCAGAGTCTCTTTGTCTGAGTTTTAATGAACTTTATTAAACCATTACTTTGAATTACTAAATAACGCTTTCCTTGTTCATGAAGTTTTTGGGTGCTTCTGGTCAGGGAAACCAGTGAGCAAGAGGAGGGAAGGTGCATATCAACACCATCCTTCCCAACATTCAGAATGTTCTCCACTTCCACTGGATTGACAAAGTCTCCTGTTTGTGCTACCGACAGCAGCTGGCAAACTGATTACAAGGTACATCAAAGATGTCACACTGTCTGCTGTGGCTTGCTGCAGCACCTGAATCCAAGAGACTATTAAAATTGCAGTAAATGTGGGAAGAGAGGCTGCACTGATGTGTCTACTTAGCTGTGGCTGCTGTAATTTCTTCCAGGCCCCACTTCCCTTCTTCACTGCCTCCTAAACCAGTGCTATAATGCTACTATGCAGAGAAGGCAGTATTAAAATACAAAGCTTTTCTTGTGAGGATAGATTTGGCCTGATTGCCCCCTCACAGCTGCTGAAACATAGAATGTGGGAATGTGTTTGAAAAATCAGTAAGTGTTAAAGGGCAATTTTGAGCCCAGAGCTAGAGAGAGGGCTGAAAGAAGAGATTGGAAGGACTGAATCACTTGAAACTGGTAAACTGGAGAGGGAGCATTGTGAGCTGGGTAGGCAATGCCACAGATCTAGAATAGCCTGGGGACACGTTACTTTACAGACAATTGCCAGTAAAAATACCACTTAAGACTAATGAGATTTTATGTATGATGTCTGTGAATATTCCTTGAAGAGAAGAATTGTTGAACTACAGCCAAAAACCCCACTAAATTTCAGAGTGTGTCTGAGCCACAGCACGTATTTCACAGGGGAGAATGTTACTGGTGATGCCCCAAAGCAGGCACTTCTTGGCTGAACTGGTTTTAAAGTTCAGCTTCTTTGTGGACAAGACAGGTTTGCAACTGGAGTGACTTTTGGAGCAAAGTCCATATTCATGTTGCACATCGTTTATCTGAAATAGTTTTGAAGTCCACCTGAATCTACTACCTGTCTCTGGCAACAGCCAATAGTAAAATCTTCAGGGAAATGTATAAAAATCATACAGTAGGTCAGCATTGATTTGTCACACAGATTACAGATTACTGTAACAAATTAAGGACAGATCAAGGACTATAAGGTTTTTCTTTTTCCCAATACCCTACCCTATTCTTATACTCCCCTTCTATATCAATCCTGAGAAATGAATTTCCATAATCTATTGGAAAGTTCCATGTGTTCTGGTTAGCCAGCCAGTGTGCCCAGGCTGTCTGTCCAGCTGTGTTCAGGCATAATGTTTTGCCAGAGAATTGGTGGATGCTGTGCAGATGACTCATGTTTCAATTCCTGTTCAATTCAGACAGAAGGATTGGTCTAGAGTTAATTACGTGATTACTAGTTAGTAGGCTTTATTTTATTCTTCAAGAGCCTTCTGGACCAACAGTATACAACTTTATGTAGGGAACAAAGACAACTGTCATACCTGTTGTGGGGTTAGATTGGATTATTTTAGGTAATGGTCCATCTAGGTTTGCTATTTGCCATTGTATTGTTAGGATGTTTTTTGAGTCATCAGCTGTATAATATTTCTCTGAGAAGATACCTTTCTGCACAGCCATTGTTATCCACAGCAAATTTTCTTCTCCTTATGCCTGCAGAACTTTGCAGGCTTGATGGCTGTATGCCAGTCGTGAATGAAGTGCCATTTCCTGCACCTTAGGTGTGGTACAGCGCTTTCTGACCATAATGCATGTTTTAGAAATACAAAATAATGTCAAAAATCATCTGAAAGCTTTGTGTCTGAGGTAACATCTGTTTCTTATTTTGATTATAGGGTTGCATGCTTTTGGGAGGCAGAAAGACAACAGACATTCCACTAGAGGGTTACCTGCTGACTCCAATTCAGAGAATTTGCAAATATCCTCTTCTGCTGAAGGTAAACCAAAGAAAGTATTTCTCCAGATGGTTGTTTTATTCTCGGAATGAGTCTGCATTTTTTTTAGCCTTGACTTTTGTTGCCACTATTGCTTTCCTGATTTACACTTCTGAAAGTTGGATCTTCTCTGAAGAAAATGGCTTTTTTTGGGTACAGGCAAAAAGCTGTCTGATGCTGGCCGGCTGCTAAATCCTATAATGGTCTGGGTAGAGCAGACAGCGTGACTTAATGACTAACCAAAGCCCTTTGACTTCAGTGCTCTTCAGATGTTTGTTAAGGCTTGTGCAGACTGTTTTAGCCACTTCCTGTAAAGCTGTGTTCAGCTAGAATTGTGCCAGTGTTCCGAGGGCCTGGATGGCTCTGGGGACTCTAAACGGGATATGTGTTCCATTACAGGGTCTCTAGTTTGATGGTGTTCAGGTCAGTAGTGATTAAAACCCTGTATCTTCTGACAGCTGTTTGGCAGCTCGTTTGAAAACTCTGTGGTTGTCTCAGCTGAGTTCCTAGTGGGTGGATGTCGTTGCAGAAATGATACAGTATGTGACTCTAATTGGCCCCCTTGGCAGTATTCTTACCATTGAAGATAAAGCACAAGAGATCTAAAAATGGCTAACTTGCCTCTCATCCTTTCAGGCCAGGGCTGGGTCACCCACCTGGTGGGGACAAAGAAGGGGAAAAAGTGAAAGCAATTCCTGGGAGAGCTTGCATCACCCAATAGCCACTCTATGGCTAACAGCCATCAATCTTGCGTGATGTCAGCCTCTTCCTCAGCCAGAGTAACAGTGTTTACTGCAAGAAAGTTAATTTTAAAAAATTGCAAAGAGTTTCCTTCATATTTTGAAAGAAAGGTCTCTTTCTGAGTTCTGAAGAAGGTAAGAATTCTGTGGTGAGCTGATGCTCTTAGTTCCAGGCTGACCACATGAATCAACCATGTCACATACAGCTGCTGCAGTGCTGTGTCCGTCCCTCCAGCACTGTTAAGGGGTTTCGTAGGTACGAGCTGGCTAACTTGATACTTATCTGCTGTTCCGCTCAAAACTGTTTCATCTTATAAATGTTTAAATGGTTTATTTCCATCCAGTTGCAGCTTTCAGAGCCAAATTTTCAAAATATGTCTTTCCTACAGGTGGAATACAGCTGGGCACAGCACAGTCATGCTCTTTCATCATGAACTGAGCTGCTGGGACCCATGTGTATACAGCCAGTTCACCAGTCAGTCTATCCATGACTCCACTTAGAGTTTGAACAAACAAAAGCCATCTAGACACAGCAGGAGAAGCTAATGTGTGAGACTGCTACAAGTATTTCATCTACAGCATGAATAATAGTCAAGATGGGGCAGGGAAGCTTTTAGATCAGGAAAGCATATAGACAGCTCCAGTTCTGATTTTTCTTCAGAGAGGACTGGTTAGGTAGAGATAATTGAAAACCTAATGATGCTTCAGTTTAGATGGTGTTTATTGGGGGTTACTGTGGAGAGGATTTGGTGCCTGTTTAGGCTGTGGATCTGCGTGACAAGCAACATCCATGTGCTCAGAAAGGGAGGTTCTGTGGCATCTGATACAGTAAACAGGCCAGGGGATGTGAGGGCTTCAAAATGTGCGTTCCTGACCAAGGATTTGGATAGTGTTTGTTTTCTTGTTTTCACACTGTGGTGTGTTCCAGGACTGTTACTTAGCTGTGTGTGCAAGACTGGAAAATGAGAGTTGGTTTTGCTTTGTTACAGAGATCCCTTTTCTATTTTCCAAGAAACTTCAACCAGAGAAAATAGTGACTGGGTTCTTAATTTTGATCTCTACATTTATCCTGTTACTAAAGGTGAGGTGTTAATCTCCAGCAGATTTTCTTTCATAGTTACCCTTTGTATAAAGAGAATCATTACTGGTGTAGATCCTGCAGACCAGGTTCCTTCATCCATTTATTGCATGCTGGAGACATTTTAACCCAGCCAGAGTGGTCAATATCTTGTGTACTTTACTATGGTTATCTAAAAGTGATCCTTAACCAATTTTGTCCCAAAATTTTCTGAACTTTTTGGATCTAGTAAAAAGATTGCTGTTGGTACTTCATATTTCTTGTCTTTTGCTCTGTGTCCTTGATAAGCTGGTAGCAGCTCTGCAGTCAGTGTGGTTTCATGTGCCAGGTCTGGTCCCGCGATGTGGGGACCACCAGTCATCCCTTGAGCACATCTTGTGAGCCACACAGGGCTATCTTAGAGACCTTCCTACATTCCTTCTGCACCTCAGTGCCTCTGCTTTTTCTCTTCTTAGCACTGCTGTGTTGTTAAATCACTTGTTGCTAACTAGGCCTGCTACTTCTAAGTTTTTTGGGAAACATAATTATGAGTGCTAGGATTCTATCAGTTTGGATAATTTGTAGACCTTTTTATTTACTGACAGTAGCTTGACTGGCAAATAGAAATTTCTGTGCTGTTTTAAAAGCTCTTCAAAATATTAGAATGGCAAAAGCTGCCAGTACTGCAAAATCCTCTGAAATCCTGTGAAGATGCTGTCTCCAGAAACACACCAGAAAGAAACTCATACCTTTGTTTACAAGGTAGTAGCATAATTGATGCGATGACATTTTGGTATTTTTCACTTTAATTTTTCCCATTCCTCAGTACCATTCTAGGGCAGGTCTTCCAGGAAGTGTGAGGTTCTTTATCAAGGATTGGAGGAACTACAAATGACTAGGGAAAAAAAAAATATTTCTAAGCCGTAATTCAAATCTTTTGGCGTTAAATGGCAGCTGAAGTCATTGGGCTCTGGGGATCAAATATTGGTGGAAATAAACTGGTGGTTCCCACACTCCTTGACATGTACAGCTGTGTATGTCAAAACTGCTGGCAACCAAACATCGTTTTGTTGAAAGCCAAAGCCAAGACCACCAAGGCGAAGACTGAAACAGTGTTTCTTGCCTTCAGGCCACAGTGGGGTAAAAATGAATTTGCCCTCCCTGTGCCTACGCTTGGCTCTGGGGCAGCTGACCCAGACCCACGTATACCTGTTGAACAAATGGCCTTGCAGGGAGGAGTCGTGACTGGGCATCTCATGGTGCTGCATTCCATATTTCTGTGGATTTATTTTTGTATGCAGGCTGATAAAAATCACCCAGTGTTCACTGGTTGAAACTTCCTGGACAGGAAATAAAAGTTTTAAGAAAAAACAAAGAGGAATTAGGTTTTCATTAGGCAACAAATCTGCCTTAGTGAGTGAGATAATATCATAACTAGAAGTTGTTCCGCTCAGAAAATATCAGTGACCATTATAAAGTGTGGTTGATTCTGATTCCCAAAGGTAGTTTATTCATAGCAAATAAGTTGTGTCCCATTCAAGACTTATTTGACGGTTGCTAGCACAAAGTTACCAGAGTGGGCACAAATATCTCAGACATGAGAACAGTTAAGGGAAAACACAGGCGGATTGTGTTCGTGCTGACCAGGAAAATGGAGCTCTCCAAGCAAGGGGAAAAAAAGACAGATTTAAAAATAGCACAACCCTCAAATTAAGTGTTTGCTCTCCCTTTGCGACTGAACTTCAGTTTTTGCTCCTGAAATAGCTCTTTTGTGTTCATGGGGTTTGGATCTTACTTTATCTAATTCCCAGGGCAAGCGGATACTATTGTATTCCAACTGATGAGAAAAGTCATAGACCAGAGCTAGCCTAGTTTCCTCTTTTACTTTGTTTTTAGCAAAAGGTTGTGAACATCCAGATTTTCTGGTAACTTTGATGTGACCTTGTCTAATGTAAGTATTTCATGTAGCTGAGTAGGTGGATTTGATAAAGCTGGTATGCACAAAGTAATTCAGACTTGTTTGTGTTTGAAAGTAAACTGAATTAGTACGGTAAGGCGTGTATTTTAAATACTGTAACTATTTTTGATTAATATCATACATATATGTATTCTTCTTCAGAATAATAGCATCTGGCATGGAGTTAATTTGTGTTACTTAATTAGGAATAATACACTGGAATATCTCCAAGTGCAGATACTCTTTAAGCATGTATTGCAATAATTTCCAATGAAATGTGGCATCCTGCAATTGGTGACCTTATGTTTTCTTATGCTCTGCTAAAGCTGTTTGGGTTTTTTAAACTGACAAATGATGGAGACAGAACAATGATTCAGATGATGGTGACTGATAAATTTCAATTTTATTTATAGTTTCCCAGTTTTTGTGACACAAATACTGCAGGTTGTAAGTGGCTGACTGCAAACAGGTTTTTGGTAGTGGTGTGGTTTTGTGTTGATTTTTTTGTTTGTTTTTGTTTGTTTGTTTTTGTTTTGTTTTGGGTTTGAGTCTTATCATTTTGGTTCCTTTTTTCTGCCTAATTTGCAAGCCTTTTGTGTGGTTTGAAGGATGGGACTCAAACCTAGCTATGGCATTTCATAATCTCTGTACAAATAGAGAAGTAATGATATTAATATTTTTGCCCCAATTCAGTTCTTGTCTGCTTCAGACAACATGGGAGAAAATTAGTGTAGGATTTGTCAGTCAGTAAATTAGTTCCTTATAATTGACAAAGGGGCTTGGCCTAGGCTCAAGCAAACCAAAACTCTATTGGCTGTGAGGGACATTGGTTTTTGGGAAGAAGGAAGGTAGTAGAGGTAAACAGACACCCAGACCTGGAGGGCATAAAGCATGTGAGGCACGGGGAGCCAGCATGTGTCTGTGGCTGGAGAACTTGCTGAGCAGAGGTTTCCAGCAGGAGGCTTTGGGTGAAGGCAGCTCTGTCTCACCCATGATAATTGTGGGACTCTATTAACTATTCTCAACCCTGTATTTAAGAGTAGAAGCAGCTGTTGTGTAAACCAGTCTCTGAACAAAAATAGGTTTTCCGCCTTAATAAAGAGCGTTTATGTCTGCAAGAAGCAAACCCTGGGGCAGTGGTGATCATGAGTTAATCACACCATAGTGTGGGGATTAGGCACAGTCATTTCTGTCTCCTTCCTGTGGCACAGGAGGAATGTGCAGCACATGACAGCCGCACCCTGAGCTCACAGGGCTTGGGCCTTGGCTGAGGTCTGGCCTGTTAAGGATTTGCTCAGACTCCAGCCAGAAATGCACATTCCACTTCTGATCCCTTAAAAATACCTGAGTGTACACAACTCTGTGGACGATTAGGGCAGTAATTATGTGTTGCTTCATGTGGGGAAGAGTCATTGGCCCTGGGAGGGGCAGAAAAACCTGTATGCAGAGAGCAGTCACCAGAGTCAGAATCCCCCTGGAAAGAAAAGCCCAGCAGTGAGGCACACACCGGCCTTCATCAATCACTGCCTGCACGTGGAAAGGGGAAGATGGTAAGCCAATGGCGTAGTTGCAGAACAGGATGAAGGAGGATTAACTTACTGTCTCCCTTCTCTCTCTCTCCACTCCTCTCATAGCTGTTCCAAAACCAGAACCTTCTACATGGTCATAATTGAATATATTTATCTTTGGGGATTTGCTTTTTTTAATCCCTCTCCCCTCGCTTCCCTCCTCCAAGAGAAGTTGTCTTACCCGTAGATTCATGACACTGTGTGGTTGAAATTCAACTCTGTGTAGCATAATACTAAAAATTGTAATTGATGTAACATTTATTTTCCAGTTAGTTTAAGTGGAAAATGAATTTTTATATAGGCATATATTACAAACTGTAAAATACAAATATAAAACTCCTAGGAACATTTATGTTTACCACAGAAAGGTGATTTGGGGTTTTGTTGCATCTTTTGTTTTTAGGCATATTTTGGAGCTGAGCTGTTAATTAACCCCAATTTTTGAACCGATAAACAAAGAAATGTGTTTTCTTTTGTTGTCTCTGTAAGCCTGTGCTACTGGGCAGGTCTCCGAGGGCTGTAGCTCTGAAGCCATGGTCAGTGCCTGCCCTGGGCTGTGGCACAGACCGAGGCAGCCTGGCAGCAGTGATTTGCACCAGTCAGTGCACAGTGTCAGCATCCATTGTACGAAGTCCATGTTAAGCCATGTCTGAGTGTCCTCAGGAAAATAAAGACAGGAGGAAGGAATTTTTAAAATAAAGAAGTGTGTAGCTTTCAGCTGCAAAGTGTTTGCTGTCAGTTTGAAGTACACAGTCAGTATTGTGTGGCAAGGGAGGACATGGGCAAGGATGATAGAGACTTTTTAAAAAAGGTTAATTAAGCAGGATAACATCTTTTTATCTAGGAAGTATTAGAATTGTGTTTACATAAAAAACCCTCTCGTTTCCTCTGCCTCACCCATATTGTTTGCTCATCATCTCCTGCTACCTCTTGGTAACTTTCTCTTTGAGGTTCTTCAGCACAATCAGCAAATAGACAAATGTGTGAGCAGCTGATGTGTCTTACTTCTCATGTGGCTTAGTTCTTATGTTTAGATTCCATAATATTTGAAACTCTTTTAGCCTTAAGCTATTTTAAATGGTATCTGATTGGAGATGGAAATACTTAAGCTGGAAGTAGTTTTACTCGATTGGATAATCCAAAATGGGTGTTTCTGAGTAGTGGGCTCTAAGTGTCCTGCCCTTCTGTGCCCTGCTCTTTCTGCACACAGTTCAGGAGGACACCATGGCTGCATGGAGGTGTCTTGGAGTTATCCCCGTTGTAAAATGAGTTATGTTCTGTGTGTAGGTGTTACCAGTGATGCAATGTCAATCTTCACAGCTATGAGAGGCATGAAGTCAAGGGAAAATTCTGTGCCCAGAGGACACAGTTCTCATTTCTGTCTTAGTTCCTTAAGTCTAAGTCCTTCTGTCTTAAGTTCCTTAAAGAGATAATCTCTTTTTCCCAACTTATGGTACAGAATACCTTTCCAAATTTTTTCCCTGACGACAAAGAAAGAAGAGTGTGCTTTATGAATTACTTAAAGAAACTCTTTGCAAGACGTAGTTTTCTGCACTGTGGCATGCAGAAACCTCATTTCCTGGCCATATTAGTGCACAAGTTGCAACACATGCGACAGCAATTCCAGACAGCAATGTCTTTGGGCTTAGTGGAGGACAAGGCTGTCATCCCCAGGGTTTACCATTTGTCTTTCAGCTGCCTTTCAAAATGTTGTCAAATGCTCTTAGAGTTTACACATCATAAATGTGTCACTAAAAGAACTAAGTACCCAGAGCTCCCTCTCTGTGTTTTGGAAGTGCCAAGCTCTGCACTTTTGGGAAATGACAGCACGTCTCTGCCTTGAATGGCTTCAGGCAGGACTGTGGAGGGGCAAGTGCCAGCCCCAGCCAGCACCCTACCTGCCTTTCCCAGCCTCCTGTCCTGCTCCTGGGGTGGGAGTGACATGGCAAAGATGCTGTTTGTTGCAGTGGGGCCTGCTGTGAATGAAGAGGGCTTTCTCTGTATTGTGGGGATATTTCTGAAAGGGATGTTTAGACAGTGCTAGTGTGTATGTACCTGTTTCCACTGCAGTGTGGGCGACACTGGAGCTGCAAAACTCCACTGATTTTTAATGAGAGTCATCTGAGTTGCAATCATGGAGCAGAGGCTGCTGTCACCAAAGCGTAACACCTGTCTCTTGTCTTTGCTATTTGAACGTTTACTTTTCTTGGCTTCCCTTTCAGCAAAAGTAAAGACTTCCACAGGGGATTTCATTTGTGATATCAACTGACATTTGTAGCAGCAAGCCTCCTTTTCCTGTGCGTATGTTACTCTGTAAATCACAGATGGATTGAAGCAGTCTAGCTCCATTCAGACGACAGTGCTGTGCAGGCTCTCTGGCTGTGTCCAAACTCATTCTTGTGTCTCATGCAGAATGAAGTGATTCAGCAGCACAGGACTTCTAAAAACCTAATAACATATTGAGGTGAAACATAGTGAGAAAGTTAAATATTTCAGTCTTAAACACTATATTATGTATCAAGATAGAATTACTCGCCGTATTATAGATTTCTTTAATGTGTTCTTATCCAAGTGTGGCTGACTATGAAATACTGTTGGTCTAAAAGATTAACTGTGACTTGACAGTGGTTGCCCCTTTTGCCAAACTGATTCATATTGTCAGGTTCTGGTTTTGCCTCTGCTGTTTTTCAATGGGCAGGGTTTAACTGGGCTGTTGTACTTTGAAACAAGTGAAGCACAGACTCTCACGGACTCGCTCAGGGTAGAGATGATGTTTGTCTCTGCGCTGGAATATGTGCCCCAGCCTTCTAAACATATGAAGTAAGCACATGTGACACAGCAAAACATATTCAGCTTGAGCTCTCTTAATGTAGCATATTTAACATGAGCAATTGCCTCATTTATTTAATAACATTCACATTAACTCTGTACCGATGAAGAATGGAGAACAGCATCTACAGTAAAATGTCCCCAAATTCTCTTTAATTTTACAATGGTTCTGGCATTTTCCTGCAGGACTGCTTGCTAATGCTCATACCTTTCCATGAACCGCTTCTCAGTTTACATGTTTTCTCTTTATTTTAAAGGAATTAGCTAAGAGGACTCCCTCTAAGCATCCTGATCACCCAGCTGTCCAGAATGCGTTGCAGGCAATGAAGACAGTCTGCACAAATATCAACGAGACCAAGAGACAGATGGAGAAACTGGAAGCCCTTGAACAGTTGCAGTCCCACATTGAAGGATGGGAGGTAGGATGCAGGACCAGCAAGCTTCCTGGAGGCAGTTCGCTGCACAGTTCAATGGCCTGGAGTTTAATGACTTGTGCTGTGTTACAAGGATTTATTTCTGTTTCTTATGTGATGTGGAAATGCTCTTGAAGGTGTGGGCAGCATCACTCTGAGGAGTTTAGAATTTAGTGTTTGTTTTGTGTGTGCAGGCTGCTGCTAAACTGTAGCAGAACAAACGGATTATGAAAGGAAGGTGTTGGAGCTAGAATGGAACTGACATTTCAAATGGGCAGATCTCACTTGAAAGCCAAATCAATCTGGATGAAATCTGGACTGGTCTAAATAACAGATGTTTTCATTTCTACAAGCCTTTAGTTTTTCTGGGAGCTTAGAAATTTATTTCACTTAGCTTCATATAGACTTCTAGTATAAAAGATAAAGGTTGGATTAGCAAGCATTGGATTAGAAAGCAACTGGTCTATTTGTGTCTGCTCTAGTGAAATTATTCATGGATGTATTCCTAGTGATGTGTTTATCAGTAGGTGGTTCTGTGTAGGTAGAAGCATTTACTGTGGCAGGGAATAAAATGAGAGAGAGGAAACTAGAATGTGAAGCTTGGGGGAAGAGGAAATGTAGAAAAATCAGTAGAAATACTGGGAAGTCAGGATGGTGCAGAGGGTTGGCAGCTTATCTTGTGATGACTCTAACTGAGGCCCTTGAATCAGTGGAGCTGGAAGCCTCTGAGAGGTGCACCATGGGGAGCCAGGGGTGTTAAATGGTCCCATGGAGGTCTCTCATGCAGTGTCTAAAATCATTCAAACAGATCTTTGTGTGGTGACTTTCTAGAGGGAGCTGAATTTTATGCCTGTATTTTGCAAAACTTTTCTGTTATTTGTGAATATAACGTTAATGGACCTTTGGAAATGAAGCAGTTATGTTGGTAATGAATGACCTGCACTGCAAAGTCAGTTCTCTTTTCCAGTAGGATTCAAGGCAGGGGGTTGTATCATCTCATTGCCTTCTTGTCTGCATGCCAAGTGTGGAAGGAAGTTGCTGTTACTCTAAGTTTTTCCTCCCAACTCAAAGACAAATGCAAAAACTAGTAAGTGATCCAGAATTGATGCTAAATGTTTCCTAGGCCTCAGCTTGTTTTTCTGAAAATGGACCTTTATTGATAAGTTGCTCTTGTACCTTCAAACTAATCATAGATCAAGGAATTTTAGGTTAGTGCCTAAGGTTTAGCTAGATTGTCTTGTTTGGTCAATGGAACAGTTGAGGAGCAGGTTTTTGGCTGCATGTATGTGTTCAGAATGTGGGAACACTTGGAGTTTGCCTGTCCTGAGAATGACCTAGAGAGTCTCATAGTTACCTTTCATTTCAGCCCCACTACTTTGGTCCTAAAGGGCCTCATTTAAAGAACTGTATGATTGCTTTTCCTCAGAATAATCTGAGTAACAGTTTGGGGAGTAAATGTTTGTGAGTGCTCTCCAGTGGTTTTCAGGTTGTGGCCGAGCTCCTGGGCTAGAGTGCCTGGAGCAGCCAGCTCAGGTACCTCTGACTGCCCCGTGTGCAGGGCTCACCGCTGCTCTTCCATGGCTCTGGGTCCAGCTTGCTTGTGTCTATTAGAACTCCAGCAAAGAGCACCTGCGTATACTCCTGACTGAAGAGTCAGAGAGGTGCATCACCAGTGAGAGGATCTTTCAGAGAGGTGGTTGATAGTGGTTTATGTCAGTATCAGAGCTACAGTGGTAGGGAAAAAACCATTATTCTTTTAGAAAGCGTTCCGAAAGCCATCACTGTTGTATTTGCAATCATAGCTCAAGGTATGAAGGGAAGACTCATGGTCTTGAGAGTTTCATGGTACAGCTGCTTTGAGAGTGAAAGATCTCTTCAGGAAAACAGTCCTTGACACTTTAATAGGGAA
Organism: Dasyornis broadbenti; assembly: GCA_013397935.1. NCBI lineage: Eukaryota > Metazoa > Chordata > Aves > Passeriformes > Dasyornithidae > Dasyornis > Dasyornis broadbenti. The sequence continues at coordinate 1,681,934 of VZRN01001256.1, forward strand.
GATTTATTGTAGTGTATGAAGACTCAAAAGAATGTATTTGTAAGAGAAAACATGATGTGTTTAGCCATGTTAAGAGATTGAGACCTTCCTCCTTATGACTGAATCTGTTATTTCACAGTTTAATGGCATGCCAATAAATTAAGAGCATGTTACTAAAAGACCTTCATTGTGCACTCATAAAAGAAAGTTAATCTCTCTTTTTTATATTTCAGGGGTCAAATCTAACGGATATTTGTACACAGCTCTTGCTGCAAGGGACTTTGTTAAAAATCTCAGCAGGAAACATCCAGGAGAGAATGTTCTTTCTATTTGATAATCTCCTGGTGTATTGCAAGAGGAAATCCAGGTAAGTCTCTCTGTATTTTCAGTTTTACCGTTCAGAAGGTTTGTAAGTTGAAGGTATGAGCAATTACTGATCACTCACTGTATTCTCTGTTGCTCTGTAGGGAGAAGTCAGAGATGGAGCTTTCTTCTGTTCTTGACTATTTCTATTACATAGGCAATAGCAGAGAGAAGTTACTATGTGGTAGGATAAATATTCCAGGCAGTAGCAGAGTGCCCCTCTGAGAAGTGTGCAGTCTGAAGAGGAGTTAAAACAGTGCAGCAAAAGCACAGGGCGACTCCTTACAGACAAAAAGCTTCCTGGGGCAGATGGGTCTCCAGGAATTACGTGAAAGTGCCAACTTACGTTAAGTTATGCTAAGCAGAAGAGGGTGATGTGAAAAATGATATAAAGCAAAGAAAGGAGAAAGTGGAAGACTAAGCAAACATTAAATACATGCAGGGCCCATAAGAGTGAGAAAGAGATGAAGATTTGGAAGTTGCTGTCAGCATTTACAGCCCTTGTTCTCTGTTGTCTTCCTTTCTTATCCTCGTAATTTTTTTTGCATCATCCCACCTAAGGAACCGTAAATATTATTAGCACCTGCTGCTTGTTATTAAAATAGCATTGACAGAGTGGGAAGCAACTTGATTCTGCAGCAATTATATGGTATTTCAGTTTCTGAGCTTTTCTCCGTCACAGCTCCAGTCTCATTCTCATGTCTTGGTCTGTTCTGAATTTACAATGCTTTCTCTACGCTCTCTTCTCCTCTTCCTCCCTTTCCTGTAATATAATCCCCCTGCTTAAAGTTAAACTTCCTTAGTAGTGATGGCCAAATAGAACGGCCGATCCAATTAGCAAATCTGTAAAACCAGTGTGCTCTCCAAAGAAAATTCTAATTTCTCAAAATTTGGGTCTTTTTGTCCTTTTTTGGTTCTTTTTTTTTTCTCCTTCCAGTGGAAAAAAATTGAAATTTTGGAGTCATTAAGCTGGGAAAATTAATTCCAGTAATGTCCAGACTTTTTTTGTGTGTGAAATGCTGAATATATACAATCTAAATACAAATTATTAGGTGACATCTACATTCAAAATTATTAGGTGAGATAAAAATGTTTAAATTAAAACATTTTAAATGTTGTATGACTTACAATGTTATCTACCTTAAGCATTCTGACTCTAAATGGCACAAGGGAGAGGAAACACTTCACTTGGATGCTCTACCAGATTTACTAAAGTCCAAAATTCTGCATGAAACAGAGTTCAGAAGTTTGTGGTTTTTAACAGAAACTATCCCTTTAAAAAAACCCAGTTAATTTGATACTGATCTTTTACTTCTTCAGAGTTCTTAGAAACTGTTCTTCTAGCCTGTTTGTAGCTGAGATTAGCCTAACTCCAGTGCTGTCCAGGCCATTTTCCTGGAACACTAAGATTTAGAAAACAAAATGTTCTAGTGCCCTTTACGCAGAACTTTCTTTTTGTACAGGAGACATTACCGATCTCCTGTAGTTTGGTTTGGTTTTGAAGGAGGCTGCTGTAACACTTGGATTTCCCAAGGGATTGATAGTGTTTACCTTTGTCTGACAATGTAGCTTGAACTGATGGAGTGTCCAGAATCTGATTTCCACTAAAAAGCATAATATTTCATTAGGTCTGCTGGGAGTTGCCTAATGTGCAAGATCTATTTTGATCACTGCGTGACTTTAATTTTGGTTATTTCTGCTGTCTCACTGCTATTTATAGTTAGTCCAAAATGGAAATCAATGTCTTTTGCTTGTGTTGGTGTGTCTATTTGGCCAGCTGCTCACAAACAACTGACGTGTTAGTGGGACACACCTTAAAAAAAACCCAAACCCCACTAAGAAAGTTTCTGTCTGTTCCTAATTTGAGATTAAATTACTTAGTTCTCTTCTCATTGTGCTATGCTAACTTGTAGAAATCAGTAGAGTATTTCTTGATTCAAAAAATGCAGTCAGAATTCAGGGCTCAATCTTCGATAAGTAGTCAACAGTGCAGCATTCAAATCTGGACATCATATTTTTTCACAATAGCATAAATTAGGAGTAGGGTTGTTGAAACCAATGTATTCTGTGTTTAGAATTGGAATTAGATCTGTGATTGTAGCTCTGCAATAGCTCCTTTTGTAGGAGCTTAGGGAAGTCTGGCAAACTGATGACACAGATTTTCAGGGCTGAGTATTGTTTTTTGGTTTTAGCAGGATCATAGACTGCTGTTTAAATTGAATGCTGATGTCAGGAACAATATGTTTCATGTAGGGAAACAGGCTGAATGTGTAAAGGATTTTCCTAGGGCTGCCAGGACATCTTTTCTTTTGACTTGAGGAGTTGTCTTTAGGAAGCGACCTAGTAGCTCCAAGATCTCGGTCCCTGTCAATCTGATTGGATGTAAATACGTGGTCATTATCAAATGTGTATTTGTCACTTAAAGTAGTTGTAAAAGAAAACATGTTCAGAAAAAATGGGTGATTCTCATCTAACCTCAGTTATTCATAGATACTTCATTCTGACAAGAAATTTTTTCCCCAGCTGATTTTTACTGCAATATTTTTTTAATCTTGTGAGATCCTGGCAAGTTGCCACAGCAGAACCTTCATTGGCTGAAATATGGACACCTACCACCTCTTAATAACTGCTTGACCAGTTGTGTTTTGGCTCACATAGCAGGGTTGTGCTTGAATATTAAGGCACAGCAGGTGTTACTTGGATAGTTTTAAAGCTATTTTAGACATAAAAATCAGGATATAACTAGTAATAAAAAGCGCTTTCCTGAATTTTTTGTGAGAAACTTCAACAGAGACACTGTAAAGCTTGTGGATAAGGATGTAAACTTGGGTGCAAAATTGCCACAGCAGAATTTTCCCATACAACGATGTGTAACACACATGGCAGGCCATGTGACACTGGCCACTTCATGTGGTTCATTTCATATTTGAAACTTGGTATGTACCAAAAATTGATCAAAGCTTTAGGCAAACAGTGGAGTCAAACGTAATGTTGTCAGGTGATACTACAGCTGTCATCTCAAGGCCATGTGCTGTTCATGGACATGCATTTCAGTCAGTCATTAAGAATGCAAATCTTGAAGGCACCTGCATCGTCACGTAATCTGGCAAAATAAGCTCATTATTGCTGTACTTTTCATCATATTGCTGAATACTTTTCATCTACTTGCTAAACTCAGTGCACACTGGTGCACACCTGGCTTGGAGAATTGAATGAGTATTCCAGCTATTTAACATCAGAGATGTGGTCAAATACCACCAACCACTATGCTGGAATCCTCTTTTAATAGTCATATCTCAGGTTGATCTGTTCATATTTGTTAGACCGTTTGCTTATGTGTTTCTAACAGTCTTCATCCTAATTGCAGAGTTACTGGGAAAAAAACATCTAAAAGGACAAAATCAATCAATGGGTCCCTTTATATCTTCAGGGGCCGAATAAATACAGAAGTAATGGAAGTAGAGAATGTGGAAGATGGAACAGGTAAGTGACTAAATAATGCCTTTCAACAACACAACAAGTTCAGATCTTGTGTTGGAAGTTGGTGCAAAAGTACTTGTCCATCTCCTTCAGTGACATCTGAAGCAGTCTATGGAACTGGTAGTGCCTTCATTATTGGACTAACTTACGTGGTTGAAAGACTGGAAATGCTTTCGGGCTCTAGTCCTTCCTTCTGAAATGACCTTATGAAGAGTTTGTGTATCCAGAAGCTTGTCTATTTTTTCTCCTAATCCAAGTTAATTAGTAAAAGATACTTCTATCTTTTTTCCATGCTTTTTTTCTTTACATCTTAAGCCATTACAGCTAAAATAACAGAATTTCTGGATCTTTTTCTCATTTAGAATGCTATTAAATACCAGTCTTAATATCCAGATTAGTAGCATGGAATGTGGCCATGAGCAAAATATAAGAATGGCAGTTCTGTTATGATTCTTGTATCCTGACAGGTGGGAAGACTGGGTGGATTTCTGATTTCATCCATAAAGGCCACACCAGCCCCTGCCCCTATTGTAATAAGTCAGGAATTAATATTATGTCCTTTAATAAGTCAGGAATTAGTATTGTAATGCCCCTATTGTAATATATCAGGAATTAGTATTATGTCCTTTAAACAGTCTACTCATAAAGAGTTCCCATGTTATGTGGACAGAAATCCTTATAGTGCAAGAAGACAGCATGTTCCCAGAAAATTCAGAACAAGTAACCTGAACAAACATCTTTTTTCACTGATGTCCGTGTATTTAAAAGACTTTAGTTCTTCTTCTGAGTTGTAATTGGCAAGTGCCACTCTTAGGACTGAAGCATTCAGTCCGTTTGAACAGCCTGTTGATACTTGTACTTCCAGAGTGGTAAGTACAGCTGGTTCCATGGGCAGTCAATGAGCAACACCTCAGAAATCAAGGTCTTCAAAGAAGATGATTTTACTGAAAGTATCCCACAGTTGTTTGGTTAGAGCAGGCTTCCTGCTCACTGTGTGCTTTGTGCTTTGGCATTTTGCAGCAGATTACCACAGCAACGGCTACACGGTGACAAATGGCTGGAAGATTCATAACACAGCCAAAAACAAGTGGTTTGTCTGTATGGCCAAGACTGCAGAAGATAAACAGAAATGGCTGGATGCTATAATCAAGGAAAGGGAGCAGAGAGAGAGTAAGTGGATGATGTATTTTGTACTGCACTGAATGAGCTTGCAGAAGAAATGTATATGCATGTACACGTATTAGAGAGAAAGAGAAAAGGTTGCACTTGTTCCTCCATGGGCAAAACTAGAATCTGTCCTTAATGACAAAGAACAGGATTGAAAACAAATATTTTTCGATGTGTACCTTGGGATTTTATGGACTTTTGCCAGTAAATTTATCCAATATGTTTATTTATCAGAGCCAATTTCTTTGATGCACTGAATTACTGTGAAAATATTACATTTAATCAATTTAATTTTTGTTTCTTTTGTTTGTAAAGAAGATAAAATTTATCAGTGAAAGGAAAGAAGAAATTGCAGCTTGCAGCCTTTCTCCAGGTTCAGCGAGACAAACTTGTTCTCACAAACTTGGCCTTCATGATCTTGAAATAAACAGGACAGTTCCTGGAGAAGAACTCAGAAATCCCATTCCAGGAGGTGTTCAAGGCCAGGGCTGGATGGGGCTCTGAACAGCCAGGTCTAGTGGAAGGTGTCTGTCCCTGAGCAGAACAAATAACCTGAGCATAATCCTGAATAATCTGGAATGATATGAGCTTTAAGGTCCCTTCCAGCCCAAACCATTTGGTGATTCCATGGTTCTGTGAAATACCACACTTAGACTTGGGACACTGGCAAATGTATGCAGAGGCTCATTACTTTTATCTATTCTTCTAGAATGAAACACAAACTAAGCTTATCTTGAAACAGTGTTGTACAACTGAAGCAAGCTCACAAAGCCATGAATGAGGGTGTGTGATGAAAGTTCTGGCTTCCTTTAGAAGTTGGAACTATCTTTTACAAGTGAACCTGCTGCCCTGTTTCCCCTGTGGGAACAACAATAGCTCATTGCAAGAGAAGATTATGGAGTTTTTTTAGAACGTTCTGTGCTAGACCTTTAGAAGTGGTTCACCTCTCTGCAAATACAACTCCATTAAAGATGTAATTCCTCATTTTATGCTGAATACTTTTCATCTACTTGCTAAACTCAGTGCACATTTCAATTTTGTTACTACAGAATATAAAACGTTTTTAACATATTTTGTTACACATAAACTCCAATACACCTTTTGATAATAGCAAGGATATTCCCTTCAAAGTGTAGACTGGGCATGGTATAAATATGAAAGAACTACCTGAAGACAGCAGGGAGAATCAGTTGTTTTAACCTCATTGGTCTACTGAAAGGATCCTGATCTTCCACCTGAAGTATTTTTTTAAAAAATACATTGCTTGGCTCTTAATTTTACCCTCAGAGTGCTAAATCTGCTCTCTGAAAGATTCAGCATGTCTCCATTTCATCAGTGAGTTTGTGCTTTGGGAGGTCACTAGAGTCCTGTGGGATTTCCCATGCATCAAGTAAAATGTGTAAGTGCAGAGATGGTTCAATAAGAAGTAAAAAGACAGGAGTATAAAAACAGACCATATGTAAATAAGGACTTTGCTTGAGAAACAGGGAGGTGACTGAAATAAATACTAGGAAGGGAAAAGAACTGTTTTTTAACAGAAAGTTTCCCAAGGTTTTCCATGCAGCATTGGCTAGTAAGAGTGGGTTTTCTGATGCTTTTTGTTATGTAGTTTTATGATGTTGCAGCTGATAACAGGCACTTGGGATAAGCAGTTATTCCGGCAGAGATTCCAGGCCGTATTGGAAAATACCTTTGGATCAGAGTATTTGCAAAGTCATATAGATACCAGTGTTTAGATTAGAAAGTTTGGTGAGATTCCCAGTTCCATTGGCTGAGTTGGGTAGAATGTGCAATCCAGTCTGACATTTCCACTGGAGCCTGGGGAGCTGAGTGATGTGAGAGCAGCAGGGAACATGTGTATTATTTGTTACACAGGCTGGGTTTGGTTTGGATTGGAAGGGGCCTTAAAGGCCATTTAAGGCCTTGGGCAGGAGCACCTCCCATTAGACCAGGCTGCTCCAACCCCCATCCAATCTGGCCATGGACACGTCCACAGACGGGGCAGCCACAGCTTCTCGGGGCACCCTGTCCCAGCACCTCCCACCCTCACAAGGAGGAATTCCTTTCCAGTATCCCATCTAGCCCTGCCCTCTGGCAGTGGGAAGCCATTCCCTGTGTCCTGTCCCTCCATGCCTTGTCCCCAGTCCCTCTCCAGCTCTCCGGGAGCCCCTTTAGGCCCTGGAAGGGGCTCTAAGCTCTCCCTGGAGCCTTCTCTTCTCCAGGTGAACACCCCCAGCTCCAGAGCAGAGGGTCTCCAGCCCTTGGAGCATCTTTGTGGCCTCCTCTGAACTAGCTCCAGCAGCTCCTTGTCCTTCTTATGCTGGGGGCCTCAGACTGAACACAGCACTCCAGATGAGGTCCCAGAAGAGCAGAGCAGAGGGGCAGAATCTCCCCGTCCCCTGCTGCCCACGCTGGGGGATCAGCCAGCCCATGGGGGTTTCTGTGTGGCAGTGCATGTGGCCATGTCATGTCCAGCTTTTCATCCACCTGCACCCCCAAGTCTTTCTCCCTAGGGCTGCTCTCAATCCATGCTACTCCCAGCCTGTATTTGTGCTTGGGATTGCCCTTACCCATGTTCATCTTGCTTTGGTCTTTCTCCATGTTCTGTAAACCATTCTGCTTTGTGTGATATGATACTACCATATGTTTAAAGATGCTTTTTAAAATGGAAAATAAAAGCTGCATCTTGGTGGTACTAAACTTACCAATGACAGTGTTGTATTCAGATACAAAAATTACCTAATTTCCCCTTAAATGGAAAATAAGTCAGTCAATTTTTGTGTTTCTACCATTTTTACTGTTTGGCCTCAGCTTTTGACTTTGAGCAAACATTTTATTTGGTGTTAAAGATCTGAAGGAATTTCTGCTTTTTATTCCAGGTTTGAAACTGGGAATGGAGAGGGATGCATATGTCATGATTGCAGAGAAAGGAGAGAAGCTGTACCAAATGATGATGAGCAAGAAAGTGAACCTTATCAAAGATAGGAGAAGAAAATTAAGTACTGTTCCCAAGTGCTTTCTTGGCAAGTAAGTGGCATTTGGATTGAAAAGGTCCTTTCACACCAGTTAGTGGACTAGAATTTCTGGGAATGACATTGTGACCTCAGATCAGATGTGCTTTGATGCAGCTTAATTAAAAAAACCATAAGCCCTATTACAGTTTTAATTTATTAAAAATAACCATTGATCTGTGTTTCATAGCATGTGCGGGCTGAATAGTGTGGCAGCTCACTCTGTTTTACAGTAAGGCATAACCGCTGCTTCAGATCAGCAAAAGGAGTAATTAAAACTACCTTAACTCCCACAACCTCTAGGCTGTTGGTGGCCTAACCTGTATTCTGTTTTGTACACAAGCAAATGCTTTCCAGGTAATGTTTAAATCCAGCAGAACTGTCTAAGCCTCAAGATTGTATTTAGAAGTTTGTCAATGTAACAGGCACAAATTAAATTTTGTGCATTATGTGACCTGAATTGTTTGTTAGAAGTATAGGGCTTTATTGGCTGGAAAAAACCTCTTTGATTCAGGTTAGATATTAAAAAATAATTACAAACTAACTATGAAGGGTGACGTGTGAGGCAGCAGAGGAGACCCCATGGGTGTCTGAGGTTGGCGATTGGCAATGGCAGCAGTGGGGCTGCTGCAGGGACATGTCCTGTGTGGCAGAGCACAGTAGGTGACCTAAGAAGACTTTTCCGCCTCAGCTGTTCGTGATTGAAATGATCAGCTGTGGGAAGAAAAAGAGTTCTGAGAGGCAGATCTGCATTAATTTCCCATCCCTCTCCAGTCTCTGTAACAGCAATTTGCAGGCAGCATTGCCTGTGCTCAGGCATGGAAATGTCTGTCTGCCTGACAGAAAGCAGGCTGGTAGCATAGGTTGGTGATACTTTGGCTAGAAAAAAATATTCTTGATATTGGAGAAGTAGTTGCTTTTTTCTTCTTCACACACACCCCCCACCCCTGCAGTTGATCTTGTTGGCAGATCTTTTAGATCTGATAATGGCATTTCCTATATTCCATGCAACAAGAAGTACTAGGTCAGAAACTTACGTTCTTCCAGTGCTGTTATGTATGAGTCTCTTGTGGGTTCTCTGATATTATGCTGAGTTTCAAGTCTTATCCAGGATTAGCTGCTACTCCCTTTCCTTTTAAAATGTCTATTTTCTTACAGTGTATCATGCTCATTGGCCTCAGTTTACTTGACAGCCACCTGACACTCCAGTAGTGAGGACGTGACTTAACTTTGCTAATGGCTAACTGAGCCCAGACTGAGATACTTACAAGTATCCTGATCTCTGGCAAAAGGGTTTTTTTCTCCTGGTGTTCTAGCCTTTCCCACAGCAAATAACTGCTGATACCTTTTCAGCATTCATTCATTGTTATAGTCCTGGGAAACCGTTGAGTGCAACTCAGTCAATACATCCCAGCTATGACTGGCAGATTTTGTATCATTCCCAGGGCTTTCCCTGAACACTGCATATTGGCTGTGACCTGTTTTTATTTTTGCGAATACTCCTGCCTAAGGGAGTCACTGATAACTCTGCTGAGATGTATTTAGTGGTTTTCTGTTATATGCAGCTGAGAGCAACACAAGGCCACAAAAATAATTTTTCTCTTGGCCTTTGAATATCAGATAGCTTCTCATAATTCAAAAGATAAAATGTGGTTTTTTTGGGGAAAAAGGCATGATCTAATCCTAATATTATCTTCAGAGTTATCACGTGCATTTATTTATAAGACTGTTTATTGAACTTAACTTCAGCAACTGACTGGCTTGAGTGCCAATATATTTTCCTGCTCACTCCTTGTGGCATTTAGGCAAGTAACTGCTGATCCAGTTGGAAGGATGTGTGTTGGTGCCACTGTGTATAAATGATACGCTGGCCGTGCTTCTTTTCAGTACTGCAAAACCTTGAGTGTGTAATAGATCTGGTAAGCTCAGGGGTTTCCAATCATATATGACCAGATTGCACAGTCCTGGATGGGTTGGATTTTCCTGTGTATTTCTTGTGTAGAAACCCAGCTGTGTTCCAAGTCCCTTAATTTCCAAGGTGTGGTGGGGAGATGGTGTCCTGACCTGCACTGCAGATGGGAACTGACCACGGCAGCACTGGGAAAAGAGGATACTCTCTATTATCCTGGAGAACTGCTTCAGACAAGATGAGGAAAGAAATCAAGTTTTGCCATCCACTCCTTGAGTTGGCAACTTTTTAGAAACACTCTAGCATATTCCTTAAGAATATCTTGGAATATTTTTGGATCATGCACTTTTCAGGGCTTACAAAGCCATCAGATCAAATGATCACAGATTTTGCTTCTGAATCAAATGTAGAAATCTTAAAGCAGCTCTTAAGAAAGCCATCTCATGGCTTCAGGACTCTGAGGGTAGCGTTCAGTTATTTTCCTTTTTCAGCTCACTATATCAACCTTACATTTACAATCCACATAAACTCCAGAGACAGTTCCAAATAAAAGAAGCAGGAAAGCTAACAGGGTAGTTTCCACTGAAGTTTTGGGTAACCATTTGAGTGCTGTAAAGTGCCATAGACCCATTGCTCTTGATGGGGAACTCCAGAGCAACAGGGCATCTCCCTGGGGTACTTCCCATGGTTACACTCACTGGCAGCAGGTCTGTGATGGGGTCCTGCACAGTGTGTCTACCTGGTATCCTCAGTAGTGAGGGTGGACGATCATTCTCACTTTTCCTCCCTCTGCAGTTTATATTCTGTTTCAGCTTTTAAATACTTATGGAAACAGTTCAGAATCACTGTGAAATTGAGAATGGACTTTCCTTAGGAGATAGTCTGACTCATCACTACTCTGGCTTTAGGAGTTTCACAAAACTGCTGCTTCCCATGGGATTCTCCTGGCATAGTTGAATAGATCCTGCTGCTTTTTCTACACTATGACAGCTATGGAGTAGCCCCTCAGCAAACCAGAGTTTTCAGTCCTGAAATTGTTTTTGTTATTCTAACGGCAAAATGCAAATAATACCTACAGCTTAGATCAGTCAGCGCAGATAAATACGAAGAGACTAAAAATACTTCATGTGGACACACGGATACTGGCTTTGTTAAGCAGCAACCTTCTGCACATTAGCTGGCACCCAAGTGTTTTATTGAGCTCACATTTCCCATATGTTGCTCTACTTTCATATATTCCTTTTGTTCTTTATGACTGTAACACATTTCTAGTATAATTGCTAATTAACCTGGCAAACAGCTCAGTCCCCTGGGGCTCTGGCAGGGCTGGATTCATCAGACTTGCTGTGGCTGTTTTTTGTACTTACTGTTTCTAATTAATAGCATCCTACATATCTATCCATTTTTTGGCTTTTATTCTGCCCATATGTGCATCTCTGCCCCTCATCAGAGAGATTTTGTTTCATGCTGCATGACCAGACAGACCTAGCATCTTTTGTGTATAAATTAGAAGCATGATGTAAGTATGTGGCAGGCACCACCTCCAGAAAAAGACCTTAAATTAACCTGTCAGTGGGACTTGTGCTCTCTCTTACTGCTCTGTGCTTGAATTCAGTAGGTTGAGTCTTCTCTCCTAAGTCCTACTGTGATTCCATTAAAGCTAATGCAATTACACCATGGGGCTGGGGACGGAAATCAGACCCAGTGAAGAAAGATGAGCATGTGTAACTAAGTCAAATCATGAGCACTACTTGGATGGGTAACCTGGAAAGAAGTAGCTGGGAAGTGAGGATACCTTGCTACTGTTGAACTTGTTTTTAAGGTCATCAGTTAATCTTGCTTCCTAATCTTTTCCACCACTGATGTCTGGATTGCTCTGTAAGATAAGGATTTGCATCATCCTTATAGATGCAGCCAGGTCATCTTTCTTTTTGTGTGCACACTCTCTATGAGCTAAGTGGAATGATGGGAAGAGCCTGGATCTTCTGCAGAGCATTTCCTCCAGGAAGGCAGGAAATCAAGGCACTGGGTAGGGGCACCATTGCTTACAACAGTTTTCACACTCGCTTCAAGGGGTCTCCTGTCATTGGCTGATGACTCACAGAGGCAAGTGCCTGCTGTCACTGAGAGCTAATTGTGTGTTCTGCTCCCCTTTGCAGTGAGTTTGTATCCTGGCTCACTGAGATTGGAGAGATAAGCAAACCAGAGGAAGGGGTCAATCTGGGACAGGCACTATTGGAAAATGGAATCATTCATCATGGTGAGTGTACCACGCCATAAAAAGATACCAGATTTTAGTAATGTCCTGGAAATGAGGGTGGAGAACTTACTGCAGCTGCTTGCATGATGTTCAAATACTTTCTTTGGCCATACTTGTCAAATCCTCAAAACGTTTAGTGATTTTTGGGATTAATGAGTGGGCAAATTTGTGCCATGAAAACAGGACTTGTTTGGTATCCAGAAGGTGTTTATGTCTGCAGTTGCTTGATTTCTCTGCTTGATATCTTATTTGGGGACTATATCAGGTATATATTCCATTGTACTTTCTGTGTTTGAAAATGTGTTGTAGTCCACAAATCCAGCTTTGCACATGAGCCGTCAGCAATCCAGAGAAGAGTGGAACCGTGCTCTTTGAGATCCGGGGCACAGGTGATGAGTCATTTAAATGACACTGTTTGTTGCAAAGGAAAGAGGTGATGGAGGGTTTATTTTGTTTCCAGCTCATTTGGCAAGAATGTCTCCTTTTAAAATAGTGAGGGACCACATTTCTTCATCTCACCGAGCCTGATGACCTTGAAGTGTTGCATTGAGGGGTCTTTTAGAAACGTAGGACAGCTCTTCATGACTGAAGTATAATTGTTTGAAAAATTTCAGTGCTACCTGTGTTTTTCCATATTACATTGTTTAAATTCAGATTTGTTCTGCTGTTTCCTACTGGTTTTGTGTTCTGTTATGCAGACAGAGCAACACAGTCCTACTCTAGTTAAACAGCAAATATCCCAATTTTGGCCTTCTGGTGAGTTTAGCTGCAAAATGCCTGTCCAAGGAATACTGTACAAGGATCTTAAGTCACCAGTGGTCTACATTTTCATACAGTCTCTTTGAAATCAGTTCAACTAAGGGAGCTATTTAATTAGACTAGTCTTCCTTTAGTATTTTGGATACTCAGCACCACAAACTTGTCTTTCAGGTGACAGTAACCCTGTGAAGAAATTCTGTATGTTAGCTTCTTCTAATTAGCACATAGAGAAATCTATTATAATCAGTCCTATAGTCCTTCATGCACATACACTTCCACCCCCATGTGCCAAGATGTACTTTTAGGCACATTTAGACTTCGAAGAATTTTGAGCATGAGCTCAAAAGCGCTTAACACTTTTGAGTACTTGGTTTTGTAGACCTGAAACACTCTGGCTTCAATGTGTGGGGATCCCTCTTGGGATGAGGAACGCTTTTTGGCACTCACACTCTTACTTGCCTACATTCTGAATGTGCACACTTGCACTGTTGGTGCAGAAAGCTCTTCTGAGACGTTTTATTTCATGGTGACCGATTACCTTGCTGTAAGTTCATGCTTTGACACTTTCATCAGTGTTCTTTTTCTGTAAACACAAATTTACACTTCAGAGTTGTGCTGTTACATCTACTGTTCTCCTTATTAAATGCCCTCTGTAAGATACATCTGGTTTGGTTTGAGTGTGACCTTAGAGTTCCTGATGTTCATGTCTTCAGTGAAAGTGACTGTTAAACGTTGGAAGGTATTTGTAATGCTGCATTTATTTAAGGAAATACCTTGCTTTTTTGGTAGCCCATTAAGTATGAAAGTATCCTATTATGTGTCTCCTAATGTAGCAAGAATGTATGAGCACCATAATGAAGCCCTTAACCCCTTTCTGCATTAGGCAATATCTTCTGTGTTTCTTTTTCACTTGGCATAACGTTGCTGATCTCTCAGCTTGCCTGAGAAGCCGGGCCATAAAAGATTGCTAAATGCTGAGCACCGTGTGTTTTATCCTGCAATTTCCTCCTTATCTTCTTTAGTTCTGGCTATTTTATCTGGGACTGCTGATGGGGAAGTTCTGATACCTTTCACAGGGCACAAAAGCAATCAGAACCTGATCTGTGTGCCAGACACAGACAACACTTTCTGCTAACTCGATTCTCAATTGGATTTAGAAATACAGAATAAATTTAATTTAGAAATTCATAAATCCAGAGGCTGCAGACACTCAAAGAAGTCAGTAGCTTGCACAGCTTAGAGATTCAACTATAGACAAAAGGGGATGTGTTGGATCCTGCAAAATTTTTTTTTATCCTGCGAAATTAAGGGAAAATATAATCAAAAGCAGGAATCTTAATTATAGACCAGGATGTCCTATGTAATGAGGGAAGGTCTTAAGAATTTCTAGTGTCTGCCCTCTGAACCATTAGCTTGCCCACTTTGCAAGGGGCAGACTAAATCTCAGACTGTGTCCTGGTACTTTGGTGTCTGCCTAATCCAGTTTTCACCAACTGGCCTATAAGGAACATGGTGGGGGTAAAAGACTAATTTTAATTATCACGCTGATGTTTTAGTTTCAGATAAGCACCAGTTTAAGAATGAACAGGTGATGTACAGATTTCGCTATGATGATGGAACATACAAGCCAAGAAGTGAATTGGAAGACATCATGTCCAAGGTTTGTATTGTCATTCTTAGTTGGAACTTTGTGATTTGCACCAAGAAGTTTGTTCTCCCTCTGAATGTCATTGACCTCACCTGAGATCCCCAGTGCTGTTGTTCTGTGTTGTGTTAAGCTGTCCGTCCTAATGCCGTAGTAGATACTGACTTTAGGGAGAGGAAGCAGAGTTTAGCAATGAATAACAGTACAGTTGTGACTGCACCCAGGACTGCTGATTGCAATCCTAATAGAGTAACAAAAGGTCTTAAAACAGGGTGTTAACATGTCTGCTGCAAATCTGGACATGATGGTTCAGGGTGGTATAAGAGATCAGTATTTAACTATTCCTAATAATTGTCTGTCAAATGAGTTCTGTTGATCCCATATTTGCCCATGTACCTTTTAATAAATTTGGTTTTTTTTTTTTCTTTTGGATATTGGTTAATGGGTTAATTGTGAGGCAGGACTAATGGAGAAAGTGTTGGAATGGAGGTGACTAGAGATAAAAGAACAGATTTTTTTCACTGTTGGAAGAAGGAAAAGAAGAAAAATGTTTGACAGGGAGTTACCGTCTCTGTTTTGAATATCAATATTAATCAATAGATAATTCCAGCTGAGTAGAGCCATAAGTGTCCAGGTTTTGCTAGTGTTAGCTAGTCAGTGTTTCTTTGAAAAGGAAAAAGCTGCTAACACTATGCATCTTCCCTTCTTCAGGGGGTGAGGCTGTACTGCCGACTGCACTGCCTGTATACTCCAGTGGTGAAGTAAGTTCCCCTTCATGATCCCCCTTTATTTATTATCTGGCTTTGGTAAAAGAATGATGTTACTGTTGAAATCTTTCTTGTTTCTTATTAGAAACAGTAATTTTCTGGATTTTCTTGGCTCTTTTACTGGCCTTGCATCTCCACAGCTTAGATCTGTAGTTGCGCTGCTGCTGGAGGATGTTGGAACTGGGGATTCAGGGAGAGTGAGCGTCTGGGTAAGGTGACTCTGGTTCAGCGAGATCGTGTGGTGGCATTGTAGGTGCTGTAGTATTTGGGTTATGGAAAATGTCAACAGATGCTGAAGTGATGCAAACAGATTCCTGTGTGGTGCTAGGATTCTGTCATTCAGAGCACCCTAAACAAACAAAAGCCAGTCTGAAGCAGAATAAAAGCTGAGGCTGTAATTTGAAGAAACCCTGAAAGCTTTGTGTGGGATCTTAAGACTTGGCTCTGTATAAATAACTGCTGGAGAACTGAGATAGTCTGCAAGTGGTAGGTAACTCTCTTACAGATCCCAGGAGATGATTTTCAGATGTTGTTACCTCACTGTGACATCAGATGAACATTTCTGGCCTATAATGGAAACTGCCCTGAAATGTGTAGGTGTTCTGTTTAGGTATTTATGATGGAAAATTAGGCATTTTCACTTGGGAGAACTTAATTTTTTACAAATAAAAAAACTGATGAGGAAGAAAAAACCTCTAGTGGAGATGGCTGGACTCCCAAGTTCAACAAGACTGACCTCTTGTCCATGGGTTGTACAGCAGAATTTTCACTGAGAGATGCCACTGTCATGCTAAAAGGAGCTGCAATGGTAGTTACAGTTCATCAGTCATAAATTTGCATAATTAGAGCTCTGGGGTTTTTTTCCCCAGAATAGCGGTTCTACAATGGCACAAATTTCACTTAGCTTGAAAAGGATGGAGAGAGCAGGAAAGCATGATGCTGTCAGTGGTAGACAAAATGGTTGTGTAGGTCCGTGTGTGTATTTGCACGTACACATTTCACCCCTGAAGATGGCAATTCATATGCAGAGTAGAAATGATAGTAAGTGAAGTTCAAAACATGTCCCTGACATCAGGATACCAACAGACAGAAGTGGATCTATTCTAATGCTTTAGGGAATCAACAAGGATGAAATAACTCTCATAGGCCCATCTTGTGGTGTTGTGGTGTTTTATTAATGTGCTATTTTTGTAACATCTTCCCAGCTGGAGAATCTTCTCATATCAGGATTAATCTGTGCTAGTGACATCATGAATCCAAACTGTGTATAACCAACGAAAAGTATCAGACTCTCAGAAGAGTTAGGATCCTTCTAAATGGACTTCGTTTTCAATATGTTTAGGTTCTTCTTCCTTCCATTCTCTTTCTTACTCACTATTCCTTTTATATCAGTGTTAGAAAACTTAATCTCTCAGGCTGTCATTGTTTTATGTCTCTTTATCATGACATTCTGCCTCATTACCCAAAGGGAGTTCGCTTTTTGCCAAGTTAGTTATGCAAAGTCCATTGCTTTGTGCTGTGCCTTTGGATCACTGCTTTATCTGGCATCTTAGGACTGCTGATCCCTTCACTCATGTTGGCTTTTCTGGTGCACCCTTCCTTCTAGAAAATCGGCAAAGCTGCTTGGAGTAGCAGGTACATGTGCCACAGGGATCTGCAGGAATCATAAATTCAAAATCGTTTTGTTGACAACCTTGGGATACAATTTTACTTATTTTATTCCCTGGAAACCTTGGAGTTGCCACGTAGTCTTTGCCTTTATATTTTTCATCAATGAAAATCTGACACTCTTATACTTTGAGGGCAAGATGATATATCCCACTGGGAATAAATCATGGTACTTTGAGGGTTGAAGTATAAAAAGTAAAACGTTTTGAAAATTCTGAATATGTCTCTGATATACTTCTGGGAAGCTGTGAGGTGGGAGAACTTGTTCCCACTTATGTCTGTGATGGGCAGTATGTCAGCACATCGCTGGGCTAGACCCTGTCAAGAATATTCTATTTCTCTAGTTTCTGTGAGGCAGCAAGGTTCTGTCAAAATTTCAATAGTTCTCACCTCTACATTTGACTATTCACCTGCAGTTCATGGTCCTGGATAACGTTCTATGATTCATGTTCTGCTCCTGTTCAGGGGGGATTGAAATGGAGAGAAAAGAGAGTGAACTAACATTGATCCTGACCAGCCTTGGACCAACACTGATGGCAGCTTATTCAAAACCATCAGCATCTCTAGGAAAGTCTTGGGAGTTTTTCTCATCTGAAACGCCCTACTCATTAGTGCTCAATATTTTAATGTTTTCCTTTATTTCAAAAGCAAAGTATCCCAAGATAAGAGTGTGAGAGAGAAAAACTGCCCAGAAAACTCCTACAGCTTTGTGCTGGGTTTAGCACCTTACTGGAAGACAAGTTGAAAACTGTGTGTAAGCACTATGAGGAAAGCTTTTGTTCTGAGGACACATATTTCTGGAAATGCTGTCATGTTTTGTTGGTTTTTTTACAAGCTCTGAAAGTCCTGCCTCTCTTTCTTATTTCTCACACCTGGCATTCTGCAAACACACAGACATTTCTGCTGCATTTATTTACAACAGCCAGTCATAACATATTTGTATCTGTAGATGATTAGTAAAAGGAACACGAGTAGGATGGGTTTTAAATGGTGTTTGGATATTAGATTTTTAGGAAAAAGGAAATATCAGTTAGTGTGGTGCTAATGAAAGAGGCTGATTTGACAGAACTGAAGAATAAAGTCTTCTCTTGATCTGCCTCACGGATACATCCGGACTGTAAAACAGTCCCAGTAGCTGTGCTTCCTTCCACAGTCATGCCAGTGGAGCTCAAGCTTCAAATACAAGGACCACCTCCCACCCTAAGGGTGAGAGAGGGATTAATTCTTCATAGCCCATTCAGCATTTGGCCTCTGTACTGAGACTCTTTACAAGAGGGAGCCAATTAATGCAAATTAATTGTGGTAATGGTTTTTGTGATGTGGAACTAGGAACTGGATCAAGACCATGAAACTTATTTCACATGGGCCAGTAAACAGCCTTGAAATGGCTTTTATGCTCTTCTGAGCTGGATTAAGTCCAGTGACCTTGGAGGTGAAAGGTATTAGAGCCCAATGTCCTGAGCCACATAGTCCTCTTATATTTGTATCAAAATTCTTTAGAAGTGTTTCACAGAAGGCTGAAATCATCAATTATCTCCAGGGCTTTGAGAAGAGGAATGGAAGAAAACTGCAAAAAGCATCAAGTTGCAATAGGGTTCCTTTTCCTTCTTTCAGGAGCGGTGCTGCTGTCTTACAAGGGCTGGGTGTGAGCTGGTGCCAGTTGTGTTATAAGAACTGAACACAGCCCTTCTTATTTTCAATGACTGAAATGATCTAATGCCATAAAAAGATACTGTGTAGTCTATTTGTGTCTGGCTACTTATGTGATATTTTACTAAAGGGAATAAAATCTGAACAAGTGTGGATAGGAAAATCTCTCTTGACAAAATGGACTAAAAGCTGCCTAATTCCATGAGCCTTACAAAGAGGAGGCACAGAAGGAATGTGTAGAGTCCCTGTCTATGAATACATTAATGAATAAACACTAGAGAAGAACAGTTGAAGCTTATAGATGAGACTGGTACTGAGCCAAAAGATGTAAGCTGGCCATGAATGGATTTTGGATGGAAACTAGATGATTTCCAGCCAGAAAAGTGTGATTTTTAGTGGAACTGCTGGTGGCAGTATTTTAACCTGAGTTACAGCAGCAGCTCAGGACATCTGTGAAAAGAATCTCCTGGTTGCCTCTGGCAGGAGTGTGAGCTCCCTGAAGATGGCTCGAAACAATATCTAGAGAAATTTTAAATAACACTGCTTTGTGTTGATCTGAAGTATCTTCCTAATTCAAGTTGTTAGAAAAGTTTAAAACTTTCTAGAGAAGAAAGATGTCTGCTTCTTAGTAATAGTAGGTCATAATAGTATATACAGGTGTAGAGTGTAAAAGAAATATATACCTTTTTGTCCTGATTTTCTCTGAATTCTCTTTCTTATTTAGAGACCGTGACTACCACCTAAAGACCTACAAATCAGTAATCCCTGCGAGTAAACTAGTGGACTGGCTTACTGCACAGGTAAGAAAAGTTTAGGATGCTGCTCTTTGCTAAGGAGCACTTCATTATCCTAAAACTTTCCTTTTTCAGTATATCAACATAAAATTTTAAAGTGGTTTGGTTGCTGTTCTTACATGTGTGCATCTGCTTTATTTCCTCCTCCAAGGGAGCTGTAAACATTGTTGATCTGAGACCATCTTAATTACTGGGTTTACACATCCCAAAGCAACCAGGCACCATGATTAGGGCTTTAGACATCATATCATTACCAAAATTAGACAGCAATAATAATAGTTTTAATGGTGGCAGTAGTTTAAGAGTAATAGTAATGTGCTCTGGACATGCTTCTTCACTGTGGTACTGACTGTAAACTCTTTCTATAATTCTGACGACTCAAATGGAGGGATTGTGTTGAATAAACCTAAATTATCTTGTCAAAACTAGGGTATCTAGTTTCACATCGGGTTTCTGTATGAAAAGGTTGAGACACATTTTGTCAAGATTGATGATTGTAAACTGCTGTATTTTCTGAAGGTTTTTGTTACTGCTTTTATTGTATTTGAATAAATTTCATAACATTTAGAAGTACTTAGTGAGCTGAAAGAATTAAAGCTGTATTTTCTAATTAGAGAGTGCTGTTTTGCTAGGGGAATGTTTTGAGACCAAGGTAATGTCATCATGAGTAGCCAAGTCTGGTTTAGGCCCTTCCTACACAAAGATTTTGTTGCCTAGACCAAAAGTAGATTGCTAAAGGTTTAAGACGGTAACATTAGAAGGTATTTGTCCTCCAGTTTATTTACAGTTGAAAGAATAAATTAGGTTTTTAAATCCCAGCCTCTGTAAAATAAACTACCCATTTATCCCATAAAATAACACAACGTGAGCATACAGCATTGTTTCATGACAGGATGTTGAAAATGAGCGAAGACTTGTAAGACATGAAATTAGTTTATAGTCAAAGTTAAACTTCAGGTTTATTTAAGCTATTTTCTTGGCTTTCCTTGTGTGATTACATAGTCATGCAGTTATTTCAGAACTGCCTTGATCCCTTTTCTACCAAGACAACAGTATTTAGTTCTTAATTTGTAAATGCTGTGCCTTTTTTGCTGCCAGCTTCTTTAACAAGAGCCAGTAATGCTGTGGATTGGCCAGAGCTGATCCTGTTTTATCCTGTATTTAAATAATGCTGATACACCATAGTGATGGGCTTTGCCAGCATTTGCCTGGCAAATAACTACTGCTCTCCTTAGCAGGATTTGAAGTAGGACTGATGTTCTGCTGACAAGATCAGAGTTTGCTTGGTTGCTCAAAACAACGTCAGTACATTACCCTGCAGCTGCTGTGAGAGCTTTTGGGTATCTAGTTCTCCACATGAAGGGGAGAAAAGGTGTAATGCTTGTGTAGGATACAGAGCTAATTAAGTAGGACTGAAAGTAATACACTGAAATTGCTTCTGTTGCCAAAGCAGCAGGTGCCCTCCCTGTTGGAATGAGCTGAGCAACTGCTCTCACTGAGTCAGCAGACACCAGGTTCCCCTGTGTCCCTTTGGGACAGGGCAGCTGCTCAGCTTGCATCAAGGGACCAGTGTTAACAATCTTTGTAAGACCAGTAGTGCCTACTGACTTTTACCAGCACTGTTTAGAACTTACTCGTCTGCCTAAAAAGTACAGCCATGTTTGTAAAGTCTTCACTTGTGTCTGCAAATTAGCAGATATGTAGAGAAAAATAGGCATTTCTTGTATTTAACTGAGTTGTAGATGTAAAGCTTACGTCTGCCATTTCAGGGAAATGTATATTTGCACGTCACCTTTGGTACCTCTTTTGAATGACTATGCTCAAGGCTTCAGGTAGTGAGAAACTGAAGCCGTTGTAGTCTGTGTAAGCGAACTGCCACTGCAGTTTTAACCTGTCTGACCTCTTGAGTTCAGATACCTTGGCTTTACTCAGGTTTTTCTCCCTTGAGCTGGGTATGGATGGGATCTCTCAATTTGTAAGAAGGAGTTTTATTCTCTGTGGCTAATGGGTCCTAAAGTCCAATACTATGATTTCAAATGAAAAGTCTTTACATTGAGATAATACTGTATCTTTCCCCGATCCTGGTCCTTGTTCTGCTGGTTCCTGTAGGAGGCAGAGATGCTGTCTGCAGGAGCAAACACTGTTAGGGCCATGGGATACCTGTTTTAATGGCTTGCTATTGTTCCCTACACAGATGATCCTGCAAATTTCACAGCCACGAGCTATGTGGTGGGGAAGGGGGAATAATTTAGCTTAGAAAATCATCTGAGGTGTAATATTATTCTCCTGTTTCTAGGGAGACTGTCAGACTCGGGAGGAAGCTGTTGCGCTGGGTGTGGGACTCTGCAATAATGGCTTCATGCATCACGGTAAGGCATTGATATGGCTTCCCCCAGTCAATTAAAAGAGCTCTTACCTCAGTCACATTACCTTTCCTAGGCTGTGCCATACGTGCTGTGTATACGATTTGCAAGCATAGGTCCTTCTGGAGCACAGTTCTCAAGCTAATACGACGTGTCTAAGGCTGCTGCCTTCCCCAGTGAAGCCCCTTGCTGATAGTTATGTGAAGCCCTGCAGAGTTTAGACAAGTTAGAAGGACCGTGTTTTTTCACTGCAACTCTTCCAGAGCCATCTGAGCAATGTATGAGCCACATATTGTCCTGAAATATCACCAAAAAATTACAAATGTAAAGTAAAATTGCCTAGTTCTTGCCTCTTGGACAACAAGCATAATCCTCAGTGCTGAGGCTTCCAAATCTGAAGTGCCAAATTGCCAAGTTAGACATCATCCATCCTCAAACGGGGGAATTAATCACATCACATCTATATCAGTATCAAATAGAACATACAAGTCCTAAGAGTAAACACAGTTTGTCAAATGAAACATTCAGGTTTACTCATAGATAACATTTACTCACTTTCTTTTGAATAGTGTTTTTGAGAGCAGATTGTAAATAACTAATGGAGAATTTCCATAGTAGTTGATAATAATGTAAGAATACAAGGAAGATCTTTGCATAAGTACAAGTTCAGTGCAGGAGTTGCTTCTCAATTGCTGCTTTTATTTGAAGCCCCCAGGTCTTGTATTTGAAAAATTCACTTTTTCATGCTTTCCAGAATTTTATAGATCTCTTTTCCTTCTCCATTTTTTTTAAGGTTGAAGAGCCTTAGTCTGTGTGGACACCTTACATGCTTTTAAACAGTCCCTATACCCCTTCTTTGCTCTTTTTATAGTTTTACCATATCCATTTGGATGTGGGAAAGGAGCACGAAGTTTTGAGTAGCATCTTCCTACCAAGAGGATCTTTCGCATTTTATATGCATTCTTCATGCCAGGGAGATCACATCACGTCATATGCAGTGTGAAGAAAATGATTGTCCTAAAATACAGTATTAGCTTAAAAACAGAGCTGAGAAACTGAGTGATAGGGATGCATCTGGTCTGTGTTCTGCAAAGATTGGGGAAATATTTAGAAATTCCTTTAACTTTCTTCTTTGTTTCTCTCTTTCTTTCTCCATATAAATGCATGTATGTATTTCATATATGTCATTTCCAGTTCTGGAGAAAAGTGAATTTAAGGATGAATCCTTATATTTCCGCTTTTATGCTGATGAGGAGATGGAAGGCACTAGTTCCAAGAGCAAACAATTACGTAATGACTTCAAGCTTGTGGAAAACATCCTGGGAAAGAATCTTTTGGTAAGAAATATGTTAATGTAAACCTTGATGTTTCTGCAAAAGTGATATTGTTTTATAGTAGAGGAGAATAAGAAGGAAAACTATGAGAGAGTAGAATTAAAATGGGCCATTGCACCTGTAGCTAGGTTTTTCCTCATTGCATAAATGCTACTAATTCTTGATCTGCTTTGCTGTATATCTCCAACTTCTGTAGCTCTGACTTTTTAGCTAGGCAGGCTGCATAACTTATTCTAGTAGCAAGGGAAATCCTTCTATTGCAGGCCCCTTTCTGTAGCATGTGACCGTCCTGCTGTCCTCAGAGCTTTGGATGTACAGTTCACACAGGTGCAAGTGCATGGAAGTCCCTGCCTGTTCCCAGT
This sequence comes from Dasyornis broadbenti, assembly GCA_013397935.1. Classification (NCBI taxonomy): domain Eukaryota; kingdom Metazoa; phylum Chordata; class Aves; order Passeriformes; family Dasyornithidae; genus Dasyornis; species Dasyornis broadbenti. Next base: position 1,705,445 of record VZRN01001256.1, read on the forward strand.
GCGCAGCTCAAGCCCTTTCTATTCCCAAGAAGCCCTTGCGAGAGTCTGGAAGTGAGCTGGGAGATGGAGATGTTTTAGCAGGCACCACAGCGCTAGCATGGTGGAGGAAAAAGTAATGGGCTCTACTCTCTTGGAAGCAATTTGCCATCAAGTTTAAACACAGCTTAAATTTAAGTACAGTTCAAACACCCTTATATATGAGGTAAATTAAGATGCAAGTTAAGAGACTGATAAGAACACAGATATTTCAGGGCATCATTCTCTAAGCCATATGAATGCTGTTATTGTAGTTCTGAAGTGCATCAGTCACCCTCTCTCTAAATGCAGTCCCGTCTCAAACAGAAAACAAATAAACAGCACATGCTGAGGAAAAGATCTCCTACTTAGAGGGCACAGATTTGTGTCAAATGTGTAGTAGTCATGCTTAAGTTATGAGCTGCTTTCATTGGCATGCATAAATTAGCGTTCCCTTGAGTGAAGACCCTGCAAAAGCAGCGCAGTAAATTCCTTACACTTATCCACAGAAAAATTTTGCCTGACTTCTGCTTTATGCTGTGTTTTGCAATTATGAGCAGATGTAATCCTGAGGCTTTACTGTCTGTGGAACATCACTGCTTGGTTCTACACTCATGATAGAGCATTTATCTTTCCCGTCCTCTGATCTGCTTTAGTATATGTTAGGGGCTCAGTGCAGAAATAACTAGATTAAATTTTATGGCTCATGTTATGTAGGAGATCAGACCAAATGATCTGGTAGTTCCTTTCCATCTTAAGACATAGAAGTCCAGATCAGTTGTGGCTTGCAATGAAAAGTTTGATTTCTCATCTCCAGTCTTCGCTTTTTCTGTGAACTCCATATTTATGAAGCATAAATATGTGTAAATATTGTGCTCTCTTTAAGATTTTACCAGAAGAGGATGACTACGGATTTGACATTGAAGAAAAGAACAAAGCAATTGTGGTGAAGTCAGTTCGACGAGGGTCTTCTGCTGAGGTAGGACCTCACATTCGTATTTTGGTATCCATGAATGTTTCAATACTTATAAGAGTTACAAACCATCCTTTAAAAATCTGTTTCCTTTTAAAGGCAGCTGATAGAAGATGGCTGCCTTCTACAATTCCTGGTAATAAGCTGTTTCTGTAAATTGATAAGTGTGTTGGCATTACTGAGTAAGTTGAATATTATTGATAAGTGATAGGATGAGAGCAGTTATCTGTGTGATGATAGCTTACCTCAGGTTCCTTTGCAACTTTAATTTAAGGAGGGAGGGAAAGTAACACCTTTTTGAGATAGCAAAGTTGTTCAGTGGGAAACAGGTTTTTCTGAGTGAAAGCTCTATTTTTAGATATGTATTTTTTTTCTTTAAAAAGCATGCAGTCATTTCTCTCCATGGAATTCTTTAAGAGTTCTACAGAATATATTTGCTTTGTTTGTTGGAAGCAATAGATGGTCCGAATGTCACAGGATCTGAGTATTTCTTAATCATCCATTTATCCCTACAGAATCCTTGTGTGGATAACACTGTGTGATCTTCCATTTACCAAAATAAGGCACAGATAAACTGATGGAGATAGGAGAGGGCTAAATGACTCCTCCAGGGTTTCACAGTAAATTATGGCAGCACACAGGACAGAGCTTCTAATTAAAAGTTCAGGACAACCATTACAGAATTTTTGAATGTCTGTGATAATTTGTGGCTTACTGCTTTAGACTACAAATAACTCCTGGATAACGTGCTTGATGGAAACAGCTGAAGTGGACAGACTGATTTTAGTAAGTTGTGAATGTCAAAGGGAAGGAATTTTGAGCTGAAGTTTAGTGTTAGAATTAAATGATTTCAGTATTCCTGATTCTCATTTGGTTTATGGTCACCAAAGAAACCAATCCTGTGCTTTATCTAGTGCTCAAAATCAGCATGGGTTGGCCAGAAATGTTATTAATCTAAACCTGTCCTGTGAACCATTGCCTGCCACATAATCCTTCTGCCCTTTCTTTGGCTGGAAGCTTGGGGGATAGCCTGCAAATCTGTTGTGTTTTAAGACAATAGGAGCACACCATTCTCTGTTGATCTTTCAAGACAAACTGTGACCATGAACCCATCTTTTGAACTTGATCTGGTAATACTGCTCCAGCAAAGAACTACATCTACTTCTCTCTGAGCCAGAGGGTATGTGATAGTAATGCTGTGTGGACCTCCTTCTTCAGGTCAAGAAACTTGTCAGTGGATTCCAGGCAGAATGGAAAAGGGTTTTCCACATTTAGAAGGAAACCCAACCACTGAACCTTGAAGTTATAGGAAGTAATTCTAATCTGGGAAGGTTTAATCACTTTTAATGGTTCCTTGATACCTGACACCTAGTCCAAATGTTGCTATGTGACATTTTAACTGGTAGAGATCATCAAGGGATATGTTTAAGGCTATTGTCCAGTGGGCTTCTGCCCATTCAGCTTTGTCACTGGATGTGTCTCCGACTTCCTGTGTGACCATTGCTAAATAACTAAAGTTAGGTGCAAAAACTAGGAATTAAAATCAAAATCTTGTGGCTTTTCAGGCTAATGAAGAGCTGCTACTTCACTTAAAGCAGAGACAGGTTTTTATCATCACTTCAAAGCAGGTTACATTTACTGACATGACTGGGTAAAGGTTGGGTTTGCAAGGCTAATGACTGAAAACTGTCCATGGCTCCCGTGCCCAAGGTGTGGGAAGCCACTCTTCTGCATCTCATGGAGTGTCACAGCCAGTCTGTTGTGGTCCCCTAGTTTTCAGTTATGCCCCCCCTACCCCTTGTTTTTTTATAGTCTCTTTTTTCAATAGTCCCTTAAAAAATTGTAGCAAAAAAGTACTAAGATTGATCCATTGCCAGCTAAGATACATCTGTAGAGTGGCATATTTCTGAGGGTACTGGTGAAATCTCTTTGCTTTCTGTAAATGCAGACAACTTTGACAAACGACTTGATGAACCAGCACTATTTATAGAGTATTCCAAATGAAAGTAATCTGTCTGTAAGCAGAGAACAGCTGAACCTTTAAGCCTGAGCTTTCAGAGTTGCCACCAGTGATCCAAAGTGCTCTGTGGTGTTTGTTCCATTTGCAGATGGCTGGCCTGCAAGCAGGAAGAAAAATCTATTCCATCAATGAGGATTTAGTTTTCCTACGCCCGTTTTCAGAAGTGGAAACCATCTTATCCCAGTCCTTCTGCTCACGATGGCCTCTTAGGCTTCTGGTAGCCACCAAATCAAAAGAGTAAGTGCCAAGATGGGCAGACAGAGAAGATTATTGAGAAATGTCAGTTACTAAGTGGTGCTTCTGCAGTAGTGAAACCTGTGTAAACACTTTGCTGTGCAGAAGCCACTCAACAGGAAAACAGATGACAAGAATGAGAGGTACAAGAGTCATGACTTGTTTTTAATGATGACCCTTGGGCTGTTAGGAAAAGTTGGGATGTGTTCTCTTTATGCTGCAGATAAATTTTGGTTTCCTTGACACAAACAAAACTGAATCACAAGCATTGTCATTCTCTCAGGTGTGAAGCTTCTCACACTCTATTGTATGAGCATGGGAAAACAATTTCTAACCCATTAAAGCCTGGTTTATTTTTGGATGGCTCTAACAATATCAACCCGTACAGTTTTTCAGTCTATTATTGTTTCTCATAATGAGAGTTGGCCCTGTTACTGTGTATTGTTAGATTATGTAATCCCATAATGTGCCCTAGAACTGAATGTCTCAATGAGCACTTGTTGCTGAATTCTAGTCCAAAATCTTGTCCAGTTTATTTTTTAAAATTTTTAATGGAAAAAATATCCTGTGCTGGTATAGACGAGCACAGCTGCACTACTAAGATTGCCTAGAAATGGAAGTGAATATAAATGCCTTAAAGTTTCTGTCAAGTGTTATTCACTTAAAGGTGTAATAAATTAAGAAGTGCCAAATTTTAGTTAACAAATGGAATCTCCCATCTGCCTTCAGGATTGAGGATGGAGTATATTTCTTCAGGTCTGTTTATTTGTTATTTATTTGTAAATACTGTCGATGCTTTCTTTCATCCAAACCCAGCTGTGAATGCTGGGGAGAGATGCTATTAAGAACTACCCAGAACTCTGGCAGACTAACTTAAAATCATGTTTTTTTTTCTTTTCCTTGATTTATCTGCAGGATTATTAAAATCCCAGATTGTCCTGAAGCACTTTGCTTTCAGATACGGGGAGCAGCACCCCCATACGTTCACGCAGTAGGAAGAGGTGAGTAGAACCTCTATGGTACAGCTAAGTTGGAAGTACAGCTGATTAGATACACGTGTATATCAAATATGTGTGTGTGTGTATGTATATTTCAACGAAGACAGATTCAGGTTTCATTGTCCAACTTGTTCTATACAAGTTCTGACCAATTTAGTGACCACAGTGACAGGAACCCATGACAGACAAGAATCGCACTCATATAACCATAGAACAATGTGAGATTTCCCACCTCAACATGCTTATCATCTAAGTATATTCTAAGACAGCGATATCATTCTTATGAATTGAGTGTTGGTCTCTAATCCCATCATCATGATACCAGGAATAATTTAATTCTACAGTGGAAGAAACTTGAATACTGCAATCTGCAGAACTGTGGCCTCTTAAAGAAGGCATTATCACTTGAGATCTTGCAAGCTAGAGATGCACTTGCTTAGTGACCTTACCCTTGTTTCCTCTGAGACTACTGAGGTAAAGCTTAGCAGCCACGGGAAAAAAACCCATAAAACTGAGACGGTTGAGAAAAAGTTGAGGGGTAATGCTGTCTGTTGCTTCCTCAATGTTTTTGCCTATAGTCAACCACAGTTTGGGTCACTGGGTTCTGAAGGTGCTGTGGGATCAGCAGGTTGCTAGACAAGTCAACACAATCTGGACATCCCAAAGTATGATGTAACACTTGGAGAGTACTTCTTCCTTTGCACAGGCATATGTTGCTCCAAATTACCAGTATGAGACAGAGGCAAACTGCTTTCCTTGATCTTTTTAAAAGGAGAAAACACAATTTTTCAGAGATACTTACTGCTTCTGTACCTGGCAAGTTTATTGAGCTACAAGCAAGGTCCTGCTTTAACCTTGATGTTAAGCAGATGCAGAAAAGATGACCTTTTAAACATGCACCACTTCCTTCCTTCAGAACAGATGTGTGTCTCCGGCTGAATGCAGTTAGCTTAGGCAGCGCCCACAGATGGCATTCTCAGTGACACACATTTATTATACCCTTTCATAGCAGCACTTATAAACACTTTTTCACAGTCTGGAGTGCAAGCTGGAAGTTCTAACTAGGAAGACTGTCCTTTTTCAGGATTTTGCCTGGAAAAGACAAATTGCATTTGACATCCTAGTCTTTTTCTGTGGCAAATTGTGTAATATGCAGATGTGCTGTCTTTCAGATACAAGACGCTGGAACAAATATAACAGTTTATACTTAAGCAAGACCTCAGCTAATGTGACCATAAGGCTAAAGAGAACCAAATGATTTCCCACAGAAATTTCTAGTATGAATACATTTAGATCTAGGAGGTCTCTGTTTTTCCCAGCACTACTGAAAACATGAAGGAGAGACACATGATGTTATCCTTACACAACAAAGCTCTCTGAATAAGGGTGTAGTAGCAAAGGCATGACAGGACTGACCCAGCTCTTCTTACTCTTTGTAACCGGAAAGCTTCTGCAAACTTTCCAGTATTCTCATCCATAGGCACATGGCATTTCTGTCTAAATTCTCTCCTTTTATCTTTCAGGTTCTGAGGCTGCAGCCGTAGGCCTTCATCCAGGGCAGTGTATTCTGAAAGTTAATGGGAATAATGCAACACATGGAAATTACAAGGAAGTTCTGGAGCACTTCACAGCCTATAGGACCAGGCAACAGGAAGCACTGGTATGAACGCAAAACCTCAAATTAAATGCATTAATTCCTGCTCTTCCTCTGCCCTCCCCTTTTACTGTGCTTTTATGCTCACTAAATATTCAGAAAAAGAATGTCTCCATGTTTGTTTTGACTCATTTCCTTCTATGCCAGTGCCCTGCTATCAATGAGGGGATGTGGTTCCAGGTGCCTATAGTTGCAAAGCACCTACAAATAACATGAACACCATTTCTGCATATACTGCATACAGTACTGAAAATGATCGTTAACTAACAATGGAAGTTCACCCAGCTATTGATCTAGATTTTATGTTCTCTGAAGTTCAGAGAAAAGCTGGGGGGAATGTTGATATTTTAGCCTACATAGAAGATATAGAATTGATAGCTAGATTCACCTTCGTAGTGCAGACATTTGGAGATTGGGCATTTTGAGGTCCTAGCTGAAGCTTGTATCTCTTGAAAGGGGTTGTACCAGTGGGTGTACAGAACACGTGAAGATGCTGAAGAGGACAGAGTGCAGCAAGCAGCATCTCCTGCGTGTTTGAATGGCAGTCACCCATGCTCCAGCAAAGACAACCCTGCACTAGAAGGATATGCAGAATTGGATCCCCTTCAAAGCAGCCAACAGGAATCAGGTAAAGATTCTCATGGGGGAAGAAAACCTAGGGACAATTCAGGGGCTTTCAGAAGGAAGACTGCAGTAGAAATAGAAAGTGTAATTATTATTGTAGAATATATCTTGTCTTAGCAAAGCTTTTTAGTAGAATGAGGTCTGCCAGAGGAAGTATTTGTATTCTGCAGTTTATTCAGGGGAAGAAAAAATTGACATACACATAGAAATCATGGGCCTGTGACTCTGTTCTTTATGAGATAGCCTAGTTACAGGAATGAAGACACTCAGCATTTTTAGAATCTTTTGGTAGCCCCTGCAAACCAGGCATTTATGGGCAGTAGCTGATGGAGAGGGAGGTCTGCAAGTAACTGCACCTAGCATAACCTGTTTCCCGTTATTTTTGATTAAAGATTAAGGTGTTAAATTACTTCAATCTGGAGCAAGTTTTCAAGGCATGTTACCACACTGTTAGAAAAAGGTGTTGGGTGTATTTCCTCCAACTTTTGAAAGCATAGCACAAAAAACAGTTCTACTTTCATGTTGAGGGCTTATTCAGAAAAGTAGATGTTAAGAGAGAATACTGAAGCAAAATTTAATCTGAAGGGCTGAACCTGGACTGTGTGAATGCCATTGGCAACTTCTCCAGGAAGATGATGCATGTCTGTGTGGATCCCATCTAAGGTCTGGTGAAGGTGGTAATCTTATGGTCAAACAGTGTAGTTCCACAGTGGAACAGCTGGAGCAGTGCCCTGGTAGAAGCATATGAGCAATTCCATGGCAAATCTCAAGCTGACTGTAACTTGAATCTGTTCTCTAGTGACAATAGAATTGCTTTGTGTAAAAAATGTTATCTCCTCACCACATCCCTGCCCTAGCATCTAAGTCTTCCTGAGAGTTATTGCAGAGTTATTGCAGGACTTGGAGATCAACATACTGCACTTCCCGTAGAAGCTTCTGCTAGGATCAGTGAACAGAACTAGAAGTGGTGTCCTGAGCATGGATATGTGCACACGTACATGGAAGAACATCAGAAGGGGGGTTGGAGCATGTGGATTATCTAAACCTCTGTTGCTGTTTCCATTAGTGCCCAGCAGCATATCTTCCTTAGAATATTCTCTGTCTCTAGCAGTATATAGTTCAAGACACTCCTAGAGCCAACAGCTGTGTCTCTGCATTCAATAATTCTCAGCAGTTTCTCTTCCCTGGGCAGGCCTGTGTTCACATGTGCTGCCAGACACCTCTAATGACTTATTTTGGTTCCAGCCCAGACACCACAGACTGTTATTTCTCCACTGGTCATTGGTGAAGAAACCCCTCTCATCAGCCTGACAGTGGATAACACCCATCTGGAGCACGGGGTGGTGTATGAATATGTTAGCAGTGCAGGAATCAAATCCTTTGTCCTGGAAAAAATTGTGGAACCAAAAGGTTGCTTCAATCTCACTGCAAAGGTACCGAAAACTGTACATGATCAGCTTTATTCCTAAACAGAATGGGAAACCAAAAATATAGCTTACTATTGGCTGATGTGGGCTTGGCTCTTCAGTTGAGGTCGACACTGGTCTTCTCAGGCTTGTGGAGAATTTCATTCATTAGAATGCATTGAGTTACAACAGCTCATTTGGTATGAGCAAATCAGCAAGTGCTTCCAGGACTTCAGCTGTCAAGGCAGATGGAGGGGAGCCCTCAGTTGTGGAATTCTTGCTTTTATCTGCCTGGTAACATACTTTCTGCTGATATTCAAGATTAATCTTTTCAGGCAGGAATTTGTTTTACCTTGGAAGAAAATCCAGCAGCTTTTTCCCACCTGATAGCAGAGTGCTAGGTGTCTTGGTCATCTGAAAAAAATGAGCTAATAGTATTTGTCACATCCCAGTAATATTATTGTAATGTCCCATGAAAGCGTGCCAGAGCAGGTAACTTGAACAGTGGATATTTTGATCCACTTCTGTGATTCTAAAAATTTCTGAGGAATGTTACAGGACTCTGAGGATTAGACACATTAGTAGTTCTCAGGCAGTAATAAAGGCAGCTTGTTCTGGAGGCAGCTTTATTCGACCATGGGGCTTTGCCACTCACTCAGTGGAAGAAAATTGTATTTTTCCTCACTGTCAAGTCTCGTGTCATTGACATCCTGTCTTTTTGTTTAGATTTTAGAGGCGTTTGCTGCAGAGGACAGTCACTTTGTAAGGAATTGCGAAAGACTCATATCCCTAAGCAGTGCTGTGGCCACCATGCCCCAGTATGAATTCCGGCAAATCTGTGACACTAAGCTGGAAAGCATTAGCAGGAGGCTCGTGAACTACCAAGAGGTACAACACTACAAGTTATTGGTGAAATCTTGAGACAGTACTTCATTGTGTTAAGTGGGTCTTAGTATTCTTTATTAATGAATCCTAACTGTTTCCGAGGTGGGTGTCCTGGAGGCCTAAGAACAGCTCTGCAAGTTACTGGAATTGCAAGTTTTGAGTGAAAAATACCTTGTCTGTAAATCACACCTTTCTGTTTGTCAGAGCTGTGAGTTAAAGCATATTATTGCAGGTTCTTTTCCACTGTATTAATGAATAAATACAACAACAGATTGATGCATGTCTTATTTGGTTTGAACATAAGTTCTGTGTATCATGGTGTAAACAAACGAAGTATGTGTGCTTTTCTTGTGAAGTTACCTGAGCTGCTTGAGAAGAGAGTGCTAGGAGATATAGCTAATTGCTTTCCTTTGATGTTTTATGAGCTTTTTTTTTTTTAATGTGTTATTCCAGCTGCAGCAGAAATCTGAATTTCTGGATTTTTGGAATAGGAGGAAGAAGAGAAAAGAATTGTCTGTATTGAATCATAATTTTTTTTGAAAGTGAAGTAGCACACACCTCTACTTTATTTCTCCCAGTTTGCAGATGAATTGAAAACGAAAGTGAGCCCAGCCTTCAAACAAGCTGTAATGGAACCACATTCCCTCAACAGCATGGATTTCTGCCCCACCAACTGTCATATTAATCTCATGGAGGTATCATACCCCAAAAGCACTACCTCAGCAGGGAGATCGTTCAGTATTCGCATTGGACGGAAACCTTCTATTATTGGTCTTGATCCAGAGCAAGGTGATAATTAACTGTCAAGTCATACTGATTTTTATCTGTATAAAATGTTGTGTTTTTCCACTGCTCAGCAAGGTCAAATATAAATTCCAAGGAAATGTAGTCTTGCCAGTACCCCTTTCTCCTCCTTAAAATTTTGTATTTAAATGACAGCTTTCTTGTGTTGTGAAACAGTAACGCCTTTAAGCATAGATAGGCTTCAGGTCAGATGTTTTGCTAGCTCAGCAGTATGGGCATCTCATGGTGCTTCCATGTCCAGGGGTGCTGTTGCCCTTCGTGGAGGTGATTTGCTGACTAAAGGTAAGCAGTGACTGATGGCAATGCTGGTGCTTCATTCAGGGGCTAACTGAAGTCAATCACACTGTAGTGCTGCTTTCTACTGTCATTACTAAATAAATTCCATGCACTGGAGTTGAAAGTCTCTACTCTGTCAGGAGATCTATTTTCTGATAAATTGCTGCTATGCAGCATTTCTCCTACAATCTGGTTGGTTGAGTTCCAACATCTCTATCATGATCTCACCTAACATGCTTCTGATTCCTTGCCTTGTGAAGGTCACAGTGTGGGAGTGTTTGGAAGAGGGAAGTACAGGCTAACCAACCTTTTGACTAATGGCATTGACTATTCAAATTGAGGTCTATAAAGGAGCCCTGCTTTCTTGGGCGATAGTGTTTTTAATGTGAGCTAAGGTAGTTAGCAAAGTACTGCACCAAAAATGTCAGCATTTCAAATGAAAAAGAATTAATTTATCTTCTGTAAGGACAGAATCCTCTTTCTCTATGTGTGTGTGTGTAAGTGTAAATGTCTGTAGAGCTGGAATAATAACACAGACCAACTTCTGAGAACCCAAATTCATTAACTTTTCAACAAATGCTTTTGGAGAGCTTCTGTGTTGTCTGTATGAGTATATGTGTGGACAAACATATTTACTTTCATAATTTAACTGGTTTCTGAACTGCAGTAAATTCAAAACATCTAGTTGGCATGCCAGGAAAAAAAAAATCCAACTTCTTTGGGGTTTTTTTTCAGAATGATTTTGTCATAGAATGTAATTACATAAAATAGTTCTATGAAATTTTAGTTTTTCCTGATAAAATTCCACCTATCATAAACGATCATCATTGGGATGGAGTGGGGTAAGTAATGAGAGCCATGCTAATTAGATCATTTAATGTTTAGTAGGTACCTTAAATCCAGTCTCATATACTCAACATTGCATCACCACTATGGCTGCACCATCCTGGAGATGTCCAGCCCCAGAAGATGGAGATCCTCATGGTAGCCTTAGCCAGCAGAATGGAGGAACAATTCAGGAAGAAAGGGGACTCAGTTTTCTGCTGAAACAGGAAGATTGGGAGATGCAGGACTCCTACTTGCACCTTTTTAACAAACTTGACATTGCAGTGAAGGAAATGAAGCAGTATGTCATTCAGATAAATAAGTGAGTACAAAATCCTGTATGCACTGGAGAAAGAAATTCTTACAACATTGAGGCATTAACCTCTGAAAACACATTGTGCTGTCAGCCCCAGCTGTCAGCCTCTTAACTCACCTTTTCATACCTGCCCTTGTATGACAGCTCCTCGCTGGTTGTGTCAAATCTACTCCTGTGCAGATTCACCAGTGTATGTATTCCTGTCCTTTGTTTCTAAAAGTCTATCTGAATTTGACATCTTACTATATATTCCAAAATAAGAATCTATTTGATGTCAAGAGCAGTTTTGGAATCCCATATAAGCGTAGACCCTACTCTTCAGATTTTGTCTGTCATAAGGCAGACTAAGCAAAACTTGTGATTAGAGGCCAGTTTCTCTATGGAACCTATGGATTCCTTTTCTCTTTTTGTCATCGCAGGTCTCCTAGTAGCAGTAATGAAAGATTGAGTAGTGTGTCTGTGGTTTGTGCATAACAGGCAAGGTTTTGGTGGCAGGGATGAGCTGTGTGGGAAGAGACCACATGATGCCCTAAGCTGATGACACACTTCCAGGAATCCCAGGAATGAAAAGAACAGCCCATTGTGCCCTGTCATGGTTTGACCCCAGCTGGCAACTCAGCCCCATGTAGCCGCTCGCTCAGTCCCTGCCAGAGGGATTGGGAAAGGTGTCGGAAGAGTAAAAGTGAGAAAACTTGCAGGTTGGAATAAAGACAGTTCAACAGGTGAAGCAAAAGCTGCACAATATGCAAAACAAAGCAAAACCAGGGATTCATTCACTGCTTCCCATGGCCAGGCAGTTATTCAGCCACCTTCAGGAGAGCTGAGCCCCCATCCTGCAGAAAGGTGACTTGGGAAGACAAGCACCATTACTCCAAATATCCCCCCCTTTCCTCCTTCTCCCCCCACTTTATATTCTGAGCATGGTGTCACGTGATCTGGAATACTCCTTGGGTCACTTGTGGTCACCTGTCCTGGCTGTGTCTCCTCCTAAACTCCCACACACCCTAGTCCCCTCCCCAGCGTGGCTGTACAGGGGGCAGAGAAGGCCTTGGTCTGTGTAATCTCAGCAATAACAAAAACATCTCTGTGTTATCAACCCTGTGTTCAGCACAAATCCACTGCAGTCCCATACCAGCCAATGGATAAAAAGTTAACTCTATCCTGTCCAAAACCAGCACATGACCAAAACTTCACCTGACTGGAAAGCACATGGAGCCTTGGCTTCAACATGTGTAGAAGCCAGGGGGGCATCTGCCCCTCTGCCCTGCTCAGGTGAGACCCTACCTGCAGAGCTGCCTCTAGCTCTGGGGTGCCCAGCCCAGGAAGGATGTGGAGCTGCTGGAGAGAGTCGAGAGGAGGCCACAGAGATGATCAGAGGGATGGAGCAGCTCTGCTATGAGAAAAGGCTGAGAGAATTGGGATTGTTCAGCTGGAGAAGAGGCAGCTTTGGGGTGACCTACTTGTGGCCTTTCAGTACCTGAAGGGAGCCTGCAAAAAAGATGGAGAGAGACTCTTTACGAGAGCTGGGAGTGATAGGACAAGGGGGAATGGCTTCAAAGTGAGAGTATGTTCAGATCAGATGTTAGGAAGTAGTCTATGTAAAGGGCTCTCAACGTTGGCTCTGATTTCACACAGCTGGATTTGGCCTTAGTCACGGTACTTCATATGTGGGACTGAGAGCTGTATGTTGTACTTCTGCAGACTTCTGTCCACCATAACAGAACCTACAGAAGGTGGTGCCTGTGAGCCACCGTCTACTGAGGAGACATCACCTTCCCTGGGAACAGAGGAGTGTGATACTGACAAAGCTGAGCATGGTGGAATCAAGAAGGTCTGTTTCAAAGTTTCTGAGGAGGACCAGGAAGACTCTGGGCATGACACAATGAGTTTCAGAGACTCCTACAGGTTGGTCTGAAGATTGTGCCACTTTTACCTTACTAATACAGTGTTTCAAAGTTCTAGTTCCAGTATGGATTCAACAAGCAGGTTGTTTTCCAGTCAGTCAATTATCTAGTGTTCACTTAGTAAAGTATTCACTTTACTGAAGTATTCATTGCATTTATTACCATGGAGACATACACAGCAAAAATACTTCCCCCAAAATAATGCCAAAATACTAAAGGTTTTAGAAAACTGGATAAAATTAAATAAATAGATCTAATGTGACTTTCTATATCCTTTAGATAGAAACTACAGAAATCCAGCAGAATTCTTAGACTGCTTGATCTTAAAACAGCTGCTATTTCCATTTGGTTCTGCAAGCAATTTTCCCGAAGGTCTAAGACACTGAGAAATAGAAATGGACATTGAGTTTTCTATTTTTAATGGGCCTTTGAAACCACAAATGCAAATGTTTATTAAGGTGCCTCAGAATCTTTCAGGGACATGATTGACTGCTGGTTCTCCAGGAATATTTGCTACCAAAGAAAATCTTGCTCCAAATCTGTCTATTTTGGGGGGAAACATTTGAAAACTCAGCTTCAGAATAAGTGGAATACCAAGTTGTGGCCATGTCTGACCACTGCAATTGAGCATCCTTAATAGGCCACTTTTACATCTCTAGTAAGGCCCTAGAGCTGGGAGGATTACAAGGACCTGAATGAGTGATGTGTCTTTGTAACTTCCCCGCTGCAGTCCTGATGCTTCACTTGCTGCTGTTGGGCACTCATACCAGTAGTAATAGGTGCCACCCATTCATGACTGCAGAATGGCAGAAGGGGAACACTTTGTGTTGGAAGGGGTCTCTGGAGCCTGCACAGTCCAGTCCCTTGCTCAGGACAGGGCCAGTAAGATTGGTTGCTTTGGGTCTTGTCCAGTTGAATATTGATTGCCTTAAAGAACAGCAAATGCAAACCTAATAAATGGAACAAGCACTTCCAGTGCTGAGATCTGGGGCAGCTCTTTGTTGGGTGAGATTTCAATCTGCCTGTGTGCTCTGGAGCTTTCTGAGTGAAACATGCTGTACTTCTTTCGCTGTTAATAGGGTGTCTCTGTTCAGTTAAAATTTCTGTAAATGAGGCTAATCTCTTTTGGGTAGCAAAGTGACAGCACAAACAGCCTCTCTGGGTTTGTCACTTGTTCCAGAACTCTACACATAAATTTAAGATGAGAAACATTATCCTGTCTTGTTTTTATTAGCATATATTACAGATAATAGTTACTCAAGGGGGAGTGTGTTTTTATGGGTTTTGATTTAAAAGAGCATTGATTAGCTACAAACCGAAGCAAATTGCACGTAAGAAAATACTTTGCAATAGCCGTGCTTCTTTCTCTGGGATCATTTGGAGGTGTAATTCATAAGGCTGTTTACAGCAGAGTAGTTGCCAGAAGTATTATTCTTCTTGAGAAAAAACCAGATTTCTTTGATAGTACATTTTTTAAAAGGACAGCAAGAACCCCAACTAGGGTTCTTTTAGTTGTTCTTATATTTTTCTGTCATCTCAGTTAAAAATTAAATCAGAGGCAGAGAGAGTAGAGAATTTTGTAAGCTTTGTTTTGGGATTGTACCATTAAAGCCACTATCACTTCATGAGAAGGGGACAGCCTGAGATCCATAGTCTTTTTGATTACTTTTATTAAGTTATAGTTAGAGTGAACTTTAAAAAGAGGGGATTCATACTAGAATTTTCCAGGTGTGCATGAGCCAAGACTGGTGTGAAGCCGAGTGTCATAACTTCTCTGCTTCCTGAGAGGGTCTGCAGAGCCTCATTCTGTGATGGTGTAGATTCCTTAAATTTTCTCTCTCACCTCCAGTCTGTGCTACTGCAGCCTCCGTATATGCTGGATTTGGATGCTGTAATATCCTGAGAATTGGTAGGAAACCTTTAGTGGAGATCCAGTCTCATATATTTTAATTATTTCTCCCCTACTCAATGCCCACAGAGCAAATTTAATGAGGTGGCCCATCTGAGGACCATGGTGTGACATCTGTTTTCATTATTTACAGAAGCAGGATGATCTATTGAGCATTCAGCATTAACTGCAAATAGAAGAAGACATCCTGTGGCAGTGCAGCTCCTGAGTGCTTGCTCAGTGGCTGTTCTGCACGTCATTAGTTACAGTCATTTTATTTTCACAGAATTAGGTTTGGGGAGGCAGTACTAATAAAGGCAGAGTATCAGTGTGTCAGGGACTGGGTGCAGGGACAGCTTTGGTTCAATCCCTTCTTTGCTTTTCTCTGTAGTGAGTGTAACAGTAACCGGGACTCCGTGTTGTCCTACACCAGCGTGCGGAGCAACAGCTCTTACCTGGGCAGTGATGAGATGGGATCAGGTGAGTGTGTGCACAGAGCACAGGCAGCCTTCTCATGCCCAGCCCCTTAGCACTGAGAAGTCTTTGCTGATTATAAGCACTTGCATATTTAATTTGCACAGTTGGTCTCTTCAAAACTAATCACAAGAATTTTTCTAATAAACCATAGTAAATTTGGAACATGAGAGAGGTATTAGGCGGGGATAAGTTTATTTAGTTATTGGATACTTGCATTATATGAAAATAATTAGCATTTTGGTCTAAGAATTGGAGATAAAGCAGGAATCATTATTTACTTCACACCAGTGTGAAGGTGTACCCATGCCTTATCAGAGATTGTTTGTAAATTAAAAGCTTTTAATTTCTCCTTCATTAGGAGATGAGCTTCCCAATGATATGAGGATACCTTTAGACAAGCAAGACAAACTTCATGGCTGTCTGGAACACCTTTTTAATCAGGTATGTAACGCGTTACTCTTCCACAGAATTACTTTCTCTTTATTGATGTCAATCAAGAAAATGGAAGTACTAAATTGTATTATGAAATCATATTTTGAGGAAGGCATACTATTGAGATTTTGAGGTACAGTGTAAGCAAGTATATTAAAGGACAATTTGAGGAATCACTTTTGTCTGCATAATCCAAGTTGCCTCATGTAATTTAAGCAAGGCTGACCTGCCCTACCTAAGGCATGAGACTAAAGGAAAAAAGCTTTCATGAAAAAAGGAAAATGAGAACAAATTTCTGATACTTTGTTTGATGTAAATGGATCACATTTGCAGATTTCAGGAGGTTCTCACAAGTTTAGCCTGCAGATCTGTTTCTAAAGTGTAACATGGAGAATGTTTGGGTATTCTCTTACCTCATTGGCGTGTAGATCATTGTTGTGCAAAAAGCTGTTATTAAACGTGAGAGGCTCTTGAGGCCAGTTCATGGCTACAAAGTCTGACTGCTGTGCATCAGTCATTCCAAAATACAAATAGGATAGTGGCTTCGGCAGTTTCCCTCAAGAGTTCTGGTCAGATTTTCTTCTGAAAGTCTTACTGACACTGATAGATAACATTCCAATTGTAGGTTGATGCAATCAATGCACTTCTAAAAGGACCAGGAATAACTAAAGCCTTTGAGGAAACCAAGCACTTTCCCATGGACCGCAGTTTGCAAGGTAAAGAAATAGATTGATTGCATTTAATAATGTGATTTCCAAGACTTAAGAGCTTAGCATGAATGCATTTATGCCACAGCCACACAGAGTTCCTTAACTCTGCAGTCTCCCCATCATGCATTAGGCAGGTACTATGTCTGACCACTGAAACTTTGTACCTCTAAGTGGTCATTTTTGTGGGAATTCCTCATGAAACTCACAGAAGCCTCTTTTCTTACATGCTGCTCAATTCCTGCAGCTCCTTCACAAGTCTCCAAATCCCTATATCTCTAAAGGTACAAAGTAGGGATGGGTCAGATTCAAGGTGAAGGAGTGCTCTGATAAGCTGAGGAGGGGCTGACCGCTCCAAAGCACCAAAAGGTTCTGCCTTAGTTTGCTTAATGACTTACTCTGCTTTTCCTCAGATGGGTGATTGCCAGAGTAAACTCCTCCTCACATAAATAACTTAATTTGAATACTGGTTCCCACAGAGAGAAAACAGATACCATGTTTTCTTTTTCCTCAGGGAACATGGTGACTCTTTGGTCTTAATGGTTTTGGGGCTCAGGATGTGGTTTCTTCTCTCCCTGAAATAAACAGGATTTTATTTTCTAAATATTTGCTGCATTTCCTTTCCCCAAATCTGAAATGTTTCCTACTATTCCTGCTGTACCTTAGGTGCTGTAGGAGGTGAGAGCTCCAACTTCTCACAGGCTCTGGTTTTTAGTTAATGGTGGCAAACTCTAAGGCTAGAGATCTTTTCCTGCTTTTTTTTTGCTTGACCTTAGAAATAACTCCTGTGAAGTTCTGTTATATGAACTCATCTCTACAAACACATTCACACTGGTGTAGAATGTTGGTCTTTCCATACACTATTTGAATGAAGGAGAGAAATAACAGACATTTCTTTTATTTTTATTTTGCTTTAACAGAATCTCATTTATTAAAAGTAGATTAATTACTCTGAGGAAGTCTTTTAGTTAACTGATGATTCCACACTCATCACACTGAGGAACTGACAAGCCCTGCTTACATTCAGCTGGAATCCTGGACCATAGTGTCTGGACAATAGCTACTGTAGACACCTTTTGGTGATAGGTGGACATTGGAATGCACTCCTGTTCCTGTCCAGGAGCAGTTTTTTGGCACAGTTTTTTCAATGTTTCTCTATCTGCTTATGCATTTTATCACCAACAGTGGGGTGTCTGGCTTAACGTCATAATTATGTCATGGAGAATAAATGTGCTACTCTGTAATTAAATAGTTAGCTTCCATCAGGTGAAAGAAAGCAGAATATTTCAGAACTTCTCATCAGTATTATGGGATGTGACAGCCAAAAAGTCGATCTGATTCTCTAGATCTACCTGATATAGATTTCAGCAGGTCATTAAAGGCAGAGGAAACAAAAGGGGTTCTTTGTTTCGTGAGTGGGGCAGAGCTCCCTGCACTGTGCATGCCAGCCAGGCCCACAGTCCTGAAAGCAATGCAGAGAAACTGCTGATAATGGGACTATGGGAATAGTGTTTTGCACTATTAGTTCTATTTAAGGACCTTTTTGATTCCCAATTACTGCTATTGGTACTGTGTTTCTGCTTTCAACTGTATTCACATTATAACTCCTAAGCCACTCTTAGTTATGTAGCATTTCCTAAATGGCTAACACACTCCATGTTTTCTAGAATTTAAACAGAAGGAAGAAACCACAATTAGGTGTCAGAATAATATTCAAGCCAGCATTCAGGAAGATCCATGGAACCTTCCAGTGCGCATCAAGAACCTAATTGACACCATACAGAAACATGTGGAAGGTCTGTAATAAGGAAACATTTGTTACTGGCTTCAGGGAGAAGACATCCTAATCAAGTCTAGCAGTTGATTTCATAATTTTAACTCAATTTGTAATAAGGCTGTCCCAGGTTCTGGAGTGGCCCAGGTAGAACAGTTTATGGTTTGCAGTGTCCTGGTGCTTTGTGGTAAAATTGCACCTGTGCAGCAATTCCAAAGAATTTTCCCCCCTTATTTCCTCATCCCATTCAGATTGATGATAGATTGATCTATCTCCCTGTGCTTTTTAAACCCTTTTAGAAAATGAAGAGAGAGATGCTTGGTATATTCTGAACTGTGGCATGAATGCTAATCAGATATTACAACATCCTA
Source organism: Dasyornis broadbenti (assembly GCA_013397935.1). Classification (NCBI taxonomy): domain Eukaryota; kingdom Metazoa; phylum Chordata; class Aves; order Passeriformes; family Dasyornithidae; genus Dasyornis; species Dasyornis broadbenti. The sequence goes on from VZRN01001256.1 coordinate 1,724,028, forward strand.
AACCATTGCAGTCTGGTTGAACTGAAACAGTTGAAACTGATGTTTACAGATCAGTGTGAAGCACTGGATAGAAATCACCTCCTTAGGGATTCATCTGCAAGTGCAATTTGTTTCCAGTAATTCATGGTAGATAAAAGAGCATGTAGCCAGTAAAATTCCTTGCTTTACACTTTGTTTTTTTCAGTCACAAACATGTCTGTGTAAGTAGGGGCTACCAGACTAAATGGACATGGCCATGCAGGGGGGCCAGGGATTGTGGGGGAATGAGGGAACTGTTGACCAGATGCAATCACATCCACCTTGGTATTGTGTTAACTATAGCATTTCTTTTCTTCACTGTTTTAGATGGGAAGAATCAGCTACTTTTGGCCTTGTTAAAATGCACAGGTAAGGGCTTTTCATTTGTTACAAAACAACAATACACAGACAGAAGTTCCTAAGACAGTTTTATGCTCGTACATGTGCATACATTAGAATGTGATGTGTTTCCTTAACATTTTGGATGTTTTCTCCTGGTATTTTGTGCTAAGATTTCTCCTGCTCTGCGTCTAGGCCAACCTTTCCATGGGTCTGACATATTTTCTTTAGTTTACATGATTAAAGTTCACTGTAGCCTGCTTGTGTTACCTGGTTGGTGGTTGTTTCATCAGCACTGGGGTATTTTTTCCTGTCTTCATTTTTCTCTTTTTACAACCCTCCTTCCCAGATGGCCTTTCCTGCTTCCTGCTGTGGTGAGAACATGCAGCAAAAATGAAATCTATTACACAACTTTCTGTGAGCCCATGGACTCTGTCATCTTTCCAAACAGAGCAGGCATGTGGGGAGTTAGGATTGTCCGTACCGAAATTACAGCCAAGAACAAATGAAGACATTAAATGTGCAAGGAGCACCCAAATAAGCTGGGAACATCTGGAACCTGTTACCATGCACAAACCCTGTGCTTGCAGAGCAAGGGGCAGGTGTTTACAAGGAACCAGTGCAAATTATTTTTGTAATTGTAGCACTTATTTGGTGGTTTTTTGCTTGAAAATTAGGTAACATATAGCTGGAATAGGCTATCATTGTTTCACTGTGCCAGACTTGATTCTCAAATCTTCATAGAATGAAGATCAGATCTTTGTATGGCTCTAACTTAACCTCTCAGCTCCCACCAGTGCTGGTCTGTGAGTCTGTCCAAACCAGGATGGTTTGGCCAGTCTACTGACCATAAATGCTGATTTCACTGATGGCAGATATCATGTCTCTCAGTGTCTCTCTATGTGTGCCCCATCTCCTGCAGCATTTCCATGAACATCTGCTGGAAAGGATGGTTGCTCTTAACCTGAGAATATGGCTCAGGGCCTGGAGTGTGTTAGTCAATCTATTGTGTTCAGTGCTTATAAAAATAATCTAGACCTTCAAAGCCCCTGGGTGATGTCTTCAGCTTCTTTCCCTAGGGAACAGTGCCTTGCCAATGAGGGGCTGCTGCAGCACTGCAGAGCCTGCTGGAGGAGCCGAGGGTGCCTGGGAAGTAACTTCGCTTATTTATGGGCCTCTCTGGCCTGCAATCCCCTTAGTCATGACAAGGTTGATTTGGCGAGCATGTGGCTGCCTGGTAGGCACACTGGAAGCAAAATTAATGCAGGGAAAATTATCCCAAGAAACAAACCAATTGGTACCGTATGGATGGGCCCAGTTAATGTATTAGGCATATGGGAAGCCCACAAAATACAGATGGATGGGGGAAGGTTAATCTCTAATGGCCCAGGAGAGAAGTAATGGCAGAGACCTTCTTTCAGTAATTCTGTTGCTTCTATAAACGTATAAAGAAGGGAATTGGTCCAGATATGGCTGTAACTAAGGAGTTAGTTACTTTCCAGTAGTTTCTTTCCAGTCAGAAGGAGCATGCAGATGACAGAGGGATGAACAGTCAATGAACAGTCAATTGGACTAGAAAATTTTGCAACATACATGTGCCAGCCGTGCCATCTTTGTCTATCCACCCAGCTTACACAGCAAGGAGAGGTTATCTGTTAAGTCAGTGCAAAGCTACAGCAGAAGCCAAACATCACGTGCACATACACTCACACGAACTGCTTTGTTGGCAGTGAGAAGGAAAATGAGCATGTTTGTGACTTCTTTTATGCTTCACTCCCCTTCTCTGGCAGATACCGAGCTACAGCTGAGACGTGATTCCATCTTCTGTCAGTTTCTTGTGGCTGCTATTTGCACCTTTTCAGAGCAGCTACTGGCTGCTCTCAACTATCGATACAACAACAATGGGGAATACGAAGAGAGCAGCAGAGATGCCAGCAGAAAATGGCTGGAACAGATAGCAGCCACTGGAGTTTTAGTGAGCTACCAGTCTCTTCTCTCCCCCATCGTGGTAAGATGAAGAATTGTGGTATCCCTTGGTCTGCTTACATTTGCCTAGGTGATTCACAGCACAGCCAGAGCCCTTCATTCTAGCAGCATATTCAGACTCTCACTACAGCAAACTCTGGAGATTTCTGCTGCTAACAACCAAGTGCCCATATTCTTATCTGGTCATAGTCATCTCCTCACAAATACTGGACCCACTGTCACCCTAGAACACTGCAGAAAACAGTCAATCTTCATTTTTGGAACAATGCTGCTGCATTTAGAGAGGTTTTAGTGCCCAGCTGTTGGTGGTATGAGTGTTCCCTGCCATCTCCTGATAATCTCGCCATCTCCCAAATGGCGAGAAAGTTCTGGCTATTGCAGGAGTTCAGAGAAACAGATGGACTGCAGTCTCTCTCTCAGGTATGTGGTGCTGGGCCTTGAGGCACCATGTCTAAGGAGAGAGACTGTGCTTGCGTAGTTCATCTGCACCTAATGCACAGATGAGCCACAGCTACAGGAGATCAGCTACCGTAATTGTAAAAATACTAAGAAAAGAGAGGCATGAAACAGATAAGTAGCTCTGACATTACAGAGAAAGGAATTTTTTTTTTACTTTGCAGTTATTGTAGATTGAGTGTGTAGCTTTTCTAAGAAATAAAATCCAAACTATCTGTGCATGTATATGCTATTTGTTTGCATTGCATAAAATGTATCAATATTTATTTTGCAGTCACTGATCAACTATTCTTCGCATTTGTAGGAACAAAGTTTAGAGAAAGATCCCTTCAAACTTACTCAGTTCTTAAACCTCTCTACTCTGTGAATCACATCAAATGACATCTAACAAAGAGCGGTTGAAGTTGTATGCACTGTCAAAGAGCTGTTAGCAATTACCTGGCTGGGATGGAGCCAATGGAAAGCTCTGCACTCTACTTTGGGTTTCCTGAACCAAAACATGCCCATAACAACAGTAGCTTCCTGCCACTCATCTTCTGGCAGGTAATAACCTATTTGTATCTGTTGCCTTGCTCTACAGAGGGAGGAGCGCACCATGCTGGAAGACATCCAGGTCACTCTGGCTGAACTAGACAAAGTTACCCTTTTTTTCAAGCAACTGGATGAAAGTCTTGTAGCAAGTGAGTATTCTCTGTTTCTTTGAGGCTCTTTTTTTTTTTTTAGGATGTTCTATGGATTAATATCTTCTATGAATATAAATCTAAGAGACCATGTCATACCTGGAGGGCACTAGGCAGCTTCTCTGAAGCACTGTTGTATTCCCTCAGCTTCCCACTGCAAGCGCACAGCCCGTAAAGCAGGACTGACACGGTGGGATGGCGGTGCAGGTTTTGTGCTGCGTTGCTGTGCCAGCGTGCCTTATCTGTGTGATTTTGTACAGAGATATGACAGATAATGAGCATCACGTTCCCAGTGGTGAATTCCCAGCTTTTCAGTGTCCAGTGTCTTACCCTGCCTGGTCTGTCTTCCTGTTTACTGGCTATGAAATGCCATGAAACAACATGGGATTCTAATTATTAACCATATTTATTGTATTTGCATCAAACATCATATTAGGTCACATTAGCTATGATCTTTTCAGTATAATATTTCAGAGCCTGCATTCTCTCCATGAAGGCTCTTCCTTATTCACCTTATGGTGGTGATGTGATATGTCATTAGATAATCTAACAAACTCAGATAGCAGTGGTTTCACAATTCTCCTGCTGTGGTAAAACAGCAAATATTTTATCTTTATTTCTCCAGATACTCACGTCTTCTACCACATTGAAGGAAGTCGTCAGGCCTTGAAGGTTATCTTTTATCTTGACAGCTACTACTTCTCCAAACTGCCTGCTCGGTTTCAGAATGGGGGAACCTTGAAACTGCACACAGTGCTCTTTACAAAAGGTAAAAAGCTGTTAAAAAGTCTATAAAAAGCTTTATTGAGAAAAACAAGCTAACTGCTTATTTTGAAAGATTAAAATAAAGAATGACCATGAAGCTAAGACCTACAGACACACTTAGAAAGCAAATATTTCTATTTTAGGAAGCCCTGGGGGAGTGCTAGACTTTAGACATAGTCATAAGAACAAGATATGCTGTTTGGGACTTTTTTATGCCTCAACCATAGAGACATTACACTGGACTACATGGTTAGTCTGATCTAGTATGGCATCAGGAGACGTGCCCAGGCTACAGAGAAATGTTTTAAAAAGTAAACACCGTGACAGAATCATCTGGGCTAGAAATCGACTTGATAAGCAAATATTTGCACCAAAATACAACACAGGAAATTTCCTTCAAGGACCTGTTAATGGGAGTAATTGCTGTCAGAACTGCTTTCTGTGAAGCTCACCTTTATGATACTGCTTCTGTACTCCCATGCTGGGAAAGGCATTAAGTTTATGGAGTAACAGAAGCAGCCTTGACATGATCCAACAGTCAGCTGCTGAGCAATGAGATGATACAGAGATATATAAATTAATTTTAAAAAACCACTAATAACATAGGTTTAGTAAAGTGTTTTCTTCTTCAGCTCTGGAGAGTACAGAGGGGCAGTCACAACCAGCTGGCTCATCTCTAGAAGAACTCCCACAGCAAATTAATGGTATTTCACTTGAAAAAGTGCAGCAATACTACCGTAAACTCAGGTATTTCATACTTCTGCTTTGCCTTAAAAGACATTGAAAATTTCAGAGCACTCCTTGCTAAGGGCCTGAAAATTTAATGAAAAAGAGGTTCTATTCCTGATGTGGGTTTTGTACAAATAGAATTTTTGGAGAGCCTCATTGTGTGGGAAACTTGTTAACTTTCTTCCAATAGTTTAGCTTATTCAGAATGAATGCAAATTTGACCTCAGAATTTCGTGCAGAGCTAAAATTACGATTTTCTTCATTTTCTTAATGGGGATTTGGAATATTTTAGTACAGACTCTGTAAATTACTGCAATCACAATGGTTCAATAAGAAAGCAGATCTTCAAGTACAAGATTTTTAGCATAGTTTTCTCAGCTGTTTTATATAAGATAGTGTACATACATATATGTGGTTGAAATGGGACAAACCCAACTCATGTAGTACTTGCTGGCATTTTTGCAGGACATTTTACCTAGAGAGATCAAACTTGCCCACTGATTCCAATACTACTGCAGTGAAGATTGACCAGGTATTTTTTCTGCATTTATTTCTGCAAGAAATTCCCTCACAGAAGTATTATTTCAACATCCCTGAAATTCCAGTTGTAGGATTACCCATATGGGAGATCTGTACAAACCCAAACAGCATTTTAAAATGTTCCGTACCTTAAAGGGGTGATCTGAATTTCTCTGAAGCTTGGCTGTGGTTCTTTTGTTGAGAAGAAAATGTGCAGAACCTGGGTAGACACAAACCGCCCTTCACTGCAGCACTAAGGAGACTCTGGGTGACCCTGTGTGCCCTTGCCAAACACAGTGTCTGGTGCCAGACAGAATGGGCTCATTTTCCTTTCCCACAGATGCATGAAAACAAGCAAACGATTTCCAGGTTACACTGTGCAACTTGTTCAATTTGCAGGTTACACTTTGTTCACAGTTACAGAGAAAACAAGAAAATAATACTGCCCAGCACCTCATGTATAGGCAGTCTAACTGGGCAGGTGACATGTGGATATGTGCATGTAAAGCATAAAAATGCTACTGCAGGGTACATAAAGCCAGAGACTATCTTTGCAATTGTAATATACATTGTAAACAATCTATGTGATTTGTGATAAAAAAATTGTGCCAAGCCTAAGTAATTTTATTTTGCCACTTCCAAAGTTCATGTATATTCTAATAGTTGTTACTCTGGCAGTTACTCTCATGTAGAGTATTGTGCTTAGACAGAAGATAAAGACTTGTAAATGTCTTTAAGTTGAAGGTGTTAATATGCTACTGATTGGTTTTGTATTGCTTTATTTAGCTTATTCGCCCTATCAATGCAATGGATGAGCTCTGCAGGCTGATGAAGTCTTTCATTAGTACAAAAGCAGTGCAGTCAGGATGTTCCAGCAGTGCCACATCAGGAGCTGGCCTGCTGCCCATATCCTCTGAGCTCTGTTACCGGCTGGGAGCCTGTCAGATCACCATGTGCGCCACTGGGATGCAGAGGTGAGGGTTAAACCTGTGTGCTGCTGCTGTGAGAAGAACTTCTGTCCTTTCTAGACACGTGATCCTAATCAAAGCAAAATAAAGTAAATTTTAAGAGAATGTAATAAGGACCTAAATCTGCTGATATCTTTACTTCAGGGTAGGTTGTAACTTTTAATACTTTTGTTAGTAAGCAGTATTGACACAGAAGTTTTTGTGTTTCAGTGCATCAACCAATGTAACTGATCAAGTGATCTCGTTGCATAGAACTTGTAGTCAGCATTGTCTTCAGTCACATACTGAAAATGTAGGAAGCTGCTCAAAAATAGCTTTAGAGTCTTGGTGTGTACACACATTGATTTTGAAACACACCACTGTTCTGCCAGTGTCTGAAAAGTAAAGATTAATTTGTGAATCCCTTTAAAAGTAATCAATGCAGAAGAGCAGTGACTCATAGCCTTGTAGTAACGATGCTGGAGACTCAAACAATTCCAGTATGCAGGTGGAATAAGACTGGAAATGCAAGACTGAGGCCATTATTAGTTTTGTATGTAAGAAAATCTAAAAAAGTAAATAAAAGTAAATAGCTAGCAGAAGTAATAGTTAACAGGCAAGTGTCCTGCACACACTTATTTATAGTTTTTAAAATATGGTCTGTGATTCCTAGCTCTTGTTCCCTCATTCAGGAGTACACTGAGTGTGTCCCTGGAGCAAGCAGCCATACTGGCTCGCAGCCACGGCCTCCTGCCCAAGTGTATCATGCAAGCCACAGATATCATGCGAAAGCAGGTGAGTGGTTGGTTGTGTCTGCTGCATGCCACTGTCTTCATTCCAGTGACCTCATGGTACAAACACCAATTTATTTTGGTGTGGCACTGTATTTTGTGCACTACAAACCTATATATCCAAACTGCTACTAATGTCAGAATAACTACACCTGTGTGTGACAGGAACAAGTTAACTTTTGCATGTACAGCCCCTGCAGCAATTAAAATCTATGCCTCAGTGTATTTTAAGTGTGTGCCTTGACAGTTAGAAAAGAGAGACTGTGCAGCATATTTAAGACAGTTTCTATACAGAAAAATCCCAAGTCTCAGTCACAGTGTGAAATTACCTAGTGCTAGACAGCAGTGCTTGTAAAGTGCTTTGGGACTAATTTATCTTTCAAGTAAACACAGATGATTAATGTATCTACCCAATGGATTCCAAATCTTCTAGAAGCTAATGGATTCTCAAATAGGAACCATGCTCCTGTTATATTATTTTTCCCTAAGGATCATTTGCTTTATCAATACTGTCAGTACCATAAATTCTCTGTTTCCATAGGGACCAAGAGTTGAAATCTCTGCCAAGAATCTGAAAGTGATGGACCAAATGCCACAGTATGCACCTCGGTAGGTTATTATGTATTATGCATTTTCTCTGAGTGCTGGTTTTATGATTCTGTAACAATTGTGGAGTTCCTGCTATAACCAAAGATGATCTTAGTAGCAACACTGGAAAAAGATAAAGAAAGATAAAGAAATCCTGTTCTTTTTTCTCCCTGTACTAAGCTAAGTGTAGTGTAGATTAATCAGCTTTGCTAGTTATGATTTACAGATCATCAGCTTCAAAGGTTTCTTCGTTTTCTGAATCAAACACAGCTGATCTTTTTTGGACTGTTTCTATGAGTTGGCAAAGCTAGTGATGGACAGTCATCTCTGAAATGCTTAGAAAAATTCCTGAACAGCAAATTTGACTGCAGATATGTAAAGATAATATGGTAGTATGCTTACAAGAGTCTGATGGTTTAGTTCTGGCAGAGCAGGTTTAAGAGCAAGCACTTCCAGTCAGAGTAACCACACAGTAATGCAGCCCTAAGGAACCTCAGTTGCCCAGGGTTATATGTAAGTTTGTCCAGAAGGCAGCTTTGAAAAGCACTGTACATTTGTGAATCCTGCTGCCCCTAATGGGAGATACTAATGTTCATCTCTCTACAGGAGAATAGTACCTTTACTTTTAAGAAAATTGTCTCGGATCAGTTTCTTCCAATTTCATCTCTCAGAAAGAATGTTCTTTAATAAACTGTAACATAGCATTTTCCCACAATGGCAGTAGCAATTTGTCATGGTTTAGATGACAACATATATAGAATCTGTCTGTACAAAACCCAGTGAAACTTCTGATTCTGCTGTTGTTGATGGCATTGCTTACATGAAGGCAAAACAGTTCTGGCCCACAAGACTCAGCATCAGAAAAGGTCCAGCAAAGTCTGTGCCATATCTTCAGACACAAATGTGTTTGCTAGTGCCAGAGTCCTCCAAAGAGCACATTGGTTCAGTGTCAAGAAGTCTCCCTTAAACACTGATACCTTATTCATCCATTAAGATTTCTAGTTATCTAAATTAGCCTCTCCTTTAATTTTTCTTTTTTCTCTCCTATCCACTTCTCAAAATGTTTATAGAAAATTATTTTAAGCTTTAGAGACAGTGGTGATGCTTCCTCTAACAGTCTCAGTTAATTTTCTCAGAGATGTTTAGGAGAGTAGAATTTTGCATTTAGAACCTTATCCTCCGTCTGTTGGATTGTCATTGCTATTTCAAAACCAAATAAAACAATGGTGTTGGCTTCTGTACCAGGGCCAGGGTGCCATTCGTCAGTGTTTTGGCACTGTGGTTATTTTGCCTTGTTAGTGGCCGTGTGTTACTTTAGTTCCATTGTTATGGCCATAGCAGCATGTAATGTTCAAAAAGAAACAACTTTAAAAACAAATTACAAGATGAGGTTTTGTTTTTTTTTTTTTCCTTTTGAATACACTCTAAATCACAGTGATAAATTCCACAACTATTTACTTGGATTATTTCAGGGCAATAAAGTTCAGATACGTGTGTTCCTACGGGGTTCCATCATAATGTGAAATAAACCTGAGCAAATTTAAAAGGCAATCTGGTGAATTAACATTAACTCCCAGGATTATATTTCTTGGCACAAATGTGTAATAGCTGTCTTGAAAAAGAAGTTATAAAAGACGTGAGTTTATTCAGATTTAAAGAATAAAAAGCCAAGACTCACGAAGTCATACATGAATGACAAGTCCACATGCACTTAGGTTTAACCACTGTTTCAATTTGATAATCTTGAGTCAAAAAACTTCTCTGAAAAGATGATTATTAATTTTAAGATCAAGCACGTCAACAAGCAGATACCTTCTTTTATGTGTTTGGTATCTCAGCCTGTATGGGGGGGAAGCTTTTTGGTTCAGGAAAAATGCTGAACTGGGTTTAAAACCAAAAGGAATAGAAAAAGAGAGAAGGAAACGTTGAAGACGCAAACTGAAACAACATTAAGAGGAAGTGATGGAGAATCTCAAATATTATTGTAAATAATGATTGTAAATACTTTAGTTAACAAATGGCTAGTGGCACTTCTAAATTTGCAGTTACTAAGATTAAAAATAGAGGAATTCCTGCTACGTCATTACCTGTTTGCAGAATGAGCCTCATATCCGATACCAGTAACTTTGTTATTATCCATATGATCTTTAATTCCCTACTCTTTATCTGCACAAAGACTCTATAGGTTGTGCCAGCCGCCTACAGATGGGGATTTATAGAAGTGAGAGGCACCTCTTGGCAGCCCCACAAGAGCACTCGGCTCTGAGGAGCCCTGGCCTCGGACCCTATGAACTGACCCCAATGGTGCTGCTGTGCTCTGGAGGAGAGGGACCTGCTGGTCCAGGCACCAGGAATCTGCCTTTGAACTCCTGTAGCCCATGTGGGATTTGTGTATTTCTTTGACTTCTTGAAGAAATTCTTGAAACAAACACCACAGGCAAGAATGGATGCTGCTGCCATTTGCCAGATGCCTGGACAATGACCGTTATTCTTCAAGAACGCGGGGTTTCTCTGGTGACTTGTTTGTGCAACCACCTGAAAGTTGTGGACTGCAAAATACTGCTTGGTTCAGAAAGTCCTGATGGACACATCTCTCTCTCCCTGTACTGCACCTGGCATCCATTAACTGCCAGCAGGATTTTGGTTAACATCCTTTAGCAGTGGCTTCATAAAAACCTCTTTTTCATGAACTGACCTGCACTTTTGAGCAAAGAACAGCACAATCTGTGGTTTATTCAAATAGGAACATAAGAGTTTCTTCTGGAGTAATTTTCCACTTCAGCCCAGTGAGTGAATCTCTCGATGCTGCAGAGTATGCATTCCGTAATACTTCTTATCATTACTTCATTTTACTTTAACTTTCAGGTTTTTTATTAACTCTTTTTACTAATGCCCTGTGATTATGTACTCTGGAATACAGTGCTAATGAAGAGGAATGTAGGATTTTTAAGAAAACTTTACAAAGAAAAAATACAGTCTTATAATCTGATTATTTGAACAGATGTAGTTTTTAAAACAGGTCAGAAGAACTATACTTATTTAAGTGGAGTGGAATAATATGTGTTTTCAATCATGTTATTATATATACAAGATTAAAATAAAAATTATATTGTTTAAAATGGGACCAATATGCTGGCAGTTACACAGCTACTCCCAGTTTACTGAAAAAATCTACATTATTTAAAACCTTCAATATTTAAGTAGTCTTTAATACAGTTATTAAGATGTATTAGGGATGCTTATAAGTTAAAAGGAATCATGTATATAATGTACTTTATTTTTTCTTGTTTGAAAAATCCTTCTCCATTCTGTCAATATTACCCTAAGCACTGTAGTTTTTTCCAAATTACTGGCTGAAACTAATCAAAGCATGTCAGCAGTCTCAGGACAGAAATAATGTTCTTTTGGAGTGAGTGCCTTAACATGACCAACCCTCCCTAATGTAGCAGGTGTACAGGAAACTCCCCATTCCTCTGTTTGTCTGCAGCCTCCTTTAAACCAGCTCACAGTGAGGAGACCCAGAAGCGCTTTGCAGTAATGTATATTTTAGAAAATAAAGGTTTGGGGGTTTTATTTGTGTTGTTGTTTGTTTTTTAGTGGGCTTAATTTTATTTTATTAACATCCAAAGCAACTCAAAAACTAAAACTGGATGTTTTCAACGTGAAGACCTCTTAAATTTTGCTAATCTTCTCTTCAACAGAAAACTGCTCATGGCAAGGTGATGCAGTTTATTCTTAATTTTGTTTCTTAATTTTTTAAATATTTGTTTTCTTCTCTCACAGACTGAAATAATTTGGGGGAAGGAATTTGTTTTGGTTTTATCTCCTTTTTTATTTCTTGCTTTTAACTGTTTCCTCTGACCTACAGCAAGCTGTTGCAGGGAGCTAGGACAGCCCATGGATTGCCAGCTGTGCAGTACATGGATTTGGTGCTGGGTATCAGTTCTGGACTGCAGCCAGATGAGCAGATCACTATTTCAATGCACTTTTTGTTAATTTTGGAAACGTTACTCTTACCATTTGCTATTTGAAGAAGAAATGGATGTTACCTTCACTGAATCCTCAATTTAAAATGTACTTAGTACTATAAGAACCATAGGAACACCCAAAAATAAGAAAGAACCCATCAGGTGAGCCCTGGCTGTGTCCCCATTAGTTGTGCTCTGCAGAACGGCCATGGCCTGGGCAGGATCCTGGCCCATGCCTGCAGCCTCTGGGAGCATGAGAGGTGCAGAGAAGGGTATCCAGGGGCATTTACACTGTGCACTGTTTTACACTGAAATGTATATGTTATTCTCACTGAAAACCTGATAGAAGTTTTTATTATTAAAAGTTGGTTTATATTATACAGAAAGAAGCTATGAGCGTATTTTCTGTTGCACCCTTTATTTTCTTAGCCCTGCATTCTGTTGAGCAGTTTTAAGCTCTGATATACTTGTGTGGTGTGGGGAGGAGTCAGAAGTTTAAACGTTAAGGGGAAACTGGGTTTGATTTCAGCTCAAACTGGCAGTGTAGAGCTGAGTTCTTTCTGTTTGTGCAGTCCCCTAAAGCTGTGGGGGAGACCACAGGCTCCTGTTAAGATAGAAAAGAAAAACTGGTTTAATGCTGTAAAACTGGAGTTTGAATCCAGTGCTGGGTAAGAACAGATTCAAGTGCAAAAAGAAGAGGGCAAAGCACAAAACAACCTGCAAGCAAAGAGAGATTAGGTCTGCAGAATTTCCAGGACTAAAAGCAAAGTAAGAATCAGGCCTGGCACAACAGAACAAGTGCAGGTTTTGTAGATTTGGAACATCTGATATAGTGGAAGTGTGGAAAATGTGAAAAACAGGATGGAGAACATGGAAACTATAGCAGCTTGATGAGGAAGTGTGAGGTTCGGTGGCAGCTACGAGTGGAATTTCTTATGTATGTGTCTTGTAACTGAGTTTGCTGAATATTTTCATTAACCACAGAAGCACAGATATTAGCAGGCTGGGGTGGTGCTGCTTTGGGAGACACTAATTTCGCGGAGGATCCTGGTACACACACAGAAAAACCCTGAAGGACTTTGAACACTGAAGGGGATGAAATGAATGGAATTAAATTTTCCAGTAAATTATTAGTTCATGCACTTGAAGATTGAACAAAATATTTTGCTATATTTCTTGTTAATTGATAATAAAAGGACCACGTAATAGAATTTGCCACAAGATGACGCAGAGGCAATTTGATAGAATCATGAAAGCTCAGCCTGCACTAGGAGATGAATGGTCAGTGATGATGAAGTATTCAAGCCTCTCTGCTGAGGCCAAATAATTAAGTGAAAATGCAGTAGCTAGGTGTTGAGTAAAACAGATGCCTTTATAAGAAAATAATAATGAAAAGGTAAAGACAGTTCAATCTGAGCATAAATACAGCCTGAAGGAGTAAAAGGGGTACAAGTGGTCAGGGATAAATATTGTCTGAAAGATTTTCTTCTGTCAGGCTCTGACAAAAAAAGAAGTAGCTTGTACAAAGCAGATTGTAAAGGCTGAAGCAGTGCCTGGTGCAGCAGGAGAGCATGCAAGCTGTCTCCAGTTCTGATTAAGATGGATTCTCTGAGGAGCTAAAAGGTGAGAAAGGTGAAACTGGTAAGTGTGAAAAATGTAGGCTGACTTGTAAATGTTGCTAAAGTCAATAAAATGACAGTACACTCCCTTAGGTGGAGTCCTGATCACCCTGCCCTGTTTTTGGGGGGCCTTGTGATTCCCCCAGTTCCTAACAAGGGAGGTTAGCAGGTACAGAGGGTCTAGACAGAAAACCCCCAACAAAACCAGCCGTTCTGTTGTAAGGCTCTAGGTCCCAGGTCAAATCCTAAGCAGATTGCCCAGACTCTCTGTCCATTTCAAACTGGATTAGAAAAAAAGTAGTAAAGTTCCCGAATCGTACACTTCTAAACAGACTAAACTGTACTCTGTCCTGTTGCAGCATATCTCAATAAAGCTGTGTCTTTGCTTTAGGACACTCATTCTTCATCTTTCTCTGCCATTGCCAGCAGTGAAAGCAGAGAGCAGTGCCCTGGCTGGTGAGAAGAGCAGAGAGTTACCACGACTTTTCCAGTCATCCTGGAGAAGCTGAACTGCTGCTAAATAGAGCTGCTTTCACTGAGCTGCCAAAGCTCCCTTGGAGCTCTTTAACAACCCCTTCTGGTTGTCATGATTCACTATTTGAAAAATACTTCTCCTTGCCAAAATAATGACTCGTTCTGTGAAATGTCAATTGATGCCCTGCAGAGTCTGCAAAAAAATAGGTCTGTTTTTAAATGAATTAGGATTAAAGTTAGTAATTAATGTTTGAATCAAGTGATTATTTTCTTGATCCTGCCTCAAATTAAATTTTGTTATAAGCCCTTTGAAGGCAATGAGGACAGACTCATTATTATTCAACCAGCTTTAAATTACTTACATAATTACTTACATGAGTGACATATTTTCATCTTGAGAAAGTTAAAAATAATTAATATGGTTTTATCACAGTTTTAATGTGCAAAAATCAAATTCACATTATTAGAGGTGCTTGAATACTTTTTTTTATGGAATTTATCAGCAAATTATCCCATGAAAGTTAATGTGGCTATCACATGAATGCAATGCTTGCAGAGAGTGATTTGGCAAGGATGCATCATTCATCTCTGTTTCCATGTGAACTCAGTTCTATTTTATTTTTCAGGGAGTTTATTATAGTTTTCTGAAATAATAAGCAATTTTGTAGCTGGTACAAGACATAGTGTGTCTTGCTGCAAGAAATAAACTTTGAGCCTTATTTCTTCTGCCTACTCTGGTGAAGATTCCATAAATTCAGTGGAATCACAGTGTTATAGAGTTGGTTGCAAACCAGCAACAACTGACAGCTTTGAGCCTAGAACTCAAACCCAACAAAAGTTTTCAACTTTTTAAGCAGTAGCTTAAAACTATAAGGTAGGGAGCTATTTCACCTGTGTACTGATGACAAATGAGAACATGATGTAATTCTAACTCAAATGACTGCATTAAAATTGTGGAGTGACAAGAAACAAACAGTAGTTGGTACACAGGTGGGTGTGATCTGCACTACACTGCTCACATCTCTCTTGGCTTGTATGAGGACTTGTTCACCAGTGATCTGATAAATGGTCTTGTGGGGAAAAATTAAACTTTAAAAAATGTCATTTAGGATAACAAAATCTAAAGGCAATTGAAAAAACTGCAGAAGAATGTTGTACTAATGAGTGTCTGAAGTGATTTAATGGCAATAAATGAAGTATCAGCAGCTGCAGAGTATTGGTCATACAAAATAAATAATTAGGCACTGGAGGTACAAAGTCAGGTTTTAAATTTGATACCCAAGCTTTGGAAAATCTTTCAGAGTTTCCATGGAGTGTTCTCTGGAATCATTTTGTTACAACCGAAGAGAAACTAGAATTGTTAGGAACAGAAAAGAAACCATAGCTGAAAACCTTATAAATTCCATGGTGCACCTGAGTCTTAAACACTACAAGAATTATTATTAGTTTAGGCATGAAAGCCTTTTGAGCCATATTGAGAATCTGCACACAAGCAATATGCCCTGTGCTATACAAGAAGGGTTTTTTGCAGCACAGAAATAACTCCGTTTCATGGAAATGTAGGCATCCTCTGACCCCTGAATCAAGTGTAATTCAAATTCAGCAATTTTTCCTCCTGACTTTCCTCTCTGTATATACCCCAGAAAGGTTCTTGATGAGAAGCTCTGGATTTCTCCCTTCATCAAGTGCGTTTCCTTTAGGTTGGGTTTTTATAACCATTTAAAAATGTCAAAAATACTGTTTGGGGTTTGCCTTAATAGCTGTGATCAGACTCATCAGTCTGGTCTCAAAGTGATGAAAAAAAACCCATAGGAAGCCACATATTTCTAGCTTAATTCCTCATTAGTAGGTAAGTTTTATTCATGGGTACTCATAAAATTGTAAAATACATTCAATCTCATAGAAATATCTGTATAAGCAGCAGTAAGTAAAACCCCTGCTGGTTTCAACAGCCTTTTTCAGACATAAATCAGGCAGGAGAAAAGATTTTATGACAAGTTTGCTATGGTTTACAAAACCACAGTCCCACTCAGTCTGTCTCTTTTTGATAAAGGCTCTAGGAAACTTCCTGATTTCCAATTAGTAATGGAATTAAAGCTACAATTTCAGCATACCTGTGCATTAACAATCCATAGCAACTACAGCAGCTGTGCCTTTACTGCCTGATAAATAGCCTTATCTCTCTTTGCATGTGGAGAAATTAAGTACAGAGAAGGTAAATTACCATATGAAGACAGAAAAACAGAGAATAAGTACCCTCAAAAGTGTCCAGCCTCACTGGTTTCAGGCAGACCAGCCCATAAAAATCTTCAAATATACCGAGAGCTCCCATGTATGTCCCAAAACTGATACACACAGTAAACTGCAATCTGTGTAAAAGCCCTCAAAACAGATTTTAAAGACTGCACAACTGTCCACTCCCATTCCTTTCACATTATTACACCAGTATGGCCTGAATATATTCAGACTGCTGTAATCACCTGTAATGGAAGCTGCTGCTAGTAGGTGCTGAAACAGGGTGCCTTTTCCATACACTGCAATAACATTGAAGTGGCAGGATTTGGGATTGTCAAACTATTCTGTTATTGACTGGCCTTTAGATAGAGATGATTCATTTCTAGTTTCTCACTTGAACCTTGTGTTCCATTAAATTCGCTACACTTAGCACTCAGATGAATTGCATTTTGGAAGATTAACCAAGTCAGATGGTAAGGCTACGTGCACAATTCTCTCTCTGACCAATTCCTTACAGTTCATCAGCTCTTGTAATAAAAAAACCTGAGAAAGATAAGAGTCTCCAAAAGGGCAGGGCTGAAAGGGATTTTAATAATTTGATTTTTTTCCTCTTTTCCACAAAACAGTGGAGAGCATGGGACAGCCAAAAGAAAGACTGAGACATTCTTTGTTTCATTTCCTGACTGAAAACACCATAAGAAATGATTGCTTCACATCACAAAACCATGCCAGGATGTACTTTTTCCACTGGCATTTAAGCCAGCTTCTTCACAGGAGGAATGGTCACTTGCTATTAAAATTAAAATCACCACTAAAATATCAATAGCTAAACCTGCAGATGAATCCCATCAACAGTAGCTATGAAACTTTTGGTTAATTTTTTTATAATGCATCTTGACTGATCCCTGCATTCAGCTCATCCTATATACAGCTGCTTCAGTCCTACAGTAAGTGCTACAGCATGATTTAATGTGGGATGCTGTAGAACAAAGATGAAAATATGCCAGATTGTAAAATAATAATTTCTTTTTTTTTCTATTTATAGTTTCGTCACAATTTTCTGTCTTAAATGGAAAAGATTTTTAATAAATTACTGTCTTTGCAGAGCCACAAAACATCAATGGTTTATACATAGAACACCCATGTGATTGATACATCTGGCAACATGGAAATTCTTCTCTCTTATTTAGTCTTTCCCTAGACAGAACTTCTACAGAAACCAACAGATTTCCCTTCATTTAATTTAGTTGCCTGAAAATCTCTTCCTTTGATTCTAGATAGTGTATGCTTAAACGTGAGGTCAAACGGGTGGGTTGCCTAAGAGCAAGGCTGTACGTGTACACAGAGAGTCAGTGCTGCAGCCAAAGGGAAAGGCTCCAGCCTCGCAGTTCTGGCATGTCCTGGGCCAGGTTTGCCACTCATCCCACTTTTCTGTGAGCTGCTTCAACTCACTAACTCAGCAACAATCTCTTCATTCTTTTGCTGATGTGCTTTCTGCTCAGTTAGCAAGCTGAATCAGCTCGCAGCAGGGTCCACTGGATCACTACAAGGTGCCGAAGGAAAGCACTGAGTGTGGAGCAGGGGAAGCACGCTGTCCTCTCAGTAGAAATGAACTGTTGTACTGCATTCTCCATGGGAGTAATTTCACTCTGAGATACTTCAGTAAAACCCCGTATTCACCTTTCTGGAGCTCTGTACACAGACATACCTAAGGAAGGATTTTCCTGATGGCTAGTTGAAGGGTACAGCCACAGGCACTATCATTACTATGAAGACGGCTGCTGGCAGCCAAGGTTGTTACCATTGCTGGGGGCTTATGGCCTCCCTGGTGCAGCTCGGGACCCTGCAGCTGAACAAACAGCTCATGCCAGCACTCTCATCTGCTTCAGTATAAAGTTGAAGGGCTCCCTTTATCCCCCTCTCCTTGAATGCTGTTTGGTAAATGCGGGCTGACTTTGTGATAAACTAACAGTGAACAGATGGGTAATTCACCCTGTCTGCTCTGTCTGCACCTCCTCCAAAGGCGCACTGAAAACTGCAGGTAACATCCATTGTCTTTTGCACAGTGATCGCAGCCTTCAGTTCTAAATCTCAGGGAGGGGAAGCTGAAAGGAGACAAGGAAATGAGGGGGTTCAGCTAGATGAAGGACGCTCTGAAAAGATAATAATGATTTCTTTTTCAGCAGAAGGCTACACTGTGGAGCCTACTACATATGATGGCTCTGTACTGTTAAGAGATTTAGAAAAGTATAGGCTTGACAGTAAACCTGAAAGTTTCAGGTTTTAAACATGAAAACTGTTAGGATGAAAACCATTCATTGTGTTCACTGGGTTTTGCCATTTGACTAAGAAAAGCAGGCATTGTAGGAGAGAACAGGAAAACAGGTGCAGTCTTTCACTGACTCACAGCTCAGCAAGATTGGCAAGTGTTTTTTTAAAAAGAGTTTTAATATCAGTTACAGGTTAGAAGTGAAATCTCTTGCAATTTCCATTATTGATGAAGGCCAGAAAGAATTCCTTTGTTAATGGTACTACATCAGGTCAGAACACATTTTCAGATGCTGTCAGTGAACCAGAAAGCAGCAAGAGAATTTCACAGGGAAAGAATAATCTTATGAGTCTCTGAAATGAGTGCCCTGCTGGCCTGCTGAATGCGGGTAAAATCCATGATTAAATCTGCCACCATTCCTGCTTTGCTGTCTGCTGTTGTTAGACTTTATATCAAAGGTCAAAGTCTTAATCTGAATTCATCTTGTATGCCTACTGAAGATAATTAAAAAGCCTCAAAACTTAGCAGGGTCAGGTTTGATTACTTCTAAATTATTTGCTCGTGAGAAGTCTTTTACAATTATCTGTTCTGCTGCATGGGTTTTGGTTTGGTTTTTTTTTTTTCTTTTTTTAACATTTGGCTAATACATATGATACAGACATATGCATCTTAGGGGCATAACAAAATGCTCTGAGAGAACTTGTTTACTAGAAACAGTTACTGGGATGAGCAGAGGACTGCTATGAAAAAGAATGCCATAAAATAATCTCTGCTCTTTAAGAAGTAAAAAGATGAAAACCATTATACACAAAATCCTTTATCCTGAAAGTCCAACAGGCTGTGTGGTGGGGAATAAAAAACTATTGTCCTTCATTGTATATATGAATGGAAACTAGGAGTGCTTAAATTGTCCTGCTTCTATAGCACAAATTATTTCTTTATCTCCATTGACATATTACACCAATGATGGAACAAATGTACAAATTTGACTAGTCAGGACTCACTGGACCGGATAGCCAACTTACTATGAATGAAGTGGTCCCTTTTTCTCTGAATGCTTAGATAAAAAACTGATATAATAATCATGGAATGGCCTACCCCAAATCCCCACTGAAAATCCTTGCTTCCACGGAGTGGGGCAATGGTTCAATTCACACATGGGCTGAAGGATTTTATTATTCTCTGTCACTTGACCAGGAGATGGCAGTGATTCCCTTTTCAGACATAAGGAAGATCCAAAAAGGGAGAACTGCAGTCAAGGCAAAGGGACAGGGAAAGACATGCAGAAAACAGCCTACTTGGGCTCAGTGAACAAAATCACATTGCAGATAGCAGAGGCAATATAGCTAAACTATTTATCTGTTTTTCTGTGACTATCTTTACTATTTCTTTGGTGTCCAAAAGAAAGAAAAATTCGTGGAGAGACACACAGCTCCCAGAGCTTTCAGTTTGGTATTATTTTTAGCCCTAATCATATTTCAAGAAGAGCAACAAATTTATATCTGTCATTCAGCAGCTGTATGTTAATGTTACTTGTTTGTTAGTGTTATTTGTGAAAATATGGTCAGAGGCTTGTACATTAGAAGGAACCTAAATAAGCAGAAGAGATCGCTTTTCCCCCAGGTAGCTCCACAGAGAAATGCTCCTTATTCCTGTGCCAGTGCTGTGACTCAAAACATGCAGCTTCACAGCGCTGCTCCCTGCCATTGCCCCTTTGCGCTGTGTCCATCTCCCCCCTTGCAACTTCATAGATCCCATCATTACTGTGCTATCCTTAGAGCACATCCTCGGTTGTGTTCTGTAAATGCTCCCCTGCCTGAGTCTTGGCCCACACTGACAGCCCACTCCCATCACTCCTGAACTGCCCAGGCAGGTTGTGGATGCCCAAATACCAGAAGTGTCCAAGGCCAGGCTGGATGGGTTTTGGAGCAACCTGGGCTAGTGGAAAGTGTCCCTGCTCAAGGATGATCTTTAAGGTCCCTTCCAACCCCTAACATTCTGCAAAAAAAAACTTGCCTTCAGCAAGCAGTAGGAATTGTGTGGCTGTGTAGGAAACTCATACTCTCTGGTCTGCAAAATATGTATATACAAAAAAATGCTTTTGAAACAGTTTATTTCCCTCATTTTCCTGGTGTTCTAGAAATACTCTACGGTGGGAATATCCAGGCCAGACTGCCGAAAAATATAGTGAATTTGGTGTGGTTCTCAAAAGGTATTAAGGCTAACCATATTTCAAAATCGTATTTATCCTGTAAGTATGAAAGTTATAAATTTATTAGATTACTATGACAGGGCCATGTGTGGTTTGTGTGACGCTGCCCCATTAATATAAATCGAAAAGAAATTTGCAGATTTTTACCAAGAATCTGGCAGAATGAGTGGAGGAATAGAACTTGCCCTTTCAAAGGGGTTAACGCTTCAAAAGTCGTGATGAGCACTCCTGGCAAATAGCTCACAGAAGTTCCTGTGAGAGAAATTTTTTGCAACAAATATTCATTACGTCACTGTAAATATACACCACCAGTTAGTCCACAATGTTATGCCAATGTAAGAAAAGGCGTGAGTCTTCCTGTAAATTATGCCTTGTGGCTTTTAAAAGATTTCTGCAGGACAAATTATGTAAGGATGGACTGTTGGAATAGGGCTTTCTCTGCATCGTTGTCATTTGCCTTTCAAGATATGAGTGATGGTTTCAGTGGTCTGTCTGAACCATGTAACTCTGCTGTCATCTACATCTCATAGAAAAAGTATTTACCCCCACCTTGTCAGTCTAAACTCCTTCTACTACCCAACAAGAACAACTCCTCAAACTGTCTTTTTGCAGGCTGGCATTAACTACTTCCAAGCCATGCAATCCTCCGTCCTCCAGGCAGATAGATTCCAGTCCCTTCAAGGTTAAAAGTGAAGGCTCCCACTGAAGTTGTATAGGCTCCCACTGAAGTTCTGCAGACAGAACACTCTAAGTTCAATAGCTTTATGTTGGATCACACCATGGCAAGAAGGTATTTTGCAAACAAATGTGGGCATGCTCTGTGTGGGTTCTAAGCAAGCTGGCTAACTTTATTTCAAGCCAAGAAGCTGAAAAGTCACAGTAGCACAGCCTGGAGCATTGAAAAGCAAATTCACCTCACCCAGAGGTTGCCTTTCAAGCAATAATTCTTGTGCATCTACAAAAGCCAGTCCACTTTTAACTAGTTGTGGGTGCAACCAGCCTCCACTGATTCCGCTGGCTTCAAAAAAACTGCGCTTGCATTTGGGTAACTATTGTAGTCTATCACTAAAGAGAGCAGCAACTTCTCTTTCAGATGTAATATGTAAATTAAAAGCAGCCTTTAGTCTCTTGGCGGCTACAAAATGTATGTCAGCACTGGGTACCTCAGTGTATGTCACTTGGATAGAAGCACACTGCCATGGCATGAAGGAGAACAACATGGAAGAGGTTAGCATTATTTCTCCATTAAGCTTCTACCATCCTGTCTTAAAACACTCCCAAGACAGAAATTACACACTTGGCATTAATAGGTATTTGTTTAATAGTGCACTGTTATATACATATGAAAAAGTGTTACAGTTAAACATTACTGCACTATTTGAGCAAGATAAAGGGTGAAGATTTTTCTCCCATTAGCCAGTATTTACTCACACAGTTTGCTTTTAGGAAGTTTCTTTAAACACTTTTTATTTTCTTTGTAAACTTTACTCCTGTAGCTTCACTACAGGAGGAATATTATTATATTATATTTATATTATATTTATAGTATATTTATATTATATTTATATTAGATATTAGATATATTATATTTATATTATATTTATATTATATTTGTATTGTATTATATTATGTTATATTATATTAGATATTAGATATCAGCTATTGGTTTAGATTTATATTATAACCATCTGATGCAGCTGTCAAGATTCATTTCTTCAGTGTCAACTTACTGGTTTTACCCTCATATAGTCACAAAATCTCAAAGCAAATACAAGGCTATTTGGTTGACTGCACCAAATCATGAGTTAATAGCTTTTAGTGAGAGAATACCTTAGTTCCAACAAAGACAGGTGCCATAGCACGGCTCAAGTATGTCAGAAACAACATGATTAGCAGGAAAATGCACAGGTCCAAAAAACCATTGCCTCTTATTGTTTTACTGCAAATTAATGTGCATATATATGGTACCTATTAAATTATAAGCTTGAGAAGTTGTATCTTTGATGGATGTGATTACATAACTGCAGTAACATGTCTCAGTGACAACAAATCCTGATTATTTAACCTCAATCTAATATTCGATTGTTAGAAGGATGTACTTCTTCATAATGTCTCTACATTTTCCTTTAAAAGCACCACGTTATTCCCTTTTGGCTAATCAAAACAGACTGAATTAAATTGTGCTCTGGGGCTGTCATTTTCCAATATTTTGTAATCTGTCAATTAACAGGCATAAATCTCCCATATAATTTGTCTTTTACAAAAGCTAGGCCGTTGCAGTTACTTGCCAGATACTTGCTGGCTACTCCTTGATCCTAGTTACAAATCATATTTGCATCAGCTATATATTCTCAAAAGTTTAAGACAAAGGAAACTAAACCCCACTAGGGTCAGTGATTCTGTTTCAAACCTATGTCAGGACAGATAGTCTTGAAAACTACTGTGGTATGTTATCCAGTAAAATGACATCCACTTCAACTCACCCAAAAGTTATGGCCCACAGAGTACAATAGAGCATGGATTTCCTAACACCTGGAAATCAGAATCATGCTCACACTCAACATCAATTTCCTTCCATCCTAACTTTCAGCTAATGTCATTCCAGCCTGAGCGCTGGCATCAGCAGATGTGCTGCCTTGCTTAGCCACTGCAGCTTTTTCCAAATGGCCTCTAATCTTGTTGGTCGTCAAGCTGCAGGGCAAAAAGAATCTGTCAATACACACAGCTCCAGTCCTAAATCCCTCTGTAATTCTCATTCCAGTCAATGTCAGAGTAATTGCAGTTTCATATGATCAATGTCCTTGCCCAAGTACAGTCCACATCTGCATAAATATTTCCTGATATGTCCTTTCACCCAGTCCTGGGAGATCAGTAATCATATTCCATTATACTTGTTTTACCATTTCAGTCTCTAGCCTCAAGTTCAAGGTGTCTCTTAGTTGGCATCCAAGTGAATGTTATTCTGTTTTCAGCATAATGTCCTTCCTCATTCATACGGTCATATTTCCTCTGCTCTCAGTGTCAATTGCCAGTCCTTAAACTCTGTAATATTACATCTGGATAATGTAATATTACAGCCTATTTCCTGAGCTGCCCACATTTCAGTTACTCCAATTATACCAGATTTGTCTTCACGCAGCAGATGTCCTTGCTGTCCCAGTCTCGTTTGCCATTTACCTCCCTGCCTCATCATGCCCTCCAGCACACAAAGTATTCACCTGTTAAATAGTAAGCAGAAGCTGGTCTGCCTCATTCAACATTTTTCATACCTGTCTAAGTGGAAGAGGGGGTTGCTGTGCAGTTATTATCTCTGTGAAATAAAAATCTAGGATCTTATATCGAACAAGGGTTACCCCTGTTTCAACAGTAAAGGGTCCTCAGTATACCATGTAACAGAGACAAGCCAAAACAGCATTACAGAGGAAAAGCTTTCCCATATTTGTAGCCCTTGTAAGCTCTCAGAGTCAGTCAGCTGTAATGGCTCCTACATGGGTTGTAAAAGAACACCTGTCTCTGTTTCTGCTCACCAGTTCTAAAAGCTAGAACAATCAGCAATGCCCTTGTGAAAAGACACGTCCAGAACTCATAAATGACTGTGGAGATTTTGACTTCACTCAAGTATTTCCGGGTCTCAAAGTCAGGTTTTTGCCATTCATTTTGCAATGTACGTTTTGCCATTTATTTCCACAGATGTCTGCATTAGCAAAAAGACCATAATATGTCCTAGGGCTGGAGCCATTAGAGTTCATCTGTCTCTCTGCCTCTTATTACCAAGGGGGTAGGCATGTAGGCTGATGATCTCTGTTTTACAGGAACCCTGGCTGTAGTAGTGCTACAACTTTCAACACCAGAGGCCTCTCCTCCTGCTCTAGGGAAACACAGCTTAACACCCAAGTCACCAACCTTAGTCACCAAAATGGCACAAGGTTTTCCAGCTCACACACTCACTGTGCATTTTATTCCATTTTCATTTTACTTGAATACATGTATTGCATATGCATTAGGCCAGCTATGCCAGAAGCATCATCACAGAAACATATTTAATTCTACTGCCTGCTCAAGTGGAACAGCAGTGATACTCATTACTTACTAGACTGAAAGTCTACCAGAGCAGAGACTTCCCATGGAAGCTTTCCTTCCCTTCTATGACCTACCAAGAACAGAGGAATTGCTATTGTCTGTCTCCGTTCTAAGCAACAGATCACCATGCTGGATTCCAAGTGGATGTAGTCAGGATACAATAAGGACATTTTTGGTTCTCAGACTATCCAAATAGGAGCAAAAATGTAATTCATTGTTTGCAGGTTCAGTAGAAATCAACCATGCTGTCTGTGTACGTTTATTCTCACCAGCATTACTTTCTGAGCTACCATGGCCTAAGTTAGGTTTCTTATCTACCTCAATTCAAATTCCAGAGCAATAGCATGTGTGAATTCATCCTTCTGTAAATTCTTTCATTTGAGAAGTACATTGTCTCCATTTTCTCACATTTAAAAAATATTAGAACATTTGGCATTTTAAGTGTCTAGAAATGAGGTGAAAGAATACAAAAAAACCAAAACATTAGAAGTGTGACTAAACATTCTGTAGGTGAAACATGTGAAGTACCAGTGGCATGAGGTACTTACCAAAAAAGCATCGTAGGGTTTTCATTGTGGCATCTCTGAGGGAATGGTAAAATATCTTGAAGCTCTGAGAAACCATAGTCAGCTGTGTAACCACTTCATAATTTGTGTTCCAATATCTGTGAAAAATAATATTACTAGAAATATTTTTTTCTCTTCTTTTCACAAGTCCAACCAATTTCTAGGACTGGAGTGAGTAAGGTAGTAAGGTCATGAATATTATTAATATAAAATATCTAACTCATATTAACTCCTCTGTACTTTATAAATGATAATTAAATGACCCTCACAGCTCCCAGGCTAAATAACTAGCCCAGTTTTACAGATGGAAAGGTGCCACTTCAAGTACCCAATCTGACAGGGGTGTAATTAATCTTTTTTATTGAGCTACCTACATTGAAGCAGAAGATACCTTGTGTTGATGAAAGTCAACTACAAAGGACAAAAAAAAATCCAATCTGAAATTTCCTTCTTTCTGCTGTTTTATGGACAAAAAGGACAGAAAGACATGAGAAATTCAAGACCAGTCTCATGGTGCAGTGTGCTATGCCCCTGTGTGACGCTGGTCTGCTCCCTCTCAGCTCTCCTTTGCTGCGCTCTGTTGTTACAAGGCCGGACTTGTTCCAGTCCCGCCGCATTCTATTTAGAGCAGCACATGATGCATCTGAAACAAGGAAAGCTTGCTACTACTGCTTTTATTTATTTCACAGCTGATAAGGGCCAGACCAAACAACTGTGCTGCATCCAAAGTTGCCCTGGTTCCACAAGAGAGGTGTCCTATCCCTGTAGCTGACCAAGCTGCCCGGGACAAGGATGTCTCTGTGGTTTCCTGAAGGTCATTAGGAGGTTGGTTTGTGCCACTTACATACACTTTGCGCTCTGAGACTGCAACAGAATAGAAACTTAGAGAAAGATTTAGCTATTGTGCTAAATTTACTTTCAGTTTTAGTTACTTTTAAGTTAGTAGCTTTCCAATTTCTGTGAGGGTGAGGTAAGACCAGCCTTAGTCCCAAGTGACCAGAAAAGAGATGGCAAATGTCACTTTCACCTCAAACTCACAAGTATTTTCTGTTGCTAGAAAGGAGTTGTGATTCCCCTTTTTAAAAAGGTAGTTTTCTTAGCTTCCTGGCAAGAAATGCATATATTTATAATACTAAGACTCTTAGTCAAGTATATGTTGCCAAACATTCATGTCCTAGAAATACTGCTGTTTCCCATTAGTTATTATCCCAGCTTTTTATCCCAAGTTATTATAATGCCATATGGCCGTAGTAACTCGCCTTCTGCTTTCACAGTATAATTACTTCAATTTTGCCAGCATTAATCTACAATATTTGCTGTCTCTTTTTAATGACATCGTAATGGGACAATGCAAAAGTGATCAATATCTCTCAGGCTGTGAGAGGCAGTGTCTGCACAGATTATGATTTAAACCAAGTAAGGGCATTTTTCTTGAAAAAACAATAAATTATTTTCACTAATGCTATTTTTAGAAATATGTGGAATGGGAGGAAGGAACCACATTACTCATATAGAGTTGTTAAAGCCCTCCAAGATTCAAAATTTGTATCTAAAAAAAAATGCAGAGAAAATTCTTGCTTGTTTCCAGATAATTAAAAAAAAAAAAAATTACAACTGCTAAATTAGAAAAAAAGATTATTATTATTATTATCTTCTGTGGTCAGCAAACCAGCTAAGGACACCACTTACATTTGTAGGTTGAGTACAGATTTTAAATCCTCATACCAATCTAATTCTGGAGGATTCTGATTTTAATTGCTTAATAACAGAGATGGTGTGGCTCTTAATTAAGCAATTAAGAGATCCTCCACACGAGTCAGTGAGCTGGAGGTGACTATCCTCTAGGTATAGCAAAACTGCTTCCTAGGTTTGTGAAGCATTAGTTCACATGTGACTAATCACATGTATCAGTCTAGTCTCAAATGACTTACGACCTGAACTGGCCTCATTACCCATCTTGTGACGTGATGTCTGCTAACATTTTAATTGCCTGTGAGTCTGAGAAGTGGAAACGGAAGTCAGAATTTGTTAGTCTGTTCAAACACCAAGTAAAATTAACATGCTGAAAACCTGGACTTACGTTCACTTCATCTTCTGCATACATGGACTAAAATCCTGTCAAGACCTACGTATGTTCTTAGCATTATTGCCATTAGCATTCTTGCTGATGCGGATGAAAGTGATGTCAGCGTATGAGTCTGAGTAGAACTAGAAGCAGAATGACATTGCCACAAGGCAAGACAAAAAGCTCAGAGACAGAGCAGGGCAGTATCTTCCATGTCAAATCACTTCCAAGAACCTGTGGAAAACCAACGGTATTAAACATAGCTTTGTTTCATGATCATACATAAAACGATCACCCTATGATTATACAAAAAATGTCTGTGGGTGGATCCTTTCTAGGCAGCAGGTAAACCCACCTGCTGTAAAAGACCAATAAAGCCTTAATTTGCCTGTTATCTTCAGATGCCCAGTCCTGACCATGAGCTCAAAACATAAGTGCACCTCAGCACTTGTATGAACTGCATATAATGAACAGCATGGATGCTTCCACACCCACTTACAAACCACCATACACTTATGCCCACTAGACATAAGCTATATATTTGTCAGTGTACAGATCTATTCCAAATTTTAATTTTTTTTTCTTGGATAAATACTTTTATAGTTACAGTTCTGTGTTAAATTTGGATAGATTCATATGATATGCTACACTAATTTTATAATAAGCTATATACATAGCAATACCAGTGATCCACACTCCATTGAAAAGGAAAATTATTAACACTCTAGCCTGTGTTAATATGTCAGCTGGGCATATACATAGAGGAAAATCTCAGGCAGGGATATGATTAATGCGTTTGTACATGATCCAAGTCATTATTTGTCTTCACCAGAATACTGGGAGTTATTCAGTACAGAACAGCACAACGAAAGGTAGGGATTTCACTTGTGCAAAAAGTCATAGTTTTCCTAAAAAAAGGAGAGACTTTGGATTTCCAAAGATTCCACGAAAAGGGAATGGTCTCCGGTCCTACAGAATGAGAAAGACATGCACAACAGAATTTGAAGAGCATAGTATCACAGGGTCTGTTTGATTATGGAGAAGACTCATTTTTAGGCCTGGCAGCTGA
Source organism: Dasyornis broadbenti (assembly GCA_013397935.1). Lineage (NCBI taxonomy): Eukaryota > Metazoa > Chordata > Aves > Passeriformes > Dasyornithidae > Dasyornis > Dasyornis broadbenti. The sequence goes on from VZRN01001256.1 coordinate 1,752,403, forward strand.
TTGTTCGACATGCCAATTATCATTTACTGTGCACAAGAACATGATGATCCACTTTTACCTCCCATCACATATTTCATTGTAAACAAGGAACAGAGACATCCCCTCTGCATAGTCTGTTTTTCACGAACTGCCACTCACTTCTGACACTATCATTACAGATTATGCTTTTTATACATGAATGATTAATAATTTTGGGAAACCACCCAAGCTGATAAATGAAAGGCAGAAGGTGCTTTGGTATAAAAATTCCAAGTCAAAATTGGCACATGCCTACAAGATAAAACAGCATTGAAGATTCTGAAAGCAGTTAAGGTGTTACCATGGCCAGTTCCAATAATACAAACAGCTTTAATTTTTATAGGCTATGCTATATGACATATAAAGCAAGAGAGTCTCCCTTTGGTGGCATTTGATTACAAATTCAATCTCAAAATTTGTACTTATTTCACAGGATGAGTGCCAAACAAAACAAATGCAGTATTCTGCATACTCTCCTTGGCTGCTGTTTCACTGCTCTCCTCTGAGCTCTACAAAGCATTCAAGGACACTGACCTGCTTTTCATGTTCTCAGATACAGCCAGGCAATTCCTTAACAGTATTTCTATGCTGTATGAGCTAATCCTGTGTAAAGATTTTAGGTATCTTTGAGTAAGAATTCCCTCACAGCAGAAGTCACATAATCGTGTTAGTGCAGCTCTCCACAGGGGCTAAATAGCCTTCTTGGGAAAGGCTTTGCTGAGCAGGGCTTCTCAAGCCAAGCTTGGCAGCTCCCTAGTGGTAACTCAGGTATCTGCTTTGTGCTGAGCAGACACCCCTTTGTCCTCCTTTACCTAAGATCTGGGTCACTCTCAGCTTCGCTTCTGCTTTCTTTCCCTAGCCTGACTGGTTTACATATGTGGCTGCTGTCAAGATTACAAAATCATATTAACTCCTTCATTTTAGTGGGAAGAATTGCTAATGCAGCTTTTTTGCCCCATTGATCACTAAAGTTTAGCCTACTGTCAGAGGCAGCATAATTTCTCATGAGTACAGATTTATTATAAAGTTATTGGAGAAACATTCCAGGCTGGTTTCTTGCTTATATGTGCCCTGGAATACACCATACCCTGGAAAAATACTGCCAAGATTAAGCCTGAATTATCTGCGGGGAATGAAAAAGGACAATCCAAAGGAACAGAAGGATCAGTCTTCTGTATGCAATAAGGTGCACATAATGATGTCCCCTGTCAAAAGTCACAAGACACTTGCTCAGAGACCCAAGGAGGAGAGGGGCCATAAACAAGAGTTCTTGTGTAAGTGAGGGAGACTTAGTTCTTTCAGGGCCACATTTAGAACAGGTCAGAAGGGTGCATGTAGTTTTACTGTTTTTCAGTTGTCATGTGGTAGCTCATTCAGTCAAAGCCAGTTCTGCATCAGATCTTTAGTGGCTCATCTAATTATGTAAACTTATTTAAATGCATTATTACCACTTCTTACATGTTGCAACTGCACACACTTAGCTTTTAATTTAACAGTCCTTTTATCTTCCTAAATATCCAAGTGATAGAAAATTATAGCATATTTATGTGAAAGGCTAGGTCGTATCTTAATTGTTCTCACCTTTTTCCTTTACCAATACAAATAATTTAAATGAGAATTCTACAACTAAGTAAAGAAAACCTGTCCCTAAAGACCCTTGTAGTTCTGTACCCAAATTAAACCAACCAAAGACAGATGCAATCAGAATGACTGTTTCAAAATTGCTGTTAAGATGGAACAAGATCAATCCCATAGATCAGCACAGAAGCTACTGAAGGAACGCAGCACCTGGATGCAGGGTGTATTTAGCAGTGTTTACACTTACCAGGCTATTCTCTGTGCCTTGCAGTGTGTATGTATAATTTCCCAAGACAGATTTACCATAACACGCATCAACCACTGAGTCCAAACATAAAGAATTTTTTAGCACATTAACAAATGTCTTTATAAAGAACAAAGAAATATTTCCGTCAGTGAAATTAAAACTAGATATCAGTGGCGGGGCTGCCAAGTGCTCATCTGCACTCAAATTGGCTTGTACAGAGATTAAGGATCTGATACTTTCTCAGCAATTCTAGGTCTCCTGAGGGCCAGACTATGGAAAGGGGACACAAGAAAGGACTGGCAAGTAAGGAGAGAAGAGAAAAGGAAATTAAGAAAATAAATGAAAGACTAATGGCATTAACAGAAATCTCTTTGTTCTGTAGAAGATCTTAAGATATCAGCGCCATTTGTTTGATTATCAATAACAAGTGCCAATGAGATTCAGCATTGCCACTTGTGAATACCAAGGAAATATGCTCATGTAATATGTACCAAGAAAATATGTAGTTCCATGTGATCTACAACAATTCTTTCAAATACTATGGAAAACTATGGTTGCAGATAAATGCTCACCAATACTGACATAGTGGCATGACATTTGTTTAAACCCCAGGGACAGCCAAGTTACATGATAAATGCAGTTCATTTTTCTTACGTTGTTACTGTAAAGGCTAGTAATATACTGCTATTTCAAATAAACTGCTGTGTTCCTTGAATCTTTGGCCATATATCCTTTGTAGAGGGGGTTATTTATTATTTCTATTGTATTATTTGTGTACATAGCTTCTTTCAATTACTGATTATATGACAGGAGAAGGATTTCACTCAATCATGGCCAAGAAGAGAAACATTATTTTTTGACTTCTTATGACAGCTTTATTAGGGTCAGGAAGAATTAATTCCTGGGTAACATCATTGATTCCAATGGCACTACAACAGCCATGAATTGTGTACTCACCTCCTGGTTATTTATCCCAGTTACCACCACAGTTTAACTTCTCTGTGTCCCAAAGACAGACAGTCCAATTTTTAGGGCGCTCAATTTATGGAATGGAAGAATCTAATTTTATTTCACTTTGTACTGAATTACCTCAGACAACTACTTTGGACCTCAGCCTCACTCTCAATGTGCTAAAAGGCCCCACTTCTACCCTGCATCCAGTGGATCCACTGCAGGAATTTCCATAAGATGAGCCGAGGGCACTGCTAGCAGACTGTTCTCCTGTCACAGGGCAGAGCTGGCTTCGAGGCCCCGTTGCAAACCAGGCCGAGTCTCTCACATTGTAGATGAATGACTGTGTTACAGTGGGCTCTTGGGTTTGATGAGGTGTATATTTACCAATTTTTTTACTCAGCTGCTTTCTCTGCAAAGCTCCAAGACAAAGCCCCGAAAACACCTATCAGTTTGACTAAGAGATGGAAAAGAAACCTGGTTTGAAAATTCCATGGGGATCATTTGTGAATTATGTCTTTAGGAAGGTTGATGGTTTCAGCAGTTACAAGACACATGCTTCCTTATTTTAATCTAAGCTCCAAGAGAGTTTTGCTGCAGAGAAGTGCATGTTTGGGGATTCCAGCAGTGATCAGTGTTTCTGGAAACCTGGAAGTGATAGCTAGAGGCTTTTCCAGAGATCCACAAACTGACGTATAAGGGCAACAGTATTTGTAGATCTGAGTCTTGGCTTTATTTTAACAACTTACTACAGATGCTCTTAGTTTCTCATCCCGAAATAAGAAAAAATCTCCAGAAATTATTAAATAACAAAGTTATCTAGGAGGCAAGATCTGCTGTTTCTTTGGTCTGATCAGAAGACCAAAGGTCTCTTCCTTTTATGAAGCCTAACACCTGTTAAGTTAGACTGATTTCAGGTTAATTGCTACTTACATTTGAAATATCTCACCTACAATATTTGACTTGTTGATGAACTGCTTATGGCAGACTTACATATCTGGATCTGGCTCAGTGAGAGCAAAAGTGGCTGCTCATCCTGGCAGCTTTTAGAATACAAAGCATTAAATCTAGTTCTGTCAGGGTTTTCCTTCTAAAGCTGTATGGTCCATTGAGCTCTTTCAGCATGAGACATCAGCATCTTTTCTTGAAAAGTGAAGTACATCAGAATCTTTCTTACTTCACTTGATTAATGTAAATGATTTTCCTGCAGCAATCAGACTCTCCTTGCCAGGATCATCATTATACAGAGACAGACATTAGTGACGTACTTAATCAAAACCAGCAGTGATTGATACTCCATCAGTTTTGATCTTTAATCAGAGAAGTTTTCATCCAATCATCAGCCATTAAAGAGTCTCATTTATCTGATTTCTTTCAGAGTACAGGGGTTCATTTGTTTGTTTCTTTATTTATTTATAAAAGCTTTAGAGTTCTTGTGACATTACCCAGATATATGACTGCTTTTTCAACTTTCTGTAGCAGGGAAAAAATAACCCATGTCAACAATTATTTATACAGGATGGTTTGTTCAGCTGGCTGAGACCTGGACAGAATTTCTCAGTTCAGATATAGAGCACTAGTAGAATTTAGCAATGATCAAAACTAATTTTCATTCTATAGCTCTCTGGAGGCCAGCTGTAAATGAGTTGGTGGTCTTAGTCCCATTCCTAGAAAGAAGCAAAGTTTCCAATAAATTTGTCACTTTTCATTTTTCCTTATGATGGCTAACCTAGAATACAGAATTGAGAAACCAACTCAGATAACTGATATTTCTTTCAGAAGGTAGGGATAATTTGTGACACAGTGTGAGTGAGCCAGCTCCTGGATGTAACTTCCTCTTAACTTTTTCTGCACATTAGCAACCCGTCTAATCACTACAAAAATGGAAGGCTTGTTTCACAGTGTGTACCATGAAGTCTCAAACTATTCTTCAAAAGCGTTAAGAATTTCCCAGCTTTAATAAATTGCAGTGTAAACAAAGCCTAAATTTGGCTATCAGGTGAGTAGAGCTATTAAGAACAAAGAACTTAATGCTCAGCTTTGATGTATACAGAGGTGTCAAAATAGCTGATGGTAATTATGCAGTTGAGGTAGATCCCCTAACAGGCAGCAAGGTAATCAAAATAACAAAATTGTGGTATACCACTTCCCCCAAGAGTCATACTAGACTGGAACGGAAAGACAAACACATCAACTAAATAGCTGCTAGTGTAAAAGTTACTAAAAAGACAGGACACAGACTGAAACAAACTCAATCACAGAATTTGGAAAAATATTCATGTTTCATGTTCTTGAATTGTGCATTTTTTGAGATGAACAAAATATTTGAAATTAGGCCAGTGGTACACATACTCATGGAACCTCCAAACAACAGTGATACCTATGTACTTTTCGCAGGTGGAAACACGAGCAGTTTTGAGCCTTTAGCCAGAAAAACCAATTCCTAAAAAATATACCTTTATATACATGGTTGGTGTAATTGCGTAAAAGTGGTTTATGACAACAGAGTGCGACTGTGCAGTACAGTGTATTTGTATCTCTTCCCTCTTTCTAGTTCCTTGACAGATAAAATGCAATGGGTTCCTTGTCATTCCTTCTTATCTCATTTGCTATTTCTGCACAAGTGGAATTCCCAGCTGGCCAGGAGAAAAAAGTTCAGGCATCTTCATCAGATTCTACCTGGCCATTTGTGGAATTATTAAAATTGTGTGTCCAAGTCCTAATTCTAAAGGAAATTTCAGAGGCAGCAAGTACTGACTTTCAAGTGTTCACATATTAACCTTGCTTCTTTGAGGAAGAGAGAACACTGGTGTGGAGAAGGATGGTACATCAGTTCTGCTACAGTTCCTACACTTGACCTACATTTTCAGTTGTGCCACTGCTATAAGTCATCCCCTCTAAATATTTAATTAAACATACAGCCATTCTATCATAATGGTCTCCTTCCTTTCCATTAAATTATTCCAGTCTTGGATAGGATAAAATGTAACCCCGGAATAATACAGGATCATAGCGTTAGATCAGGTGCTGTACAATGTATCTTAACTCATTACAGAAATTAAGAACTGAACCAGTCTGTAAATCTGTCATGCCTTAGCGCTATAAAGAAGAACTGAAAGTACAAGAGAGCAGTATACACAAATCTCACTTATTCTGCACTTCAAAGCTTTTTAGCTATAAATAGGAATAATGCATGACAATTTTGGGTAAAATCAGATTATCAGCCGTCTCAGTAATACCTAAGAGACAACACAACCTCTGTCCATCATTTATTACAAACAAGGATAGCTAAAGGGAAATTTAATCCAGATAAGGTCAGCACAGGTTTTGCTCCTTCAGCAAAGGAAATTCCCTGTTGATTTTTCAAGTGGTCTGACCACCAGCAGATCACACAGGTCTAGCCTGAGTCACAGCAATAAGGTCCGGGAGAGGAGTATACCAGATGCTGCTCCTGCCCAAGCTCATTAACCACAAAGAGCGTATTAAAGCCATTGATAATTACAGCAGTGGAAATTAGAAGTGCAACAGCTCAAACAAGTCAGACCACCAGATGGCAGATCATTAATAGCTTAAAGCCTAGTTTGGGGTCTAGTCATTATTTCACATTGCAAATTTTCATGAATCTTAAAAACTACAACTTCATTTAATAAAAGAACACTTGCTTTATAGAAGAATGGACAAAACCCCTTGGATTTCTGATATAAATCTAAATTAAGAAAAGCCAGCTGACTGCAATTTTTTGATGCAAAATCTATGAAATACGTACAGCTGTACAACTACCCATAACTGTTGTTCATTAGCTGACATTCGACCATGCTGCAACCATAATCAGTAAGAGAAGAGACTGAGAAACAATACCTAATATAAAAGCTTTGTTAAGACTTCATAGTGAAAAATCAGGCTAAGAAACATCCAGTGAAGCTATGTATAATATTTGGTAGAGTAGATAAGAGCTAAGGCTCTTACATTTCTTTACACCTTACTGCTTTGTTATTGTCGCAGAGATATTTAGCACATGCTACTTGGAATAGCTTCATTTAATTAAATGGGGCAATAGCAACTCATGGAGGCCAGGGCACCACTTATTTGTCAAACAGATTAGTAGCTTTCTTTTCAATAGCATAGTGTGAGAAAAACCTTAGCTTAAAAAACTCTTCCCCATGGCAGCTAAGGAAAGTAGTGTACCCAGTATAGCCTGTCATTCGTACTGGGTGACCAAATGGACCCTGGAGCTTCTAATCAGGTATCATCTCCCAACAGTAAGGAAGTTTCTATCACCCTTGAAGCTGACACAGGTATATCATGAAGTAGTTAAATAGAGGTTGGGAGTTTTTTCTAGAGACACAACAGTGGAGTTCTTTACTTTCTATAGTTTCTTTCTTTTTCTTGAATTTCCATTTTACCGGAGTGAATCTACTCTAAGAGACCTACAGGTGTCATGTATTTGGAACCACAGTACACCATACTCACACGTAGAGCAATCATATTTATTTAGGTATCAAAGCAAGGGGATTTTCATCAGCCTTCACCAGAGCTGATGTTCTAGGCTGTGCTTTGGAAGTCAGATCTTATGAAAAATTCTTGTAATGGTGCATAAGAATGGTGGTGATAGCTTTGTTCAAAAGCTCACAATAAAAAGACCATTAAGCAGCCCTTTAGTCAAAACGGGCAGAATTTGATTTTACAGAAAGCTTTTAAAACTTCACTTATGTAACTTAATCATAGATAGTCTTAGATAATGAATACACAGAGTTAAATTTTTTTGTGAGCAGCTTTCTTATAGATATACAACGTATATTATATGTACCATATTAGCCAGATTAGCTACCACCAGATTAGCCCTTATGATGACTTATTTCAAACAGAATACAGGAAAAAGATAATAAATTGATGAAGCATAATAAAAAAGTTTATATTTGGATAGATTTTCCTTTGTACTTCAACATGATTTATTTACTGGGCTTGGCTGAATGTTAGAATATGTTTTTCAAGCACTGATGTATACACTTTGCGGCTCTGGAGACAAGGCTTTCAAGACTTGCTTTCTCACTCCATATGAACACCAGGACTGAAATAGTCAAAAATCCTGACATGCCAGGCAATGAAGTAACTCTTTTCCTTGCTCCTGAGGGAAATGCAGTGGGATTAAAAGGAAAATAATTGACCATGTTCTTATTAGGCTGGCAAGCATGAATCTCTGGAATGGAATCAGATCTTGGTTGTCAAGGTTTTGGTGAACCTGTAAAACACTCCAAATCTACACAGCTGTTTCCAGGAAGAATAGTGCAGTATGAAACTGTTTTTCAAAACAAAATCTCCAAACTTTAAAATCAGGGTCTGATGTAAATCCAACAGGCTTCTGTTGGGTGTTACATGAGGGATAAAATTGGCCCTGTTACATTAACAGTTAGTGCATTGCTCATTTTAAAATAGCTATCATAATCTGAAGTGAAGAACACATGGTCTATTGTGAAATAATCCTAAAATAGTTAATACTGTGCAATTCATGCTAAAATTAAAATCTTGATTTGGCTATTGTATTCAGTTACATCATTATCACCCATTTCAGAATGGAAATTGTATTTTAAAAAGCAGTCTAGCTTAATACAAACCTAAACCAAACGTATTATTGCACAGGATTTCAGTCATATCCACTCATTCTCATTTATAGCTAGCTACAAAGGAGCAAACAGCTTCCATGCCCTCAACAGTGTTTTAAAATCCACAAAAAAATTGAAGCAGCTTGTTAGCGTAGTGATATAACATATTCATTATAAGCCAGCTGAAGGATCACAAAGTTTGGATCTGTTGTCATGAAGATAGATTGATACTACACAGGATTCATTACAATTTTACACCATTCTAGCCTGCATTGTCCCTGCTTTCAAGCTAAGGAAAGAGCTATTTCCACAGCAACTACAGAGCAATTCACTTCCCTCTATTCAGAATACACAACATCATTACCTCAGTGCCAAAACAACTTTCTGATGGAAAACCCTTCTAAATGATGAATTGTACATTCAAGAAGTGTAGTTTAGAAGACTACTACATTCCAAAACTGTCCTCTCTTGTATTCCTAACCTGTATGTGTCAATGAGCTGAGGAGTTCCAATTTTAGTAGCTATTTTACTATTGGGTGTACATCTCTTATGCAAATGCTTTCATAACAGCACACAGATAACTTGTACATTCAGCTTCAACCAACTAGTCATGTATATTTGTGTTCCTATATTTACACCCACCCATAGTCATGGGGAATGTACATACAACTTAAAGACATACTTTTCTGCATACATTTGCGAGTTTTTTTAAAAGTAGCCAAAATTGTGCAATCTATCATAACCTAAAAACTTGGCCAAACATACACATAGCCATACTTAAAACCAACACAAGCATTTCTGAATGCCAATTACCACAATCAAACATTCGTGCAGCTGCACATGCAACAGAGGCTGGAGGAGTGCTGAGCACCATCCTTCTGATTAACTGTGCTCTTTCAGACTTCATGAATACACACGTACCCTAAGACAAATTACCAAAATCTAATTAAAAATTTTTAAATCTCCCACTATTTAGGGCTCTCTATAAAGTCTAAAAAGAGTGATAAAATAGAGGTTCATTAACGTTTTCTTTAGAGATTATATTACTCTGTGGGAACTGACAGCTGGCCTGCCTTAGCTCACAAACACCGACCATGTTACAAACAGCTCTTACCCGTGAGAGACTTAGCATGGACAGAAGCAAGAAGCAAAACAACGTGAGAATCTTAGCATGGACAACAACTCGTACCCATGAGAGACAGCACGGACAGAAGCAAGAAGCAAAACAACGAGCAAAACCACAGAAGAAGGATGCACACCTGCAAGAGGGAGGTTGTTTTTTGCAAAAGATGTTTGCTAGGAGTAACTGACCAATAGTGTTGTAAAATAACAAATTAGGAGCCAATGGCCATGTGGCGCGAATGTTAGAAAATAATATAAAAGAGACTTTGTAGTAATAAACTCCCCTTCTTCCCTCATCTCTACCTTGGCCTGGAGCTGTGTCTTTGCGTGTCACGCCCATCTCAATAGATATTATTCAAATGTCTAAAAGTAAGTAAACCTATAAAAATTGCTTTAGTTATTTATTTGAATCTTTACTAGCCTCTAACATAAGAACACCATTCCACACATTAGGTTCCCTTGGCACCCTAGCAGTCTTTTGAAGAAAGTAGTAAAAGATAGTAATACCTAGCTCTTACATAGTTTTTTCACTAGTAGACCTGAAAGTTCTTTACCAAAGAGCTAAGTCTCTTTAGTTTCATCAAGTGAGAATCCAACCTATGCATGTGTATCCATATTTTGCATGTAAAAGAGGTGCATTAGTCATGTAAATTACTATTATTATCTTAGAAATAGCTCAGTTTAAAAATACACCTACTCTGGTTTATTACACTCCTAAGAATGTGTTTCCTGAGGACTGGAAGACATGCTGAATGTTTGAGTGTTTAAGGACTGTGAAATGTACAATGAAATGCATTGATATTCCCAAGGCTTATGGAAGTCAGTAAAAGTCATATGCCCATTGCGAGATTAGCATTCTGTGGTGCCAGGTAAGAAAACAACATCTCTCTTGCCTATAGTACAGAAATACTAATTAAGCCTCTTTATTGGATTCATTGTTGCAAAATTTCAACACCTTTATAGTTTATGATTCTAATCTATAGTCAGAGACCCTGCAAGTGAGATCTATGCATTAAATAAGAAATATAATCAAAACAGAGCAACATCTTTTGAAATGTTACCAAATTACTTCATGGAATGAAAAACAAATGCTTCAAAGAGGACAAGATGTTCAGTAGCTGTCATGTGGTATTTCAACTTTAAAGAGAAAAAGCAAATGCACTTCGAGCCCTAGTCTATTTTTACTTAACTGTATGTTTGCCTTATGCTTGTCTTGTCTCATTCAAATGTATACGCAGCTTGAAATACGTCTCCGAGAACTACGGCATGTTGAAAACAGTGCTCTCATGATGGTTGAATGAACTAATTCAGAGCTCAGCTAAAGACCACCATAATTACACAGGAATGTCTAACTCAAAGCTTCCTCAACCATGTGTTAGACTGATTAATCTCCTCTCATTTAAGAGAAGGTATGTTAATTGTGACATTTCCCTTGTCTCAGATTAGGCTGAGGGTCACAGTGTATCAACATGTCAGTTATTCTAATATACACCTGTACTTTCCTCCACAACAACAATTTTGATAATAGAAGAGTCCTTCTTTCACATAACAAATTATTAATTAGTAGGGAGCAAATATGTCTTACAAATAGTGAAAAATGAGAGACACACGTAGCTTTCCTCTTGTGCTTACCAATACCAACACAGTGAGATGACCAATTCCCACAGAAATTTCCTCAGCATATCTTCCATGAAGCGAACCGTGCAAGTGATGCCCATAACACTTCCTGATGTTTGACATCTGTTTCTCTTCTTAAGAATACAAACTATTTTACATCCTTAGAATCCCTTCCTTCTTGGCTAAAGGCCTCCAAAACATGTACACATATGATTGCCTTATCAGGGAGGCAATTGTTACATCTGAAGTGTTTTTCTTCATGAATCCAATGCAAGGTTTTGAGCAGTGATGTTCTGTTCATGAATTTCTAATGCAGGATGCAGGTCGTGGCTCCATACTCACACCATGGTTGTTGTCAAGCAACTCATGTTCCTTACTTTGAGATAATTTTGTACCTCTGCCATTTTCCCCATGTTCCCCTCCCTCCTCTTTCACAATGTCTCCTGCTTCTCTTTTCCTCAGAAACTCCCAACCAATCCTGAAATGTCCTACCATCACTCACACTCCTGCCCACTCCCTTTTAGAATAGCAAAGAGCAAGCTTTTCTGTCTTTTCCCTCTTTTGTTGTACCTCCCTGTAAATTTGTTTTTGCCTGCCTCCTCTTTTCAATTACCCTTTCCTTGTCAGAGTGCCAAAATGCTGTAAAGGACCTGTCACACACGAGATGACTTCACGTACTTAGGGTGAAGCACAGGTTGTTTGGCCCAATGGGGTCGATCACTTCCACTGGGCAGATGTTCTCTGAAAACCGATGGACATCTCAGCTGTTTGGTGGCTGGTCAGCCGGCAAGAGCTTCTGTCCTGGATGGTCAGACATTTGCTTGTGCTCTTGCCTGTCAGGCCTCAGGGGCAGCAAACCATGCAGGCTGCCCCTCAGTTGTTGTTATGCCAAAGAAATCATCCTGCAAAGCACATGCTGCACAAGTCTTTCCCAGAGCCTCTCACGCAGTAACTAGGTGACATATCAATATTTCTGGGTTTTCACACAGCCTCATCTGTGGCATCCATAATGTTTTTGCTTTTCAGCTCCCCTTCTGCCACAATCATATGTGACGTGTTATGTTCTATTTTAAAATATGTACATGTCCTAACTTTACTTGAGAATTTTAAATGGGATCTTTGCAAAGCTACAGAACATATGTTTGCTTCTACTAATTGATATAAACTGTTTTCCTTTTTAGAGAGCTCTGTTCAAAATAATTGGACCTAAACCAGAAAATAAACTATTTCAAAAGTGGAATGGGTGACAACAATGTGCCGATTGATCAGCCCATTACCGAGGTGCAATCCAGGGGGAATCTAATGGTATCAGTTCTGCTCCATCAAGATGTGACTTTAAAAGCATGAAGCTTAGTTCCCCTGCCTGCACAAATGGCAATATGCACCCACCTATTCTGAAGGCTTGTCCTCAGAATGTAGCATTTTTTTATTGGTGATGGAAATTATGAGCCCACATTCGAAGGGTTAAAAACCTTGTGTGTATCAACATAAGAGCAAGATTATGCTATGAAGAAATGTTAACACTTAGAAAAATGGATGAAAATTGACTTGTACAAAAAAAATGTGTTAGTATTAATAAAATATGCTTTGCAGACAGTTAAATAATAGTGCATGGTACGGTTAGAAAGCAAATGACAACAAATGCAGCAATACTGAATGAATAAATAGCAAGAAGAAGGGAACAAAATCTTGGTAAATTGGTCAAAATCTCCATTTGAAACAGACTACGTGTTCTTTTATGCAACGAGTCCTTGTAAACCAAGTACTCATCAAATGAATCCTCCATTCCCATGCCTACAGCTTCATCCCATCTCCTAAAGCAGGAGCATCACTAGGATGGACAGTGGAACCAGACATGGAGGGCTGTGCCACATACACCTGTGCCTCAGTTCTCAGCATTATCAAGCACCTGAACGACCAAAAGGGCCATATGGACTTGCCATACAAAACAAAACTTCAGGAGAATGGAAGGATATATAAGTCATTGACAATTTCCAACCAAGCCCCAAAAAAGAAATTAAAAGTATTTCTCAGTAACAAATAAGTTCTTAAAAATGGGATGATCTTTCCAGGGATAAAACATACTCTGACATGGGACCCTGTAGCACTTCTGTGAAGCCACCCAAATCTTGACAACAGGCCACTGTGCTGTATAGCAATTGCAGCCATTAAGGCTGATAGAGACCCTGTCATAAAGCAGGAGCTAAAGGAAACTTTTAAGATGTATTAACATATGGGGTTTTCAGCTTGAGTTCTGGAAGAAATGGTTACAGCATGAGCAGTAATGCAACGTGGTAAAGAAATAGACTCACAGAAACAAACATTTTACACATCTGCAGGTTTGATACTACAAAATACCATGATAATCAGACAGTAGATTTTAACAAGGAAAAAGCATGAAAAAATATTCCTGAAAGGTGACACAGATACTTGGAGTATAAAGTACTTCAGTGTGCTGTGTAGTGACAAGTCAGTTTCAGCTCCCTTGTAAATCAGTAGGATTTACCTTGACTAGAAGAGGAACGGGTCATACCCCTAAGATAAAAGATACATATTAGCAACAAGTACTCACCAACTGCCCAGATTTCAGAGAGCTAAACATTTAAAAGAAACCTTAATTAAAGCCCAAAACAGAACAGAGAAGAGACGCCAAATCCAAATCAGTGTACGTGATTTGTTTTCTCCATTTCTGTCATAATGTCTCTCACTTGCACCTTACTCAGATGGTACAAATAACAGGATTGGAGAATTTGTTTTATACTCAATATATACAGTCACCCCAAAGCCAAGGATTAAGCCAGGAGTAGGAAGTATCTGTACAGAATGTTTTCCTTCATCTACTACTCCTAAAATCACAAAGTAAAACCAAAGCAAAAATCAAGCAAATATATTACATGTACAAATTTTCACTTACAAGGCACTATTTCAGGCTTTTTCACCAGCTGGTACTTTTTAAATACTGCAATTTGCTTTGTTTTTGCAGCTAGTGAATATTTAAACTGAGTATCAGCACTCATGCTAGCAAAGTAATAGAAATCAACCTTTTCACCTACTAATCCCATCCCCTCAAAAGTTAAGTATTACCGATATAAATATGGTTGCCTAAAAATACAATGGAAGAGAAATGTGTATGAAACTGGTAAAGAGAACAGCCTGATGCATGATCACAAAATTTCAAGTGTGCCCAACACAGGAGCTGAGATTTCCACACATATTGAAATAAGACAGACAAATGTTTTCCTGGGGATATCACCTCCAATTATCACATGGAAATGAACATAGAAATCACACTTTTCAATGGATGATTTTGCTTGGAGTAGGAAGAGGGTTTTAGGGTAAAAGGCAAAACACAGTTTGCCTATTTTTCACTAAATGCATAAAAGTATATTCCTCTTTGACACATAACATATCTTAAACAACAGAATAGCATAAAAACAAGGAATGTGTCTTGCTTTTTCAACTCAAATATTCACAGAGAAGAAGAAATTACAGAAAAAAGAGTAACTTACAATTGCCTGGAAGCTGTTAATTTGAAAGGCAAAGAAGGAAGGTGTGTCTAAAATGCAGTAGTGGATCTTCATCTAAAGTAGAAAAAATAGGCAATGTATATTGATTTTCTCTTTGAAATCCTTGCAAGCCAAAGGTTTGCCAGATTAATTAGCAATCTTATCAACCAAGGAACTGGGTCACTGCCACAGTGTCATCATGATGGAAGACTTTTTAACCCATTTTAAAGAAAACTGACACTCGGTCTTAAGGGGTGAGAACCATTTCTGCTCCTTTTTTTCCACTTTAGGCCCCCTATTTTGGTTTGTGCTTACCCAGTTATCATGTGAATTCCCACACACAACATTTAGCATCGATCACAGCACATGCTGCTTCTCATGGTACAGATAAAAAAGGAATGGGAAGAAACACTGCTTACATGCTGAGGGAGCGGGGAAATGTGGTGAGGAACTGGAAGCATTGTGGAGGGATGTGAGTTGCTGCACTAGAGTGAGTGGCAACACAGTGTCATTATGAACTAGGCCTCATTAATCCCAGTGCTGAGGAAAAAATTGTTTTGCTGTCATTTTTAACCATAACAGAGACATTGTTGCAAAAAACCTCCATGAATATGGAACAGTACTTTAATAGAGTATTCAAAATTCATTGCTACCAATGCAAAATTTTCATGTCATCAATCTTATTCAGTGCAGCCACCTATCCTGTCTGAAGAGAGCATTCAAAGTGTTTTAAAATAAGTAGGCTTCTGTCCTATTCTGCATAAATAAAGAGGGTTGAAAGAATTTGTTTAACCTGGGAGATGCAGAATAATTCCATCCAGTCCAGATGGAATTTTCTGAGGCTTTTCTTCATATGGAAGTATTTTTAAATAGGAGAAAACCAACTTCTTTGTTCCTCATCTTACTAGTTTGAAATTTTCTTTAATTAAGAATTAATGCATGAAAAGATTAAATAAATTATATTAAAATGAAGATGTATTAACCAACAGCATTAATGTTCTCATTGTCCAGGGGGTAGAAGAGTGGGAAGAACACTCTGATACATGAAATTTAAACCTGGTGTCAGGTTCAAATCTGGCACATGCCATCATGCATGCTTGTTGGCATTTCATTAAAAATGTCATTGGAGAGCTGCTGAATAACTTCCATCTTAAACAAGTAAGCCTAAATAGTGACTTGGGCTTCCCTAGATCACTCATTAGAAGAACCTCTCAGTCTAGGTACAACCGACTCAAAACATTCATGCCAGCTGCAAAGTAATGCTCATAGTGTTCAGACACACAAGTTAAGCCATGGATCAGAAGACTACTAAGAAATTAATTTTGTGGAAGGTACTTAATCTGGAACTGAAATGCAGTTATATTGTCAGGCTGCCAATGAGAAAGTGTACCTAATGAAAGAGAAAAGAGAAAGAAATTAGGACAAGAGTATATTAATAAAATAGTAATACAAGGGTTTAAACAGGTGTGGGCTTCAGTGCCCAGACTAAAAATCTGATCTCTCTTGGCTTCAATTTCTGAACTTAAAGCTCCTGATGTAAATAATACTCTGGTGGCAATAAGTCCATGTAGGACAGGAATATATTTGGCCTTTAATAAGGAAGCTTGAAACAGTCACTGGTGGAGGCAAGGTAAAGGAACAGTACAGCTCTAAGTGGTTAGCTCTGCTGGAGGAATATTGCATAGTATGGTTACTCTTCCTAAACAGCGGCAGGGGACGATAGCAATGATGGAACTGGCTGGCTACTTTAAAAATACCTAACAGTGTCCCTGTTCCTGCCTTAGGAAGGTCTGCCTTGGGTTACTGTGAGGATCAGGCAGTCCCATCTTCTTCAGTACAAGAAAACACTGTAGAGCTGAGCAACAGTACAGTACAGAAGATCAGTGACATATAATGAGCTAAGAAAATTCTGAAAGGAAAGTAAAAGCCCAAAACATCCCTGAGAATGCTTCAGGGAAGTTAATGGATTGACAAAAGGGATAAATTTGAGACTCAGAATCAAGGTACAGACAGCTGAAAAAGTTCTGTCTTGAACAAAAATTGTGTTGCCTGACCCAACCATTAAGAAGCTTTGCAACAAGTTTCTGTACACTGGAGAGGTGCCTTCTGTTGGTTTCCTGTTTTCATTTGACCCTTTGTAAGAGCCTTTCAGGGCCTGTCATTGAATGTAAAAAGCAATTCTAAGCACAAAGCTTTGACTGAATGAGCAGATGTTGACCTTATCCCTGATTGTTAGTTCACCAGAACTTATGCATCCGGCTTTCACATTAAAATTTAATCAAGATGACCATATAGATATAGAACAAAGTGGTTTCAAACTGCCACAAAGCAAACAAGAAATGTGTCTAAACTGGGCAGATTTGAATGGCTGAAAACAAAATACCTTGTGACTTGTTCTTAAGAGGCTTGTTCAAATGTCGGAACTAAAGAAAAATTCCCTGTAGCAGTTTATTATATATAACAGTCGCAATATCAAATTCTCAGTTTATAGGAACATACATTTCTTCTTATTCACTCTGGCATTCTTCAAATAATAGTATTAAGCTATGTATTGATACATCCTGCAAATCCTGAAGACCAAGAAATTTTCAAACTTTAACTTTTATGAATTAACCTTTTGACAAAACAATCAAAACAAATTTAAAAGAGAAAAATGGACCTGGTCATAAGGTCCACTAGCTAGAGCAGATGTAGGGTGAGGTGGTAAGAACACTACATGCCTTATGAGATCAGATCAGTCTGAGTACAGAGACGTTCAGTCACTCTACAACAGAGTTCACCAAAATGCACAGTTCTTTGTTGGTACAGTGCTATATTACACAGATGGCACCTCTGCAAAATCTTCATCTTCCATGGGAAACAAATTCATATCCTCCATCCTACTTACCAGAATGTACACACACATGCATACACATATTTCTCACATGTGAGTCCCAACAAAGGACCAGGTGGAATCCAAATCTGCTTCCTGGCTGAACACCAGAGACAGACAAGTCAGTATTTCTGGCAAAAGCACTACATGGTGTAACTATCAGCAAGTACCTTCATGTTCTGATCATAGACAGGATAGCAATGCAAAAAATCTTGGAAAAGTGGAGAAATAATTAAGAGAAGCAATGGAAATGAAACAGATGATAGCTATATATGATATGTAGGCCAAATTGATGGTACAAAAAACCCCATAAATCAGCCAATGCACATTTAAAATCTCACACTTTTGTAAAAAAGTATAACCATCGTTCCAGTTTTCCTGAAGGCTAATACTACCTCGAAGACAGGCAAAATAATTATTCCAGGCTCCTTAGCGCTGCTAAGACCTCAGCTGGAACGCAATATCAACTCCATAAAAAAAAAAAAAACCACAAGAAAAATATGGAGAGAATGGAGAGGAGAACAAGAATGACCAGAACAAAGACCTGTTAGAAAAGACTGAAATTAATTTTCTTCAGTCTTAGCAGACTAAAGGGAAACGTGGTAACAGCTTTTACATCTGGGGGGGGATGGACGGGCCTATTCTAACAGCAAGCAAAGTGAACTAAAGGGACAGGTCACTAAGTGACATTGTGATGGTTGTTAAGCACAGGCCAAGCAAACATATTGCAAAGGACAGTTATTCCTGGTTTGGAGCTCAGGGAATGTTCTGATGGTCTCTCAATGTCCCTTCTGGTCCTATTTGTCTAGGAAACCACAAACTAAAGAGTCACTGAATCAGTTTACATTCAATTAAAATCTCATTAACTCACCACAATGTTACTTAAAATGAAGATTTTGGAGTTTTTTCCTGCCTGCCTCTAGGGTTTTTTATGCTTGGTAAGCCAGTTTTTGAACCAGTATTAAGTACATGGCTTAAAGAGCTGGGCTTTTCATTTTTCTTTCTTTAATGAAAACGTTATACTTGCACAATCCCTACCATGGGATAAACTATATTTGAATCTTTTTACTAGTATGGTAAACCCTCTCTGTATTGGAGAACAGCTATTGAAATGTCAAGTAACATGATGACCATCCTGCTGCATCAGCACCCTGTGCTGATTTGATGTAATAATCTGTGTGTGTAAACAACTCAGTCTTTGGAAAGCACGAGGGCCCCAAGAAGGTATATGTGGCCTATGAAAACCAATAACCAATGGGGGATAGAACACTAATAATTAATGAAGAGAGTTATGCAAGTTAGAACCAATGAACATTAATTTCTTTGCTTGCTAAAAATGTACAGATAAGTGAAAGAGTTTTCTATTGGGGTCTGTGTGGAGCTTGGAATTTTGTTAGCCACACATACACGGCTTGGCCAAGAATAAACTACTGTCTTACTCCCTAACACTAAAGTGCAAAGAGTCTTATCCCAAATATTTCAGAGGATTTTGCTAACACCTGCATATACCAAAACATCCAAATTTGCCTATTCTCCCAACTTAACAGCTTTCCCTAGGTCAAAATCAACTGCAATACTCATTCAAATTTATTAATACAAAGCACGGAGTTCGATGTTTTACATAACTCTGTTCTAATACCTGCTGTAGGATAATAGGACACATGAATATATGTTTATCCTTAATCTACATATGTACCCTCAAGCCACATATGAAGAGGAAGGACTTCTGGTACTACAAATTATTTGAAGTGTTTTTTAACCTTTCCTAGTGTTGACATAATTTCCTTTGGGAGTGGAACAGACCCTGTCATAAGTTAGAGCTTCTATTCAGCACAGTAGATCTCATCTAGTCTGGCAAGGTTCTTCTCTGGCAATTAATTTCATGTTTTATTCATCCCAGAATTCTTTAAAGCTCCAAATCAAAATGCCACTTTGTGCATTGCTAACCACATTATGAGCAGCCAGTATCACAAATAAAGGTGCTTTTTGCATAGCAATCAGATTGCCTCTTTCCAGAGAAAATGAATTTAGCTCTGTATTTAATCTCACTAATTGCACTCACAGCATTACAAATTGTCACCCGCCTCCCATTCACATTATTCAAAATTCAGTCTCTGTAAGTTACTGAGCCATTGTTTTCCTCCTGAGAGCCAGAAAACACACTCTTTGAACTCTCAATCTATATGAACAAATTTTACCAGGAAAAAATATTAGATACAATAATTGATAAGAGGATAATCATCTGAGAGAATGTGTGTGCTGTAAATGCACTGCTCAGGAGTAAAGAGGACAGCTGACCCAGCACTTTGCTGAATTTATGCCCCTCCAATAATTACAAAAGCAAAGAGCCAGCATCTTACCTGACTTCAGTTAAATTCAAGAGGTAATGTAACACCCAAATGAAAAGCAAAGAGTGTTTTCACAGCTTCCCTCCCAGATGCCCTCAGGGCTCTAACTTTATGGGTAAGGTTAGTCAGTTTTCATTGTTCTGCTGCATGACTGAAAAACAAAAATCTTCCATATACATAAAGTCTTCCATTAACTTGGATGGATACTGAATCAGACTTTGGACCATTAGCACAAATACCTACAAGACAAATAATTAGATATTTGTTGTTTTGCATTTTAGTCTTTGAACAATGATAATTTGCTAAACAAGGAACTACAATTCTTCTTTCCTCAGAATTCTTGCCTACTGTGTTAACTTCATAATGTTTGTTCTCCTCTTAGTGACAGTGTTTATTAAATGATGTCTTCTGATTTATATCTAACTCTATTTCCTCTTAAGCTTGTTACATGCTTCATTCAATTAACTGCCTAGCTAGCTCCCTAAAAATAAAGACACTTCTGAGATGTCACCTTTAAGAATTCTAAGTCATCTGATTAGAGAAGAAAAGAAGTAGCTGAAGATAAGAGCTCAAACTTCAATTTTGTTCCTTTCAATCCCAATAATTCAAATTGTCCAGGAACCCACATGAGACTGGGATCCAGGTACAACAGATATTTGTCTGACTTTCATGCACAACACTGAACATACTGGCACTCTTCGCAAGGATTATGCCTTCCTGGCTAAGTAACTACCAACATCATGAGGAAGAATTAGTCACATGAAATAAAAGAAAATTAAGCATAAACTTTCTTTAAGATAAAAATAAAAATAGTGTCTGCAAAGCACCAGGTAATTTTAAAACATGTCTTGGAACTGTTTTGACAGGCACAAAGAGAAAGCGTGAAGTAGTAATATGAAGTACAATGACCTTACTCACAAAGGTAATCCTTTCATTTTTTTTCTGGTTCTAGCATAAATGCCTCTCTGCCTGTGCCCAACCTCTAAACCAAACTCACCTAAGCTTTCTTTTCTTTCATAAGTCACAGACAGAATACTCAAGCTTCGTATTCTCAGGGTAAAACAACTCCTAAAATGCCGATGTTGGTCTCTAATGAACAGCACCTTACATTTCAGTTTTATGCAAAACCTGCTGCAGTTTACACAAAAAGGACTGTGAATCAGTCTTCAAGCCCTAAGCCCAGCATGTAATTTATATGGGAACAGAATAAATGTGTTATATCCAGGAACAGGCAACAAGAAAATCAAATGTCTGCAATTAGACAGCACTGAGGCTAATGAGGATAACCCCTTCTGCTCAGGTGAGAAGGAAGTACCAGGTTTGTTGCTTGCTAGTTTTCTGATATTCAGGCAGGTTTCTAAAACTAAGCTATTTCTTCCATTTTCTTTCTATTTGCTTAAGAGAAGAATTTTAAATCATATTACAAAGGCTTTGAAATGAACTTCTGTGAGAAACAGAAGTCTCAATAGCATCCAGCTTTGATCTAATTAGCTACAGAAAAGACAAAAGGTGAAATTTTGGTAGTCCAACCTTAACTTATAAAACTCTTCTTTTCTAGGACAATAAGAAGTAATTGTGATGGGTTCATACTTTTGATTTAGTGTTCAACCTATCCATTTAAATATTTCGCATTTATTATCCACAGTCCCAGGGGATTCATGGCACCAAATTTCAGAAATGGCAACTAGGCTGTAGTTTTGTAGCAGCACTGTTTGTTGGCCCTTCAGCTAGGCTCTCAGCTTTATCACCATCTCAGAGGAGCACCCCTTAACTCTTGTGAGATATTTCACCCATTTCCCTAGTGAGTCCTATTATCTTAGGAGCCCCTGGCTCTTCTTGGTGAAACTTCCAGTGTGCTGCAGCATAGTCAGCAGATCTTGGAGTCATGTATTATTAGACTGTGCCCATCTATTTCTTCCAATGTTTCTGCCTGCAACTGGAAGGGAAAGGTGACCTGTCCTCCAGATTCCATCTCCAACCATACCAAGACCCTGAAGACACTTTTGATTGACTCTGGACTGCACATTGTGGTTTCATCACCACCCACAAGGAAAAGCAGTAACAGGCAATAGTCCGAGGGCCATACCAGATCAGGAAGTTTTCTAGTGATGTCCTTAACCTAGACTTGGAGAAGCAGCAGACTTCCCCAAGCAGAGGGTCTGGTATTTGAACCCTCTATTCCCCTCAGAAAGGGAATGATAACCTATCTTTCTTTTGACCAAGACACAGAGCTTAGCCTTTCTGCCCCTGGTGTACATGTGCCATCACCACATCATGTTTTGATTCACCTTGCACATCCAGAGCCTCAATGTCTCGCAGCTCGTTCTGGTCCTTGCAGAGGACACGGCTCTGCGCTGAGGGCACAACGCCTCAGCCTGCCGTCTCCTCGGGGCGGTGGTGGCGCCTCCCGCGCGCGCTCTCCGCGCGCACCGCACGCTCCCTTTTAAACAGCGCGGGCGCCACTCACGAGAGCTGCCGTCCTGACGGCGAGCTGCGCGTGCTCCCCTCTTGGGTGATTTGACTTCCCAGTCAGTTATCTTTCAATACTTTCAATATTTATTTCACAAAGGTATCGGCTACCCCGCCCTAAGAACACCTGGCAGGAATAGGTTATGAGCATTCATTTCGCCATTTAAGCTGTTTAATTGCCAGCTAGATAGGTAGGATGTCACAACTGCGGTGCAAGTGTTCCCTGGAAGGACAGTTCAGATGATTAAAGCTGGAGCTCTTTCTCAGTCGTTTCACAGCTCCTTCATCTAGGCCGTGATTTTTATGCCTTTCAGAATACTTGGCGAAGGAATTTAATGACATGGCCATACTTAGAGTGAAAAGGGCACAGTAATTAGTTCATAGCATGAAAGCATGAAAGGGATTTGATTTTAACATGCCAGTCTTTTGACTGCATAATAAAAGGAGATTATAACTGTCTGATTGACCAAACCACACAATTATCCTTGGAGCCAATGTGAAAACTTCCTCTTGAGCTTTTGCAGAGTAAGACAGAAGTCAGAATGCCCGAGCTACAAAACAAGCATTCCTTATTGTCAAGTACCAGGCCATGGGTTGTCATCCCAGGACAGAAGCCACTAGTCGCTATTTCCTGACGACATTCCCCTTCTGCTGTGGCTCTGCAGCCGGGTGTCTGCCCAGTCCTGGGCTCACAGCCAGCTGGTGCTCTTGCAGCACAGACACCAGCGATGAATTAGTCTACTGTACAAATATGTGCTGTGGAATCTTCTCTTGGGAAAAGAGTCCACATTCACAGAGGACTGTCATTCTAATTGGAAGTTTCATTGATGCAGGAAATGGCATTTTGTTACAATTTAAAATATTTATTTGAATTTATTCCATAACTTCTCCAGAAGAACATTCTCTAGAAATAGATTCTAAATATCAATAAAGAAGAACAGAGAATGCATATTTTCTTGATAAATTTGAAACATTTCAACATGTCAATGTTTTTATATTTCAGTCTTTCCAAAAGTCAAAATAATATTAATTTGGAGAAAAATCCAGAATAAAAATTAGGTAAAAGGAGCAGAAAAACTTTTGGGCAGTGTGGTTTCTTCCTTATTCTTTTCTCATTCCCCAGTTTTCAAAAGGAATCAATTCAAACATTTGCTATTTACAGATTTTTTTAAAAACAGTAAAGAGGTATACCAAAACACAAAAATACTTCACTCTCCTTGTTCCTACCCAGCCGATGTATCAATGCCTTTTCATATACAAATAGAAAAATTTATGTACAAAGTGGAACAACTACAGTAGGTCTAGAAAAGTTCCTCAGAACTCTTACCCATTCTAGCACAAATACATTAGTCTGGTCATTTCCTGGACTTTGCCAAGATTCAAGTGTGGAAATGCAATAAGCTTCAGCCAGTGACTGGTGGTGTCCCACTGTGGTTGATCTCTATACCATCCATGCCAAAGTATTTGTCTCTTTCAAAATATCTTGGATTGTTATATCTGCTATACCACCGTATTTCTAAATGTTACTCGTAGAGCAAGGAGATATGTGTGGATATGGATTTTCATAAAGCAAATAGCCACCTTATTTGAGACAATTCCTGTCATCTTGTAATGTTGATAGAAATAGGTCCGTTCTTCTGCTGCTTACAGTGATACCTAAAATGACCTGTCAGCTCTTCAAGGCAGCTAGCCTCTGCTCAAAAAAAGCACATCACAAAAAGCATGTTAAACGTCAGACAAGAATCTACTGCTGGCTAGAATATTGTGTTTTTAAAGCAAGACTCGCCCTTTCTTCCTGCACAAAAGCAGAGTCCGGTTAATAATAAAATCTGGTAAATATTTCTGATCCATGTGGCATAGAAGTTAGTTCTGCCCTAAGAGAGCTGAACAGTGTGTACTCTTCTGCAGAAGGGATAGCACAGCTGCATCCCACCAGCTGCTGTCTGTGGGAAACCTGCCCAGTGTGACTTTCTAGCAAATACTTTGCAGTTTGGTACCCATCTGGCAGTCAGCATTGTATTTTTGTCAACTCCTTCTTCTCTGAGACAGTTTTCTATTTGAATTCAAAGTCTTCGCTGTAGTATCACTGATTTTAAAGACATGGGTCTCCAAACCCCTGGAGAAATGTTTGAATAATTTTTTTCTGTAACAGACCTCTGCTGTGCTTCACTCATTAATCAATCAGGTACAGCTTCACTGCTTGGACCGGAAACCAGGGCAACAAAACCTTATATTCCATTAAGGAAATCAGCACAGTGATTTAGATTACTGTACATCTGGCCAGGGAAGTTCTAGTTTATACTACATTCTAGTATATATACTATATTCTAGTGATGGACATTACCCAGAGTCTAAGCAACCCAATGCAATATGCAATTACTATGAACAAGTAACTAATTTTGGTCTTTTGTGTACATAATTAATTTAGATATTTATTTTCATACATAAATATATTTTACATCCATTTGTTGTGTAATAAAATCTCATTAATAACAAAATTAACTAAGCACTTCAGAAGCAGGAGAATGACACATAGTTGTTATGCAGTAGTTATCTGAACCTCAGGCTTTCAGAAATCATGAGCTAATGCCTTTAGGGGAAAAAATGGTGTAAGAGAAATCTGGAAGCATAGGATGAGCAAGAAACATGGACACAACTGGCAGAGAAACTAAATATGGGTCTGTCTAGAATGTCCTGTAACACAGAGTGTCAAGAGTTATGTAAAAGGTGCCCCTGAAAAAGATGTTTCACAGTAGAAATTAATCTAATTTAAGGACAGAGAATCAGGAGATCTTTATCCAGACTGGCAGAGCCAAAACTAGCCATGCATCTAAAAAGTTACTAACTGTAACTCAACACAAAACCTAATTGAACTTCAGGAAAAGGCAGACAACATCTTCCCTCATTAAAAGTATAAAAATAAAACTGTCCATAAAGAAGGAACAACTCCTACACTTTGTAAAACCTATTCAGTACATTCATTCAATACATTTTCAGAGGAGAGGCAATTTAATAGAAGAGAATGAGGTACACCTAAAGTGATAGTAATCAAAAATAACATGACTGTTCGTATTTGTGATAATTGCAAGGCTAGCATTATCCAGCACTTTCTGACAAGGCTGGCATTATCCAACACTTTCCATGTTCTTTCCTTGTTGTAATTTAGAGAATGGCTTTGCCCTCTTTGATGTCATTAACATTTCTTCAGTCTTAGTGAAATCAGCCTCTAACTTACTCTTATGTTGACTTTTAAACAGGAAAGGCAAAAAAGCAAATGAAGGTTCTGTGGGTATTCGGGGGAGGGTTGCAATTCGCATTACAGGAAGAGTTCCTGCTGCAGTAGAGAAAGCTGATGCAAGAGCTATGGTCCCTGTATGTCCTTAAGGCTTTGCCTAACTATGAAGGAAACATACAGATATAGTAGGATCCATTTAATTCTTTTAACTAAACAAACAAAGAAAGCCAGGCTTAGCTCTGTACACTCGCACTGTTATGTCAGCAGGCTTTTTAAACACAAAGATAACATTTAAAATTCTGTAAGCTTATATAAGGCAGTATTCTGACTGGTTATACTATCATCAGTTGGCTAGTTTAATCTTTTTTCTGAAATCCTAGACAAACCAGTCTATTTCCACAAGCAAACCAGTTACATTAACTGGTGCTAGGCACTAAGCTATCTTTTTATGTCATTCCATTCCTGCTTTGATCCTTTCAGGGAATAGCACTCATTTACCTAACCAGGAGAAACAGAGCCCAGTAAGTCATTGGAAGTTCTCAGTTTATAATGATGACCAGCTGTGAAATCAAAGCTCTTTCTGGTTAGCACAGAGTTGGGGGGAAAAGGGATTTGTATATGCTGATGCCCATTTTTGGATAGCAGAAAAATAGGTTATTGCTGTTCCACTACAAGTACATTATTATTCTTTCTGTAAGTTTACAACACTCAAACACTGACCAAAGAAACATTGGAGATATTTATGAACATATAACTCTGGAGAAAAATGTGCTGTCTTTCATTGCTGGGATCCAGAATATACTCCTCCACAATGATTCAGCATTAGAAAGAAATTCCTGTATCTTTCTTTCTCCCTGTGATACAGCCACCCATTTCCATATTGTGTGTCTCATAATTTGGTTTTAATTTTCCAGTATCTTCTAGTGCACTATTGTCACTGAATGATGATACAACAAAATATTATCTTCTTAGGATCATACTTGGCAGGCAAATGCTTCTTTACTCCAAATCAATACATAACCAACAATAAATTAACCTGCTACTATGTGTGCTAGAAGGTTGTGGGTGGGAGGCAGGTGTAATTATTATGATGACCTTTTTCCCACCCACCCACTTCTCATTCTGACCACTGGGAAAAGAACCTACTCAAATATTAAGGGATTCTCTAGGAATGGACTTCACTCTTTCGATCTTATCTTCAGCAATAACTAAGAGTTAAATTAACTGTAGAGTGTACAAATATTATTCCTGTGACCCTTTGGGAGCAGCACACACATCCCCTGAAAACTGCACTCCAAATATTCAAAATTTAATTCATAGCACAATTCTTCCTTCAGGACAAAAAGCCATACTCTAGAAAGCCTTAGCATTCTCTCTGCTCTGCTGCTGAAGGATTGCTATTCCTAGAAGAATTCAGCTCTGTAAGATAAGTGTTAATACATTCTTTCTGCAGGTCGCCAGGGCCTGAAGTTTGAATTTAATGTGAACTGAATAAAATAATTTGCTTTTTATCAGCATGGTCCATGAACCGTGGTTTGAGGCCAATACGTGACTCTAAGGTAAATGAGTTTAGCTCCAACTCCCTAATCCCCAGATAAGATCATAAAATCACCACACATCACTCAGTACTGTTTAGCAAAAAAATGCCTGCCTCTCTAATAATAACGAAAACCCTGAATTATAGTCTTTGGCTTCTCAAAGAGGATGGCTCTTGCAGGTTCAGGTGAAGTACATGACTGTATATGAAGAGGATGGAGTGCAGCCAATGCAGCACAGTAACCTCCATTTCACTTTGATGTTTGATTTCTGGAAAACTACTCAGAAATCTACTTTAAAAAAAAATGAACCATCCACTTGCCTACTCTTTCTCTCTTAAACAACAATATACACATACTTTTATATGTAATCGTTCTTAGTTAAGACTCATGCTCTACCTTAGGTAAAATTCCAGAATAAACATGGGAATATCTCCTGACATAGACTGTTGTAACAACAAGTTTAGTTATGATTTATTCAGTTTATTCACATGCAAACATGGAAACTCATCTATAGAGACAGTTGCTGAAACAGTTAATCTTTTCTATAAAATACATATGCTAGAGAAGGAAAAGACTCTCATATGCAATAGCCAAGGTATCCTTGTTCATATGAATTCACTGTTATTTCAAATACTGGTACCACCTCTCTGGATTACTTGCTACTAGTTTCACTAAATAGATAATTTAGTAGCAAGACCTCCTATCAAACAACTAAAACCAAATCAATAGCAAGAGTTTCACTAAAATAGAAAAGTATATCTAAATTTCAACTCAATGGCATACACAGATACCACACATTTAACAGCATAAACCTGGTGGTGTATGTGTCCTGGCATGGAGCAGAAACAACCAATGCAGTGAGTCCTCCCATTTAATAGGTAAAACCTAACTAAGTAGAACATTTACATCGAATTAATGGCATGATCTTGCAAGAAAAGCATCCATGAGAGAAAATGCACAGGGAAAAATACTCTGAACACATTATTTCTTACAATTTCTTTGCACAAGCCTGTGAGCTCCTTTAAGATTCTTCACAGAGTACTAGATGAACTCAGCAGAACACTGTCAGTCTCTGATGCAAGCTACAGTATTTTTTATTCCATCACGTCATCCTTGAAAGAGCCTTTCCTTCAAGCTCAATAGAAAATGAAACAAACTTTCAATTAATAAGGTGATAGGAGTTTAAAGAACAGCAAATAGACATAAGCCAGTAAATTGATGGATGTCAACATTGCTCAGTTATTTTTTTGTACAATTTAAGTCACTACAATCAAGCACATTGTACTCGGGTGAGCTTTTGAGGGCTATTATAAATTCAAAATCATTCCATTATGTAGGCACAGGCAGAACAGCTCCAGATATACCAAAAGTAGTAATGGGTACTAAATGTCCTACTGTAGTCAGTACAATTCATAGTAATGGTAGGACAAGTTGATCTTATTTCAGTCAACTAAGATGCAATGTACCAAGTAATTGTATTTTACAAAGTATTTCAAGAGCACTTTAAAACACTGGGAAGTTCAGAAAAATAGCATATACCCTCTCAGTTCCATACTTTGGACATACTAGATCTTTGAATTTGGACAATTAAAACTAGCTTTTAAATGCTATGGAAGCTAGTGCATGCTAAAGGATTTACAAGCTCCTTCTCTTCTAATGGTACATTGGGCCCCTCTAACTGCTTCCGAAAGGAAACCATCTATTGAGGGTAAGCAAAGCATGCTCACCCCCACCTAAATATCTGATAAAGAATCCTAATAATTTTCAACCTAAGAAAGTAAAATTAGGAAGTTGCAATTCTTACCAAAATTAGCCCACATTTTTATGAAAAACTTGAACTAGCAGTATCTACTTGCCTTGAAGGTGATGCAAAAATGGATAACAGATAAAGGAATTGCTGCAATTAATGTAGCTGTATGACACTACCAAATAGGATTTTTAAGACTTACTTTGTAGATTGAAACTGATAAGCTTATTCCAGTTATGTTAGACGAGAGGTAAAGGTAATTGCTTCTTAATATTTCTCTCAAGGGAGTGACTGCTTGACCATAAAGGATTCGTGTAAAGTTGAGACAAACTTTGTTAGGGAGAAGCTTATGTAACTATAGCTGTGTTGGCAAATAGACGGGAAAAGTGATTTCTTTGTAAAATGGGTATTGTCTGGTTTCACTATTTGGTGTAGAAGTGCCAGGAAAATATGTAGAATATGTTTGGTTTGATTTTATGCTATATAACATGAGGGGAGTTCGGACTAGATTGACTAGGTAAGGAAGTATGAAATTTGTAATAGACAAAATGCTGTGAAGACTTAATTATTTTAATGGTACAATATAGATGTAAGATTAAGTGAATAAAGAAGTTAATATGATTTAATCTTGATACGACACATATGATAATGAAATTATGGTAACCAATAGGTTTACCCTGAGTTTACTGTTAGATCATGCATGCCATATATATAATAATGAATATGTAAATCAACACCAAGAGAAAATGGATTCTAAAGAATGACTATTTACAGCTATGCCCTATGGTCATGTGGCAATGCTTGCTGTATATTCTGTTTCAGACAAATTGTAGTGGGAGTAGGAAAGCTTCTGTCTTTTGATTTTTCTGATAAAGATAGGTCCTATTTATCTAGATTTGGCAGAAACTCCACTGCCTTATAAAAATTGATGCAATATTGTTCCCAGGGACAAGCCATCTCTAATACCATTCCCAGCCACAGGAAATTCAAGAGTTACAATTAAGGGCAACAGGCATAGTGCAGTATCACGTTTGCAGTGTGCTCTATACTCAGTGCTGTTTGCTAGAGGGTAGTTAATATCCTGCCTTGAAGTTCTGGCAGATTCTTAATTCAGCAACAGTACGATGTGAATGCAGGCAAATCAGCCTCATGCTGTGCCTGAACTGAAACATCTTTGCAGGATCTGGAACCTGTGGGAACCCAACAGTGCATCACAGATCTTAGCCCCACAGGCTTAAAGGGGATTCCCTTGCATGGGGTATATTTACAGTGCACCCCTACATGTTCTGTGGCAGTCAAACTAGCCAATTTTTTCCATACCCAGGGGGGATCCTGTTCTTCAGCAGGTAAGATATTAACTCTGTACAGATCTAAGTGCTAAACCCAATTATATTCTGTTACAGACTGATCCAAAGGCTATTGATCTCTTCTTATGTTGCATTAATAGCACCCAGTATTTGTTCAACTCCACTGAAGATACTGACAGACAGAAGGTGGGTAACATGAAATTACCTCCAATGTAGACGGGGTGAAATGAACGGCAGAAAACTGATTATGAGTTTAATGGTTCAGGCCCCTACCGCTCCATAACAACATGGTAAGAGGAAATTACCAGATGTACCACAGTGACAAACATGCTCATTAGCAGAGGTTGTTGTTTTGCCACTTCAAAAGCAGGATTCCTCACACTGGAAGGCAGAGTCACAGCAGCATTTTGCTTTTTTAGATTTCCAAATTAGTCACGTCAGGCTTCTAGGTTTGTTTAAATGTTGCAAACATTTATGAATATTAATTATCATTTGTTCCAGAAGAGCTGTAAATCAGTTAATTAGGAACCTGTCATCTTATTCATATTATCTGAAGAAAAATCCAAACCACAATAAAATATGAAATTAAGCTAAAATTTAGCCTACAATCACTATTTATAAATATATAAATTGGTGCACCCAATCACTATTTATAAATACATATGTCAGTGCACGCATAGCCTTCACATAACATGAGGTAATTTTTTTTTCTACTGGTTATATTTTAACCTAAAAAATTAAAAAAGAGTTGAAAGATATATTGTGATCACATTCCATTAACTGTTAGGCAAAGCACAGATCAAATGGGCCAGGGTTGGAGTCTCAGCTCAAAGAATCTACCAGCTTCAGGAGCTCCTAAATTCAGCAAGCCGAGAATTACAGAGAATGAACCCCTAAAATCAGCAATAAAAACAAATTACCCATAACTAAAATACCTACTGACAAATAATAAAGGTTTAATTGGCAAATATTTAACATTGGAACTCTCCTTCCTATACACCTTCTTTCAATATTATTAAGCTAATAATTTCAAGAGTTTTATGAATGCAAATTGCCTTTTCTCCCTACTCAGTTAATTTTATCTCTAAACAACAATGAAGTCTCTTCATTGACCCACATTACATAATCTGGATCATTCATATACTACAGCCAGCAACTTACAATTTACATTCTTCCCTCACAGTTTCATGAGAATAGAGCAAATATAATTGGCAGCACAAGTGTAACAAAAGGTCCTTTAAAATATTTTGTCCAACTTTGCCCCTTCGGTAAATATGATGTATCAAATAAGACGTGCTGCCGAAAGGCTCAGCTGTAGCCAACTGTTGTTTTCATTCACATTCTAAGATTCCAAAAGTTTTGTCCGTGAGCACAAGTCCTCCTAGGTTTTAACCTTTCTCACTGAAGAAAGCCCATAATGTAGTCCATTAGTCAACAGGTGCAAAAGAAAAAATAGCAGTGCCTTTAGTAAGTGGCAGTCTTAGATAGTTAACACTAAGTAATATTATTTCAGTGTACAGAGGAAAATTACTTGTATGATAGACTCACTAGTAATTGTCTAACACCTAAATGCGAACTCCTCCAATATGGAGAGTGATGAAGGAGACAAAGTCAGCCACCAAGTAAAAATAAATTTCACTACACAATGTAGGTGGCTTTCTGAATTTAAATTACTTGTGATGGATACTTGTTCACTCCTTTTCTATTACTTTTTAAATTAAAACTTGCATGCATTAAATTTTAACATTGTTGGAGAAGCCTGAAAACACTTCCAAAGCTTCCATGCAGATGACACATAATATTAAAATGCCTAGAATTTTACACATTGCTTCATGAACAGTATCTCCCTATAGATTTTACACTGTTTTTTCCACTTTCAAGCAAATGGAATAATGTGGGGCATGTAAGTTAAAAGAAGGGTTCATTCCCTCTTTCACACATATTACCCTTTTATGATATTTTAACTTATGTGCAACCAAAACTATTGTATAGAGGGTGAATTAAGTTGAATTTGAAGACTGCCTTCTCTTCCTTGGGGCCAAGGTCCCAGCTCAGTGGCCACCAATCCCCAGGAAATGCCTAGTTCCTGCAATCATTATTGCATAATTGAAAGGATAGTAACCAACACAGTAGAAAACATACAGCCTTCTGCTGGGAATGTATGAAGTACAGGCTCACATTGAGGAACTCTTTTCTTCCATACCCTCAGATCAGGAGTTGAGAACAACCTGGGAGGGGAAATAAATCTGAGGATACAAAGAGCTTCAACAACAAACCAGCAGGTCATAAATAAAATCCCCCCACAAATGCCGACTGGTTTTGTTTTTCTCACTTCCTTTTTTTTCCCCTCCTTTTTTCTCTCTCTCTTTTTTTTTTTTTTTCCCCTTCCCTTTTTATCATTATTCACCCTGACATGAATCCTAATTAAAATTTTACACAGTGTGTCTTTTAATTAGCCGTGGCTGGAGTGGTGAAAGCTATCAATATTTAGCAGGATAATTGTACAAAATTACTTTTCAAAAATGAACAGCAGGCATGAATCCACTCAGCAGCAGGGGGTTATTCAGCCACACACTGTGCAAGATGGGGTGCCTCAGATAATGTGTGAGAGATAATAATGCACAGAGGGAGGGACACATGCTGCCATATTTTGTGCTTCGGTGGTTTTCTGCAAACAGCATTTGGCTCTCGTTGCACTCAGAACATCAGGGATCACACAGCCTTTAAGCTGGTGATTTTTATCTTTATATTATTGATTTATTTTAACTTAAATACAAAGATGTGTTTAATAACAAAACACACAAACAAAACACTGAGACACAGCTCCATGTCGGACCTAGTTTATATACTGCATACTTTGCAGACGCTAACAAAGAACAAGGTCAAGAACAGAGGTCTTCTTTCTTCCTTCCTTTTTTTTTAAATCAAAAAGAAAAGAAAAAAAGCTTTGCCCATCCTAACAGAATAAAAAGCAGTTAATTAATTTCTGGTTTGCAAATCCATAGTGTAAATGTACTCAGTTGTATTTTAAAATAGATTTGTAACAGTTCACTTCCCATATAATCTTTCTCTCCTTTCTTTCACAAAAGACAGGGAAATTACAGAATGACGTGCTTGCTATTTATTTTTTGCACATAACAAAAACCAAACCAGGAAATACCTGGAAATGTTTCCTGCATGCACCAAGGAAACATTCAGTAACATCACCGACAATGGGGTTTCAAGACAGTTACTCTCAGTGCAAGCAGGCTGTGGGACAAAGGCTTTAAGAAGTTATGTATCCAAGAGCAAGAACACAAATCCCAGCACATAAATTCCCTACACAGAGAGGCAGATACAAAGCCCAAATGAGAGCAGCAACAGAGGGCAGAGTCATGTGAAATGTATGCAAGAACCAGCTCTTTAATTTTGGAAGATAAGAATGAGCATGTGTCTTGCTTTACCATCACAACAAAGAGAATTCCCTCAGTTCCAGGTAATTCCCTCATCTCCTGCAACTAGGCAGGTAGAGCAGAATAACGGCGTATGTCCAAGGCTGTAAATAACACCCGAATTAAATTCAAAGGGCCAAACTGGTACTGAAATTTCTGCTCATCAGTAAGGTGGGAGATTGGTGACTAAAAACTGCATGGATTCTGTACAAGATAATAGTGCCTGTGTGATTTCAGCACACAGAAAAACCCCACAATGAGACAGATCCCTAAAATGCACATAACTTCAGTATACTCTTGTCTTGTCTTTCTTTCCTTCTTTTCCTTTTTCATAGTATGAGATGAATTGAAATAGCCTCGGCCCACAATGCAGTGTTTCAGCAGAAACATTAGTTTCATCTTAGATATGGCACATAATGCAGCACCAACTCATCCAAATCTTACCCATCATTCTTTACAGCCAAATCAGCTATAAAACTCAGAGGGCAAGACATATAGCCACACTGCATTTCATCTCAATGCACTGCATACCAGCAACTGAACAATTCAAAGCTGCTGAATTAAATTGACAGAAACATGAGAGATTTACAAGGCGAGACCAGTAGGAAAGACTTTCATAACTTACGATAAGTGTAAAGCACTAAGGTTTACAGCCCAGCAGCCAATGCCATAGCACTGCCAAATGGCCCCTCACAGGCTCTGACCTACAGCCCTGGGAAGCTGCATTAGTTCCTTCACTGGACTCAGGGACTACCAAAATGGGCTCTCAAAGTAAGTTCGTGTGCAAGCCTCGAAATCCAAAATTGCGTTCTCAATGCTGCAAAGATAGGTTGAGTGACTTCAGTCAGTTCATTTCCCCCTTCTGTGCCTTAGTTTCAATTTAAACAGAATCACAGTGGTGTTTACAACCTCCATTGAGTACCAGCTGTACATCTCTTTCAAATTTCTGGGAGGTGGTACACTGGTGCTAGAGCATTTTTAGCACTAAACACATTACCATGTACAGAGTTGGCAGTTAATGATTAAGCAGGAAAGATAAGAGACACAAAATACATAGAAAATTGGAAACAACACATGACAATATCCTAAAGTTTAAAAAATGTAAAAAAAAAAAAGTTAAAACAGTTAAAAGACAACTGATTTACCCAACTGCCTATTTTAAAACAGTTCTATATAAATACCAGAATTCACCCTTCTCTAAACACAAATCAGATCACAACCAGAATTTGTTTTGTTATTAAATAAGGGAGGGACAAAATACAAAAGTAAGGGAAAAGGTTGTGGAAGGCAAAAAACTAGACTTTTTGATATGATGGATACAACAAATATGTCTGTAGCAGAGAGGAGGGTAAGAACAAGAATTCAAAAAGTACAGCAAGACAATGATTGAGTGGTACAGTGTCTTGATTTGGAAGACAGGTGTCTGCTAAGGAAGGTGGAAATCTGCCTTAGAATAGAGGATATGACCCCTCTCCCTTCAAATTGTTATAACTTTGAAATCAAAGGCTCTCAGGCAAAGATACGGGAAAAGGAATAACAATTCTATGCTAGTATCTATAACGAGGCAAACAAACAACAATAACAGTAGCAATAACAAATAAACAAAACCAGAAACCCGGTGGCAGCTTTCTCTGGGCTGCCAGACACCGCCCCTCCCCTTTGGCGCAGTTACGGTCACGGCCGGCAGGGAGCGCTGTCGGGCTCCCGGCAGGGCAGGGGCGATGGCTCCCGCGCAGCCGCAGGGGGCGCTGCGGCGCGAGTTCAGGTCCTCGGCGGACGGAGCGCAGGGCAAGGTGGCTGCATGACGGCCAGAGCTGCAGCAGGAAATATCAGGGCAGCAAACTGGGCGGCAGAGCTTGTCCACTCGAGCCGGCGAACAAAAGGGTGGCAGAGACTCCAGCAAGGAAGAAAAACAAGGCAGTGCTGAGCTCCCGCGGCAGCAGCGAAGGGGAAGAAGGAACAGCAGCTGTCTCCTCCAAAAGGTCCCGGAACAAGTGAGTGTCTGCCAAGAGCCAGCCACCTTTTCCTTCCCTCACCACACCCGGCTATGTTTTTAGTCTCTTAAGTGCGTCTTTTGTCCCTTAAGTACTCAGTCGTTATCTCTTAAGTACCCGGTCGTTAAGGCTCGTTAAGGTATCTCTAGCCACAGGATGGAAAAATTCCCAAGCTCCAACATACAGTCACTATAAAAAAAGAACTAGTTTCATGATTATATGGGGTGTCATCTCCTCTTAAGAAATGGTCAAGGTTAACATCTGCAGCAGGCTGTTTGCCAAGTGTTTTGAAGATGGGAAGCTGTGTCTGAGGACCAGAGTTGTAATGGGGGCATTGGCATCAGTAATTTGTCCTTTGGTTAACATAAATCAGCAAAGGCATGAAGTCCTCTGTCAGTATCTATTGCACATTTCAAGGGGTATAGCCTGGGCTTCGACACTGGTTGCACACTCTTGTCCCCCTGGAGGTCCTACAAACCATCACCCTGGCTCTTTCAGCTCCCACACATATAAATTAGAAAAATAATTACATTAAATAATCTATCTAGAATCAGAAGTATCTGGATTGTCTGAGTGACCCCAGAGATTTTGTTAGGCTTTTTTTTTCAATTTTGTAGGCAGCCAGCGATTTGTCAGTAAATAATGTGAACCCCGTCCTGCAGTGTAAAGCTGTACGTCTTTACAAAAATACTCAGTCCCCTGCTGGAGCCTAAGGAATCTTTCTTTGCTTACAAAGTACCCCTGCAGAAGCTTCTACAGCAAGTAACTTGGCAGGGAATTCTAAACTATATGAAGTTCTTTCTTCCTCTGTCTGTTTTTCCTCACTGAAATGACTTCATGTGTTATTACTCCTCAAGATGCTTTTCCTCAACATACTGGAGACAGGAAAAAAGAATTCTACTGGTCTTACTAAAATGTCTTAGGTGCTGTCTTCTACACAAATCCTGAAAAAATATGCTCTGTAACAATCTGCCAGATTCAGCACTGTATCAAAATTGACACGAAATATATGCAATTGCTCAGACAGCCTCACTGGCAGGGTTCCATTACAACTATGTGCACTTGAAGTATGTGACTATACTATGCACTTCAAATTAAGAAATTTCATTTAGGTACCAACAGCTGATGTCGTAAACCAGCTCTTAAAAGGGTAACTTTTAGATACATATCATTCAGGTCACTTAGGCTACCAGCTGAAAAGGGCAGGATCAGTGTTCTAAGACAGAAGCTGCAGAAGGTACAAAGCCAAGGAGTCCCATTCTTACCTAAAGCGAAGGCCATTGGTGTAAGTGAATGCATCCAGACAGGTGGATTCATCTTGATGAATTAGACTGAAAAGGCAAAGTCTACATTTATAGAGGGATTGTGTCTAAAATTAAACCCATTTTAGGTTAAATGAAGAAACTAATACAGTACGTGTTGCTTTTAAAGACATGGAAAGTCAGAAAAGAAAAGTAATTTGTGAGCATATGTGGGTAGCAGAAGAAACTTAATGCCTCTGATCCTTCTGTTGACACAGCAACCTGCCTTCATGTGTAACATATCACAGGAGAAATCTAACTTGTGAAAGGAGATAATGTGTGGTAATAATTTTTACCTCTGTGTCTCATCTTGCCCCTCAAGAAAGGAGAAGATTTACAGCTGTTAAGCATGTTCTTTCAGCTACCCAAAGAGCATGCTTTCAGCAGCTATCACTCCAGTACTGCCCCTCTGCACATGCTTACTCACCCAACTCAAAGCATAATTCAATCTTTAAGACCCATAACAGAGCCCAACTGTTTAGAGGAAGGATTGTGTACTTCCCCAGAACTGAACACAGAATTGATTAATTAATCAGTGGTTGCAAAGCCTTGAAACAGAAAACTGCACTAAAAGCTACAGATTGTTATTGCTGAACTCTTCCCTGTTAGCACTGGAGTTACAATCCATTTCCCTTAATGTGTTCTGCGAAAGGGGACAGGCAACATGAGATTGCAAGTACCAATTACCACAGTTACCAAAGAACATGCAAAAACTCAGTTTTGGTAGCAGTGTTTATATAGATAGACTCGTCTTGGAATCAAATACATAACTATCTTATCTGCTCAATTTAGACAGCTATTTCCTTATGTACTTCTTGTACCTCTTGTTGCTATTGTTGCTTTTCTGTTTTCCCCCTTCCCGTTACAGATACAACTGTTTGCCAGCAGAAGACACGGCCCTGTGGGGTAGGAACATAACATTTCACTTACCATCTGCTGGCATTTTCAGTGGTTAGCACTGTCTATCCACGTTTTTGTTTTCTTACTGGTGTCAGCATCTAAATGACATTTCAGCTGGTTTCAGTTCTGCAGCTTCTGAGATGAATTTGTTTGTTTAGGGAAATACACTACACTGTTGAAATCTAGGCAAGGTCTTGCCACATTTGAAATAGCACATTCATTTTCATAACAGTTCCTGAGTCATCAGTGGCACATAACAAAAAAAAAAAAAAANAAAAAAAAAAAAAAAAAAAAAAAAAAAAAAAAAAAAAAAAAAAAAAAAAAATCCCAACTTCGGACAGTTTATAAAAAGTGGCAACATTCCCACAAATCTGCTTTGTCTTTATAATGAAGCAACTTCTTTACGACTAAGGCTCCATCGTATGTTTCTTATTAGTTTCTTCAATTCTGGGGGGCATTTTTTCCACTGGGAATTTAACATACTTCACATGTACAAAAAAAGAAAAAGGAGGAGGTGGGTTAAAATTCAAATTTGTTTTTGTACCCACAGGCTGAGTTCCATTCTTATGGTTTTGGCTGGTCACTTCAGAGAACAGCTTGCTTCAAGATCTGGAACTAAATCCATGGCCCAAGTTTGCACTATTTGGATCTTAGGGTTTGCTTTTACATTCACGCTAGTATTTAATTACTGATGCTATTAATGTAACTTGATATATCTTTATTTGGAAAAGGGAAGTTGGCAAGAACAATCAGATTTGTTGGATTGATTTAAGGTTAATGGATCTTCAAAGATATTAGGGATTAAAAAAAATTATTACAGCTACTGTATATCAATATTTTTAACTCTGCTGAAAGCATCATCTTAATAGATCGCATTTCACTCAGCTTTGCATAAAGAAAAGAAGGGAAAGAAAATTACAGCATAACTATATGCATCATGCACACAACCATAAAACCAAAATTCTTAGTGCAAACACATAGTGTGGGAATGGCAAGAGACAGTGTTTCCTGAGCTTATTGCATTAATGAACACCTGCTGTACATGGAAAACACACCAAAATAGTTTTTGAATAGTTTTCTTGGTGGTACCAGATCCTCATCTCATTGAACTCCTGTAGGAATATTTTTTGGTGAAGAAAAATTAGTTTTTCAGGGATACAGTGTTTTTTATCATGAACTTTGTGGAAAACTGTTCATTCTCTGTCTTTGGTCTCCTGAACTATAATTACTTGCAGCTTTACCTCTGCACACACGGTTAATGCACTGCTTAACCAATGAAAAAAAAGGCTCATTCTCTAAACGACTTTCACACAGGATCTTAGATGATTTTAAGATGTTTACTGTATTTGACAAAAATACTGCCTAGGTTTTAATTTGTTAATTTGTTATAGATAAATAAATTCATGAAATACTATTATTAGTAAAGTGTCCTTCTTCAAGTATGACTATCCCAGATCTCAGAGATGAAAGAACAATTCACAGGCAAGTTCAGCAAATTGCCCAAGATCACATTCCAAGGTAATAGCAAGTAAAAATACAGAAGAAAAACCCTAAATTGATCTTGTCCTATAAACATCCATGACATACATGCTACCGATGGTGTATGCATGCAGAATTTGTCATATTTTCAATCTACACAAATGCAGAAAAAGGGTAATTAGCAAGCAGAAAGAATACATCTTTCAAAAAATGTAAGCACCACCTTTGCAGTAGTCATTTTGCTTGTAAATTAAACCACTTAACAGAGAAATATTACTTTGAGATTTAAGACATAGGCTTTTTATATTTAACAGCATTGTTTATTACAGCAGTGGACTGAAACACACTTATCTGCCTATGCTTTTAGATTTTGCCAAGATTTCTTGTACAATTGAAAAAGTTATTTGTATTTTCACTGTTTCAGAGGTCAATTGTATGCCTGTAGATAGTTTTATTTCCAGCCATCCTTTGTCTTTCATATATGATGACGGCATACTCTTCACTCAAGCGAAGAGCAATTTTTTATGCATATATTTGGTACCTACGTCAATTTGTTTAAGCAGTTAGAAGGAATTTCTATATATTTATAAAATTAGTAACAATATTCTTAAAGTAATAAGACAAAACCTTGCATTAATGTTAGACACAATATCTCACAAAATTATTATGATCAGCCTTGCTTAGTCTATATACAGGAATAACAGGCTTGAGAATAGCTTTGTAAGATTAATGGAAGATTCACTAGCCAATTTGTCATTCTGGTAATTATAGCTATATAGAAATTGTTCCTTAAAGATATCTTGTAATGACAAATCATCCCATCAGATTTAGAGGCATTACACATGCATATTGAGGACAAAACTTCATCCATTTGGAGTCTCATAAGAAAGATCACAATCATTTAATTTTGTGTTCTTTTGAGAGTTTTTTTGTAATAATAAGATAAACCCTGTTTCTGACACTGTAGCAGGATGAGTCAGATTTCTCCGTGCAACATCCCATGTGGAGAATCCCGGTTATTAGGTGGGAAGTGCAAAAATTTTACCAGGTCAGGACTTTCTCGCCTGCACACCTGAGGAGGATCAGACCCACGTGCAGCTCTTGCTTCCTGACGTTCCCGTCCGTCTCGCTGCCCCGCCTTGCATTTCTGAGGCGGCTGTCCGGGCGCGCGCTGAGGGCGCTGTGAGGGGAGCTGAACGCTGAGGGAGAAGCAGCAGCAGCAGCCCTGAGACGGGGGGATTCGGTGGG